>CAJQZJ010031933.1:6545097-6575558 GCA_907164525.1 Lophiomys imhausi | reverse complement strand
GAAGGAAGGAAGGAAGGAAGGAAGGAAGGAAGGAAGGAAGGAAGGAAAGAAGGAAGAAAAGTGGAAAAGAAAAGCAGGGAAGGAGACATATGCACACACACACACACACACACACACACACACGTATATGCTCATGTGTGCGCTCACACACGCACACTCCACCTTGCCTGCCACTCATCTCTATAGCTCCAATGCTGAGTTGAAGGGTCACAGGCTTCAGGCCTCGAGCCCTTGGGAAATGAGAGCCTGCAGAATTTCAGAAGGACACAGCCTCCTCATAGGAAGGCATCTGCTAGAGATACACTGCTTCCTGGGAGACAGTATAATTGTTTCCAGAGAGGTAATGGACCAATGATTTCCAACCAGGCAACTGGTTCCTCGGACTGTGCTGCCTCCACCTTCAGAAGAACTCCATCCAAGGTGACAGATAGCAGGAGGCTCTGCTCCTCCTCCAGGAAGTCCTCACAAGCCCTTCTGGCTCACCCACCACATGCCAGGCACTGCAGTGTGTTATGAGGAGCCTGTCAGAGATGACAACTCTGACAAAGTTATAGCCAGTTGAAAGTCTTTATTCCAAACTGGCTGGGACTATACTCAGGTATTCAAGTCCTAAGTGTAGCCTCAAGGGTGCAAACATGGTGCTTTGAGGCAAAAACCACATCCTGGCATCTCACTTGGCAGCTGCAGGGAGCTTCACAGAAGCAAGTGGTTTAACAGAAGGAAAGATAAGCAGTTAGCTGAAAGGTGTTCCACACAAGCAGGCAATCTAACAGAAGCTAAGACAAGGTAGCTGGGGCATCTTGACTCCCAGGTCCTAGAATAGAGTTGGGTAATTTTTCCATAGGATTCTCCATCAAGGAGATCAAATTCTAATTAAACCGGACATGGCCTCATCTAGAAAACAAGGTGGAGGAACCTCTGCACTGTCTTGCCCTGTCACAGTCTTGCTAACAACTTGGTAGAGACAGAAATCTCTGTGGGCAGGGAGCTCTCTCTCTAGATATGGGATGGGCTCCGAGAAGGAGAGTTAACAGGAAACTGAGATCCAGGGCTGGGGCTGTAGGTGAGGTGGGAACACCAGGGAAGGTTTTTCTGGGAGACACAGTTAAGCATAAAGCACATGAGAGAAAACCTTGAGACATTGGAGATATCGGTTCGAATAACAGCTGTGCAAAGGCCCCGAGGCACACGGGGAACATTCCACAGTGTGGAACATTTTGCAAGGGAGAATGATAATAGGCTGACGGGAGCAATGGGAGGAGGTGGGCAGGTTTAAGGGGCACAGTGGCCTCTCAGAGTCCTGGGAATCCAGGCCCTTGTGAACTATTTCCTTTGGCCAGGAATGAACCAGCCCCACTAAGGCTGAGGTGCCAGAGCCTTTTCTGTCTGACATAAAGGATGAGAGGGGAGAAAGGAAAGATTCAGAAGTAGCCACATGGCTAGCATGGAGCAAGGGCTATGCAGGGCCTGGGCAAGTGTGGATTCCTTCTTTCCTTGCCAGGCCCAAGTGTGTGCCACAGTTCCCTGTGTCAAAGGTTACCCTGCTGTTGAACAGAACTGTCCTCCAAGTCAAAGAGCCACCGTCTTCATGGCTGCTTGCAATATGATCACCGTAGCTGGCCTTGTTTACTATGGACATTCCCTCGTGGAAATAAAGAGGAGAGTCAGGGGACCCCCGCTTGAGTGTTCAGCCACTCCTCTCAGCCAGATGTGCTCAATTCTGCCCTAATTGCCTGTGACCTGGGGGAGGGACTTGAGTCTGCGGGGTGACAAGGACTACGGGAGGGGGGTTCTATTCACATGGCCACAGAAGAACATCCTCCATGCTAGGTATACAGATCTTCCAGTGTGGCTACTTTAAGGTCTCCTACATCTCTGTCTGTAACCCCCTCACCTACTGCTCTACAGGTAAGCCTAACAAAGTCATTGGTTCCCTATGGTGAATTTTGGTAGAATTGAACTTTGGTTTATCATTGGGGCCTTGATGAGGGTCAGAGAGGAGCTACTTGGCATCCCACTATAGCCCAGTAGAAAATTATTGTAACACCTAACTTCATCATTAGGCCAGAGATTCCAGGTACAAATGGAGGGGGGCACTAGGCTGTAGAAATGGGCAGGCATATTGCAGTCACTCTCTTGATCCTGTAGGTAGTAGCATCCTGGGCTGGGGAGGCTGAGGTGGAGCCTCTTGGGGTTGAGGAACTGGGAGGCATCTGGGGTAGTTCCGCTGGTCTTCTTTTAGAAAACAGGCCAGAAAGGCCTTCATCTGTGTGCACTGGTTAGTTCCGGAGTGGGAAACTTGGGCATCTGATTCAGACCTTGTTAATCCTACATGCAACTGCGGGCTCTGTCCTGCAGCAAAGAGGGGGTGGTAAGGAGGCATAGGAGGTTGTCATGTGAAGGACAAGGATTCCTGTCTGCCAGCCCCAGGGCTCTATCCTCTTCCTTCCCTGTGGCTGGTGCTCCAGGAGGGCAGTTGAACCCAATGCAGAGGCTGGGACCCTGCTGGAGCTGGTCCCCTGTCCCTGTGACCCCTTGCTGCTGCATTGGCTGCCTCTGCCCTGCTGAGCTCCAGGTCTGACCTCCAGGTGCTCCAGGTGACTTCCTGGCTCTGGAAAGGGCTGGCTGTGTTACCTGGACAGGCATCCGCTGCACATGTCTCTACAGGATGTCTAGAGAAGGCTCCCAGTGGACAGAAGGTATGAGGAGGCTGAGAAAGCAGGAAACCAGGAATCTTCAAGACTCCTCAGATAGGGCGGGGACTGGGGCAGACTGGAGGGCTCAGGATCCCCAGGCCTTCCATTTCTAGTGTAGATCCTTCCACAATTAACTGAGTGCACTGGAGAAGGAAGCTGTCTTAGTCAGGGTTTTATTGCTGTGAAGAGACACCGTGACCACAGCAACTCTTATAAAGGAAAACATTTAATTGGGACTGGCTTACAGTTTCAGAGGTTCAGTCCATTATCATCATGGTGGGAAGCTTGGCAGCATGCAGGCAGACAAGGTACTGGAGGAGCCAAGAGTTCTACATCTTGATCTGCAGGCAGTAGAAGACTGGATTCCACACTGGGTGGGGATTGAGCATAGAAGAGCTCAAAGCCCACCCCACAGTGACACACTCTCTCCAACAAGGCCACACCTCCTAACAGTGCCACTTACCCATGGGCTAAGCATTCACATACATGAGTCTATGGGGGCCATTCCTATTCCTACCACCATAGGAGGGTAGGGGAATGTCAGCTCAAGGGTGGGATGGGGCCATCTGACCCCAGTTCCATCTTGACCAACAACCCTCCATCAGCAGGTGGCTCTCTCTTGATCTCCAGCCAAGGTTTGCTCTCACCTGCAAGTGGAGGTAACCAGGTCTTCATGGGACAGACAGCGAGTGGGCTCTCAGCAGAGTGTCATGCCGTGCTGTTTCCATGGCCCTGCTGTTCCAGCCTCCAGCTGTTGCTGCAGTGCTAGGTGGTTTGGGGGAAAGTGTCCAGGGTCTGCTTATAAAGCCCACTGAGTCTTCCTTGGAGATGATCAGCACTCCTCCCTCCATTCCACAAGACCAGCACTTTCCCAATGTTGTATCTATCGACTCGTCATTTATTTTGTCTCTTTGAGTGATATTTTAAAATATGTCTGAGCATATAAGACCTGGTGTGTTCTGCTGAGTCTATTCCCAGCCATTTCCTTGAGCTTTTTGAAGTGTTTTCAACATTTTCGATTTCCAGTTGTTTGTGGCTGGCTTGTGAAAATGTAATTGGTCTTTGTGTATCAGATGTTACAGAATGAAATGTGTCTGGCAACCCAAAGTTCATACTCAAATGTCATTGCCCGCTTTTCCAGGGTGTGACCAGGAACACAAAAGGCAATTAAGTTGCAATGAGGTGTTTAAAGTGGGTCTTATCCCGGTGTCACAGTGTCACTGTGGTCTTCAGAGAGAAGGTCAGACAAGCACACAGAAGATGCTCCCAAACCAAGGAGAGGTGTGTCCAGACACGGGACTGGGCACGTGAAAGTCTGACTTTAAGTCATATGATATTTCTTTGGGGTAGCCAGGGCAAGCTTGTTTCCTAGACCCACTTACTTATTATAGCAATAAATTTAAAATATTTTTTCTGGGGTTTTCTCCTGGTCCACTGGTGTCTTGGGAAGCCAGTGAGCTCACTAGAGGAAGCAGCATTTAAACTCATCCTCAGAGTTGTCTCCTGACCCAGCATGTTGCTGCCCACAATGAAGCTGCCTTTCTGCTCCTTCCCTTGTCCCCAGCATTCTGCAAAGGCCATACTTGTTATACAGGAGCTTGGCCACTCTGGAAGGTCAGTACATGGTGTGGGCAGCCTGGCTCCTGCCCCAGCCTCTCCTGGGTAACATGTGTGGCCAGTGTTGCATGAATTATTAATAATTATAATTGATTATGTATGATTACTAGGATGGTGGAGTTATTCCTTAGCCTACAATTTATAAGTGAACTCACAGAGACCAGTTAGGTTTTAATAAGCCTTAAACATTGGTGCTGGGCAAAGCACAACCCTCTAAGCTAGCGTTCCACCTCCCAGCCAACACCCTCATAAATACTTGCACATGTTTATTTGGGCTGTTTCTCTCCATGCTCGGCCAATCCTCCAAGACATGTGGAGTTCTGATCCACCTAGCCGATGGCAGCCGTCCTTTCCTTCCTCTCCTCTCCTCTGCTTCTCTCCCCCTCCCCATGATCCTCTTACCCACCCAAAGCCCAGGAATCCTTCCCCATCTACCTCTCTTCTCCCAGCCAAGGCTGTAGGCCCTTTATTCAACCAATCGGGGAATGATTAGCAGGCAAGGTTACAAACATCATTTTGGGTGTGTGAGTGTAAGAAAGACAGGGCGTAAGGAATTAACATTTGAATTCAAGCAGCAAGATAAACTACAATTTCCCCTTTTTGTCTAAATAAAAAGGCTCCTTTTTGTTATAAAACAAACCTCTTATATGTTGTTGTTTGCCTTATGATGCTATGTAACCAAATGTTATTTACTCAGGAGAGAGACCAAAAGGAGAGAGAAGATTCCAGAAAAGACAACACCAGCAAGTAATAGAGGCTTTGGATGGGTGGAAGATATTGATGGTAGGGTAGTAGGCTAGATTTTATGCTCAGATCTGTGTTCAGTTTTGAATAAATCATAGTCTTCCTGTGTGGTTATTTGGGGACATTATTGATTAAGGAGTAACTAAGCCTTATTAATAATATGAATGAATATTAATTATTAATATTCATCAACAGTCACTTGGGTATTGTGGCCTTTGAGCTGCCTTTTCTCAAGCTCCAGGTGCCACTGCCAATGCAACATTTGTAAAGTTTTGCAAGTGAATGGACAGATGCAGGGATCACCAAGGAACAGCTCAATGGGCCTTTGCAAGCAGATCCTGAAGTCAACTTAGACAAGCAAAGGCTTGGGCAGCCGAACAATCTGGGATAGAAGAAAAGAGAGGGGACCACACAACTTCCCCACAAGACCTTCTGCAATACAGAGGTCAGAACAAGGAGGAGTCCAGAAAGGACACACCTATGGGCCCAGCATGGTAGCATGTGCTGCAATCCCAGCACTTGGCAGGCTGAGATGGCTCCGCTGTCAACAGCACTCTGGTAAGGACTAGAGTTTGACTCCCAGCTCCCACATCGAGCATCTCACAAACTCCCATAACTCCAGCCCTAAGGGATCTGACACCTTCTTCTGACTTCCTCAAGCAACTGCACACATGTGCACATGCACACAGACACGTAACACATAACAAAAATAAAAACAGTGATTAATAAGACAGAGTAGACATTATACACACATACACATGGGTGTGGCCACTGGTTTAAGAAAAGACATAAGAACTTCCATGATGACAGAGTAACCTTCCCAATGAAAGGAATACTGGTTCCACGTATGAAAAATAAAGATCAGATCCCTGTCTCACATCAGCCCCTATACACAACAGATGGTAGGAGGAGCTCAGTGTTTTAATGCTCTACACTAGTTTTAGACAAAAATAAAGTGCATTTTTACACTGTTTAGGAAAAAAATTCTATGACGTCAAATCCAAAACCCAGAATGTGCACAGAGCAGAAGCTCACAGCTTCCACCAGGAAACAGTGTTCTATCTTCTCTTTGACCAAGGACACTATTTGAAAAAGACAAGGAACACACTGGGAGGAATATTTGCAACCATTTTGAAAAGCAAAGGATTATTGTTTAGGCAATTTGAAAAGCATTTCAAGTCAAGAAAGAAAGTACAACAAACCCAACCCAGAAGCAAAACAAGCCAAGACACACCCGGGCAGCTCAATTTGCATAATTCAAAGAGACTCAAATTAAAGTGCTGAGATAATATTTTGTCTCCAAACTGACAAACATTTAAAATAGTGACTATATCTGGCACCACGGAGAAGCAACAGCAGCCATCGCGCACATTACAAGTGTGAACTCGCGAGGTCTGTTTCTTGGGCAACTTCAGAAGGTCCAGAGAACACTAAGGAGTGGTGCCTTCCCACTGTGCATTCCTAGAAGCCTGTCCTGCAGAGACAGAGACACAAGTGAATGTCTCCTTGCTGCTGTGACCGGCTTCTGGGTTTAAACAAATACATTCCCTGCATCAGTGAAGACTGAAGTTAGATGGGCCCAACTCCAAAACCAGAACAATGTCCTACCTCAAGGACTTAACCAGCACACCTGCAGGGTTCCTTTGGCCATGGTGGGTACCATAGTCAGGAGCCTTGGATTAAGATGTAGCTATCTTTCAGAGTGTGGGGAGGGTCGTTCTGTCTTTAACATGAATTATTTGAGATATCTGTTCCAACATTATTTAGCAAAGTGAAAAACTGGATGACCCCCTTATGCCCACCAATGAGAAGCAGATCCATGCAAAGACAAACACAGAGCTCATACAATGGCCTACCTCTTAGTTCAGTTCCCTGTGGCCATGACAAAACACCCTGACAAAAGCAACTTTCTGGCTCACGGGGCAAGGTGACAGGACCTTGGGTCCACTGGTTGCTTCATATCCACAGTCAGAAATGGATGAATGCTTGTTGCTTCGTAGCTCCCTTTCTCCACTCATCCAACCCACAATTCCATCCAGGGAATGGTGCCACCCACCATGAGCAGTCCTTCCCAAGCAGTCTAGATTATCCTCAACAGATGTGGCCAGAGACCTGTCACAGACATGGTTCTAGACTCCGTCAAGTTGACGACTTTGCTAACCATCCCAGCGTACTACACAGCAAGTAAGAGGAGTTCACCCCACCCATGCTGACTTTCAAAGACTTCCAGGCTCTCTTGATCAGGCCTGTGATCAGCGAAACACAATCCCACCAGCATAGAGAAATCTTGATGACATTGAAGACTCAGAAAGGGGACAATGATAGAGTTAACAGTGGTGAACAAGGCCCCAGACTGTAAAGAAAAGACTTCCATACTTTCCCAGGCTAGATGTCTCCACAGGAGTACCTAAGGAGAGAAACAGCTTGCTCACTAGCTCTATAATAGCAACAATGAGGGCCAACACAACCTGTCAATCGCCCTTTCTTGGAAGCCTGAAATCCTGGCCTCTCCTTCTGATAAGGAAGCTGAGGTGGGAGGGGTGGTCAGCAGGAGTCTACTGCCCTAGCCTCCATCCTCCCTCCACTCTGTGGCCAGGCTTCATGCTCTGAGGATCTTCTGCAAACTGTAGACCTTCCTCTAACCTATAGAAATCAATGCTGTCTTATGGATCGACTGAGCACAGAAGGCTGGCTCTGTATCTTGTCCTGCTGACTTTCCTCTTTAGCTGCTCTTGACCTTCTGAACTGCCAAGCCCAGGCTGCCTTAAGCCATTCCACGAGCCCATCTTACTGCATGGAGACACCATCTTCACTTATCACCTAGTGAACCACAAAGTCCCAGTTTGAAACTCTCTGCTCTATCAGTTAAGGGGCACACACACACACACACACACACACACACACACACACATCTATGCCTTGGGTACATTGTCTTCTCTCTCCATGTCACAGTACACAACAGTGAATGCATGTCCATCTCCTCAGTCCCTATCTGGATGACACTGCTGTCACCAAGAAACATATATGGAGAACTCCTACAGCATGCCCAACATTTGCAGAGAGCCTGGCTCCACAATTAAGAATAAGAGGCCTGGCTACCCAATGATTCCCTGAAGACACAAGGGCCTCAGGAGTCCATGCCAGGCCTTTCTTCACCAGGCTTCAGATCTACCATATACCTGCTGGGTCCTGACTCGATGGCAGTCGGCTCCAACACAGGGCTGCTAGCCTGCTTTCTAACTCCGGAATAGAAAGCTGTTCTTATCAGAGACTTCTGTAGCAGGAAGCAGGTGGAGGAGGTATTTTGGGGTTTGGAAGGGGCCCCCCAGAGCCTGTGAAATCACACCAAGTAGGCAGCCACCTACTCTGCCTAAATATAATGCTGGTCTCAGGCTGCAGAACGAGCTGCCTCCCAGCCAGCTGCCCCCCCCCCCACCTGGCAGCATGGGGTTCTGTACAAGCCTTTGTAGGGCCCCTTGACCACATTCTGCCAATATCTGCCCGCTGCTGCCCCATTAAGGCCAGGCTCTTTGGAGGCCTCCGGTGGCATTGCCTGACTCAAAACAGGCATGAGCTGAAGGACCACGGTGTGTCCATGAGCAATGTATGTAAAAGAAGCCACCTTTGGTGGTGTCTTGTTATCTAGGGCAGAGCTTCTGCAGGTCCTCTGCATGGTCTCCTCATTTGTCCAGGCTCACTGGATTCTCCTCATAGTCCATGACCTCGAGTATGGTGGGTGGCCCCTTCCTGAGTTCCAATAACAAGAAAAGGGAGTGTGAGGTTGTGGGGTCTGAAAGTTGCCCAGGCAGGGAATCTCTTCCTGGCTGGCCTTTGTTCCTTCTTGCTATACAGGGGCTTAGGGTAAGGCCCTTCATAGACTGGGGGTCAAGATGGTTTTCCCAGAAAGAGTGAGCTTCATAGAATTCTGGCATGATGCCCCTGCTCCATCTCATCTTGAAGTCTGGAGACTCATAACAGGTGCTTTAGCAAAAGGTACAAGTTCCTGGTCTCAGGGGCGACTCCTGCTGGAGAAGTGTAGGTCCTCTAACAATTACAGTCCAACCTGCCTTGGTGTGGAAGAGCTGAAAGAGAAGCTACAAGGGGCCCTACAGAGGCTTATACAGAACCCCATGCTGCCAGGCGGGGGGCGACTGGCTAGGAGGCAGCTCGCTCTGCAGCCTGAGACCAGTATTATATTTAAGCAGAATAGGTGGCTGCCTACTTGCTGTGATTTCACAGGCTCTGGGGGGCTCCTTCCAAACCCCAAAATACCTCTACCCTGACCCTGCCCACTCTGAGGCACAGGAGGTCCCCTCTATGAAGGAAAAGCAGATCCATCCAGCAAAAGTGGATCTGTTGGCCTCAGACAAACCTCTGTAGAATCTGTCTCCTTGTCAGCTAGGGCAGGAGCTGGACCACAGTCTGCTAGGGCAGGTGCTGGTGGTGGACCACTGTCACCTAGGACAAGTGCCAGTTACCTCCAGTAGCTTCCTCACCCTGAAATCTGAGGCTTCCTGGACTCTGGGTGACAAGGCCAAAACCCAAGGACCAAGCTATTTTTATTGTTCCTCACCAAGCAAAAAGCCATCCCCTCTGAGGTGGGTCTGTGACCATTGTTCCACTACTAATGCCAGGATTCCCTCTGCGGTCCCTTCTGGTGCTCAAGACAAACCAGATATGATTTTTATGGGATGGGGAACATTCCATGAAGCCATCCATTAGAGAAGTGTGCCAAGTGGACTGCCAAGGACCTTAAGAGCAGCCATAGACCAAATGGAAGCCAGGCAAGTGTGTTCAAAATGTGTAGGTGTGATAGGCAAGGGTGTTCTGGGGTGTTGGCTGTCAATAAAGTACTTGCCATGAAAGTATGTGGATGTGAGCGCTGATCGCCAGTGTGCATATAAACAGCCAGGCATGGTGACATATTCCTGTAGTCTTAGCACTAGGGAGGGAGAGACAGGGGGATCTTTGAAATTTGCTGGCCAGGTAGTCTAGCCAACTTGGTGAGCTCTTGGTTCAGAGACCCTGTCTCAAAAGGATGTCTGGAAAAGTCATAAGGAATCATACTATTAAATATCTTCCTAAAAAAAAGAAAAGAAAACCCTGTAACACCGCAAGTCTGTGTATAAATACACCATTGTCACCTGGGGACAGGTGCTGGCCACCTCCAGTGACTTCCTTACCCTGAAATCCGAGCCTGCCTGGGCTCTGAGTGAGAACAGACCCAAAACACACATTTAAATGAAATGCTTTCATCTGGGCTGACAATGCTTCTTCCAGGAGCCAAAGATCACCCAACAAAATAATAATAATGGTAATGACGATGATGATGGACAATAGAACATGTCTAACATCCATCTCTGGCCTCCACATGAACACACAATTGCGGGTGGATGTCAGGAGAAGGGCATGGAGGCCATAAGACCTGAGTTCAATGTCCAACCCAGGTTCTGGGTCACTCACCTATCTGTCTGTTGTGGCTTCCTATTGCCTCAGTCCATTCTGTATGTCACCAAAACACCTGCTTTTTAGACTCCTCCTGACACTTCTACCACAGCTTGGCTTAGAGCAGTTGCTCTCAACCTTCCTAATGCTGCGACCCTTTAATACAGTCGCTCATGTTGTGGTGACCCCCCAACCATAAAATTACTTCTATTGCCACTTCATAACTGTGATTTTGCTACCGCTATGAATCATAATGTAAATTATCTGATATGATGGATATCTGACATGCAACCCCTGTGTTTTCTAATGGTCTTAGGTGACCCCTGTCATTTGACTACTCTCCCCAAAGAGTCGCAACCCACAGACAGAGAACTCTTTGCTTTGAAGTTCATGGTTCACCATGTAGTGACCAGACCAGCATGTAGTGAGATCCCCTTTCATCAGCCTCTACCTGATTGGTCCTCCGGGCCATCATGTCTCCATAAGGCTAGGCTGAGCTGGCCCTCCCCTCACAGCCAGTGTGACATTCCTTTGACACCCAGACTCCAGTCTCACCTGCTACCCAGTTGTTTGCAGTACAGTGCTCACCCCTTCTAGATAGCCTGTTTCCTGACAACTGTCAATCACCCATCCACTTACTCATCCAGTCTCATCGGCCTGCACCCACTCCTCAGGTCTCTAGGTGCCCATAGGAAGTCTTGAGGTGCTAGTATATCATCTCTCCTGCTGGACATGTGTATGTGCCCCCACCCCAGGCCCTGATGTCATCCCTTGTCCTGCCTGGGGATCATGTTCCATCTTAGGTGTCAGAAGCCAAATGACATGCCCACCAGACCCTAGTAGAAAGCCCAGCATGACCACTTGCTTTCAAAACTCCCCACTGAGTTTCCATTTCTTCCTGAGAGATAGAAACACTGACGCAGCAGAGCCAAGGCCTGGCTGTGGTCAGGTAGACAGTCCCTGGATTGATGACCCTGTGGCTCTATGGGGACTCAGAGACCATCTAAAGAATTGGCCAATGCGTAAGCCTCAATGAAGCTGTAGACCAGGTGCCCACTGCAGGCCCTGGAAGGTTCTTACAAATGGTGGGGGTCTGGAGGGGTGTCCAGAGAAAGCTTAGGCTCCCAAGGCAGCTATCAGTGTCAGCAGTGATCCTGCAGTACCTCTAGCTGGGGACGCGTGGCATTTCTAAAAGTCATGGCATTATACTGAAGATCCCTAAGGTTCCTGTTCTTTCTCCCATCCCATAACTCATGCATAATTCACTTGAACTCCCCTAGCGATGGAACTCTCACTACCCCCAAAGGCAGCCAGTGAAGCTTCCTGTTAGCTTACTCTAGCTAAGCTCTTAACTGAACATTATGGCCAACTTTAGTGAGCCACAAGTGAACCGGAATGACATGCCTTGTCCCCACTGCCCTCTCCATCTCCATGGAATCTTGCTGGGAAAACCTGGGAGCCTGAGATCTGTGGCTCTCATCCAAGGGATCAAGGCCAGGGTTACAGCCTCCTGAGACACCCCATCTACTTCCTTTCATTCATTCAAACCTGGGACCTTGCTTTACTAGGCTCCAAACTTGGTACCAAGACCCACCATGTGTATCTCAGCCCTTGGAGAAGATGTCTTCCTTATCCCCCTATCTAGGTCTGTTTGTGCCCCTCCCTGTCCCTCACTGGAACATCTCAGGGTGATCTCTGGCTTCCTGCTCAGGTGGTTCTTTGATCTGACTCCCAACCAGGCATTCCCAAAGGACTTCTGGCTTTTGCTACACTGCGGTACTGTGGCAGGCACTCCACCCAGACTCCTCCTGGGCAGTATCTGGCGCTCAGAAACTGTCCCTGCCCATATAGGTGGCCCCAATCTGTTCCAGGAGTCGTGATTCATCTCCATAACAGACTGTGCGTGGCTTCATTTTCTGGGCTGGGATTTTTTTTTTCCTTCCATTGGTGATCTAGAAGGCTGTATAACTTGGCCATGTTGTCTCAGAATTTCTACTGGGCTGGAATGGAGGGGAAAATGCTATTCTGATTTCAGGAAAAGATATTAGCTTTCAGAAAACATCCCCCAGGCTAGAGACCTTGAGCCCTGGTTTGGGTTTGAGCACAGCTTTGCTTGTGGCCACGGCACTTCATTGTACTTGACTCCGCTGCCTCCAGGACTAGAGCAGCAGGTGACAGATAGTCTGCCTCTAGCTTTGGTTTGGGCACCCACCCCACCCAGCAGACCAGGTGTCTGCTGTCTGTGTCCCTGTTCACAGCATGTTGTCACTAAGCCTGGACCTCTGCTGGAATAGAATGAGAGTTTCTGAAGCCTGAGGGTCTGAATTCAGAGATTTGCTCCCTGGGACCCTTGGGCCAACACAGCTCTCAGGTGACAGCAGCCCTCTGCCAGGCCTGTGCGTCCTGCAAGCTTCTTGGTGCATGCATCTGACACTCCATCTCCTGATCCAAGTGACAGGGTGAGCAGAGCCAGGTATCTGTGAGAACAAAGTATCGCTAATATTAGTGACCACCAAGTGTCTTAGTCACTGTTCTATTGCTATGAAGGGACATCATGGCCAAGGTAACTCTTACGAAGGAAAGTGTTTGACTGGGAGCTGCTTACAGTTTCAGAGGTTTATTTAGTTCACTATCGTCATGACAGGGAGCATGCAGACACAGGAGCAGTAACTGAAAACTACATCCAGATCTGTAGGCAGAGGGAAAGAGAAACGTTGGGCCTGGTGTGAGCTTTGGAAACCTCCAATCCCATGCTCAGTGACTCACTTCCTCTAACAAGCCCGTACCTACTCTGACGGGACCACACCTCCTGATCCTTCTAATCCTTCTCAAATAGCATCACTTTCTGGTGAATAAGCATTTAAATATATGAGCCTATGGGGCCATTCTTATTCAAAACCCCACACCAGTCCACACCCCATCTGGGCTAACCTTGACAAAGGTGAATTCTGGGATCATTCTGATGGTGGCTGAGGCAGAGGTGGGTAGTGGCTATCTGGAGTTGGCCTGCATGGCTTGCTAGCCACCTTCCTTCTTTTTGGCCTCTGCTTCTTTGTCTGCACAGGTGGATGCAATAGTGACATGAGTCTACTTAGGGAAGCTCCAGGATTCAGGCCCAGGGCACGTGGGCTCCAGGGATGTTGGGAGTCCTGCCTGAACCTTCATGCAGCACTGTAGCCGGGAGCACAGATAGGAGGCCCTTCGGTGAGCAGCACAGTTCTGTTTCTCAGATGAAGAAACTGAGGCTCAGGGGGCTGGAGAGATGGCTCAGCGGTTAAGAGCACTGCCTAGAGCTCTTCCAAAGGTCCTGAGTTCAATTCCCAGCAACCACATGGTGGCTTACAACCATCCACAATGTGATCTGGTGCCCTCTTCTGGAATGCAGGTGTACATGCAGATAGAGCACTCATATGCATAAAATAAATAAAATAAATCTTTAAAAAAAAAAAAAAAGAAACTGAGGCTCACAAATCAGAAGTCTCATGTGGCCCTCCCAGTAAGCTCTTGAGAAGCTGAGGGAAGTACCTGGTAGCCTTCAAGAGCCCGTGAGGAGGATGTCAGCACACCCTGATGTGTCCATGGGCTCTTGCTGAGCCAGAAAGTCGATTAAGAAGTTCCAGGCATTCTGAGTTCTCCAGAATGGCCTCTGAGGTTAGATGCCAGGGCCATGAGAGCATGAGAACCTCTCACAGGCCCCTGTGTAACAGTACATTTTTATTTATCAAACATATATTTATTAATACTTAACAATTACCTAGTATTTACCTATAAAGTTTCCAAATCCTAAAGCCCAAGCCCTAACTCTAAAACCTAACCTATAACACCCTAATACCTATAATACAAACACTTAACACTAACCTAAAGTTTCTTAAAAGGATATTCTCTCCAATTAATTCTCTGGGCATGGATCCATATGGGTTGATTTCCACCAAGTCTTTAAGTCTTATAGTTTGTTAGTCTCATTCATCAGATCTTAAGGCAATTTATAAATTTAATCTGTTTCGACCATTGAAGTAGGGTGGCCCTTATATCAAGCAAGAATTGTCTCTGCAGTCTTAAAGCCCAATTATTTACAAGATGGAAAGTTTCCTAGGTTCACCATGCAGATGCTTTGGGCCTCCAAGGGTCTCACTCCAGTGCTCCGTCCAATCTGATGCCCCCAGGCTCCAAGGGGAAACAACTCCCCACCTAGACACACCACAGTACCAGGGAGAATCTATCCTGGACCCGCAACAGGTTGGTGCAAGATGGTGAAGCCTCCCGGCAAGGTGGTGATGCAAACCACAATAAAGTTTCTCTGCCAGACGATGAAGGCAGGTGAAGCAGGAGGAGTGACCTGTGTCCACATGAATCTTGACTTAAATCTCTTCACCCGTCGTAATGAATTGGCAGCATGATTTTCAGCCGAAGTTTTTGTGCCCTTCCAAGTCATGCTCTAGGCAATGTGTCCCTTCATAGTTTTCCTTGCAGAGGGGTTGAGGAGCAGCAGCAGGTCAGGAGATTGCATAATCTGTCGTGAAAATCTGGAGTTCTTTTCGACAGTGTCATTGCTACAGTTGCTGGCGGGCTTTGCAGGGCACACTCCTAAAACAGTGCATCATCTGGTCCCATGATCAAAACATCACCTGTCTTTGGTGGGCTCCCAAGGACATGCCACGTCCAGACATAAACTTTTACCTGAGAGTCTAGGCTTTTGCTATTCCAAGATCCCTATGCTGCTAAATGCTATCACTAACCCTACCACACCCCTGTGTTTGACTTGCCTTGCTTAGAGGTTCCTCCTGAAGGCAGTGGTCACCCTGGTGCCACAGAGGACCGTGGATGAAAGCTGACCCAGATTGGCAGACCCTGCTGGGCAGAGTGGGTTCCTGACAGTTGGGCATTCAAGAAGTAACCCTGGGGGCAGCTGGAGAGGTAGGAGGGAAGGAAGACCTCAGGGGAGGAACAGCTCCCACCCCCATCCCTGAACATTGAGGCAGTGGAGCATAAAGAGATCAGGCTTTGCCGGGCAGTGGTGGCGCACGCCTTTAATCCCAGCACTTGGGAGGCAGAGGCAGGCGGATCTTTGTGAGTGCGAGGCCAGCCTGGTCTACAAAGCAAGTCCAGGACAGCCAGAGATAATCAGAGAAACCCTGTCTCGAAAAACCAAAAAAAAAAAAAAAGAGATCAGGCTTTGCTTTTTTCCTTTTTTCCTCCTTGTTTCCTGCCCCAGAGCCCATGGCTGGGAGCCGAAACAAACCAGCAGCTCCTAGAGCTTCTGATCTGGCTGTTTGGGAATTGTGCCACAGGCCTGGATTGCTCACATTAGCACTTCAGACGTAATAGTGATCCACTTTCTACGCCAGGGTTTGATTTCCCCTGCAAGGCCTCTTTGAGTGCAGAGTCCAGCTAATGAGAGCTGCCCAAGGACCCAGTCCCAGAGTCACCTGTGGGAAGAGCCAAGGAGGCCAACTGTAAGAGCACATGAGAGCAGAGTTTACCTCCCCCACCACACGCCTCGCCTTGTCCTGTAAGGCGTCAACCATCCCATCAACACCATGGCCCCAGGAAGAACTGGTGGTTAGCATTCCCACTTTGCAGAAACTGAGGCAGAGAGTGACCATCCTTGCCAGGGCTCAGGGATATGAGCACCTTGTTTGCTGGGCAGGTGACCTCTACTCTTTAATGTCCACACAAAGGTGGTTCTTCATGATCACATTGGCATCCTGCCCCTGCCCCAAGGCCCCTTTTGGCCAGTGTCTTTGTTCATATTGGTTAGTGTGCTACCTTCTGCCCCCAGTCTCTCTGAGTTGCTCACCTCAGTATCTACTTGATTAGGGGATCCCGGTGAAACCACCCCCCACAGACTGGCAGGCTCAGCTTCCAAAAAGAGCAGTGACTCAGAAGTGCCAAGAAGACCTAGGACAGACCGGGAGCTGTAGGGACATGAGATAAGAGGAATACAGCTGCCACCTTCCCCTTTGACCATTACTGTCCCTAGGAAGGCCAGCCCTGGTTTGTCATGAGGCGCCATGCTCATATCTCATATCCATGTTCTCTTCCTGCAATCCCAGTGACCGGCCACCTCGGCAGGGGCCATATCAGGGGTAGGAATGGGACTTCAGGGCAGTTCCCAGGCAGGGTCTTCCTATGGGCCTCGGACTGTGATGGATGAAGCCCCTGCAACCTGCAGATAGCAGCAGCAACTCATGTGGGGGTGAAACCAATAAGGCAGATTTGGTTGGGAGTGATTCAGCAGGGAGAAGACTAGGGTTGAACTAGGGTCACTCCCAACACAAGGACCAACCAAGGCAGGCAGGGTCAAGAATACAGGAATCTTCTAGGCCAAACACAGGGCCAGAGAGCAGACTTCTTGCTAAAGCAGTCCAGTGGCCACATACTTAGGAGCAAAGAAACCAGGAACCCCCAGTCTTCAAGTGTGGCCAAGAAGTGCATGGGGTTGGGGTGTCTTGATAAAACTGGGCTCCTGAGAAACAGAGTCAGACCTTGTGAAAAACAGTTCCACTGAGTCAAAACCAAGAGGCGCCCATCCTAGCTCAGGAGTGCAGAGTGGATTTGGGTCTCCTGGAGTTCATGGAGCCGAGACCCATTCCCAGGAGACCTGCCTGCCTCAGTTCCAGGCTCTGCAAAGAATGGGGAACTCCTTCAGCCAAGAAAAGAAGAACTGGCATGGGAACTCTTCCAACTATGGATCTCAGGAGAAGATGAAGGGCACTGAGTCCACAGCTGTTCACTGTTTACCAATAGAGCTGGGGACTCGCCCCACCTTGTGGGGCCACGGGTCCAAGGGGAAGGGCTCTCAGCACCAAGTTAGAACTTTGTGAACTCTCCCTAGAAACACACATGTCACTGAGAGAAGATGTCTTGTACATACTGATTTCAAACAAACCAATCAAGATCCCCTGCGTAGGGAACTGTGGAGGTCCCAGGGAGAGGGAACCCATGTCCCCTGGGCAAGAAGCACTGGGGCTGGACCCATTCTGACACAGTGGCCAGAATGGGGCTCTGCAGAGGATACCTGCCTCTTGGTTACATTAGTAAAGTAAGTCAAAGGTGCCTCCAAGCACTGGGCCCTGCTACGGCCAGTGAAAAGGCCTCATGTGGTTACAGGCTCTCGTGCTGGATAGAGATGGCAATGAAGGACTCGGTAGGCATCCCACAGGGAAAGAGAGTTGTGTTGTCCAGTTAGATCTCCAAGCAGGGAACTGGCCATTGGAAAAAATAGTGCTCCCCACCAAAGATCTTTACCCTGCACTCAGGCTGCTCAGCTCAGCACTGTGTAAGGTTGGCTGTGTGCACAAGCACTCGGTGGCACGTCCTTGGGCTGTGTCAAAGAGCAGTATAGGTGCCCAGACCAGTGACCAAGTAAGGTCTTTCTACCATCTGTTCAGGCACTTTTACTCACACTGCCCACATGCCTCACCTCAAGCATCTACACACACACACACACACACACACACACACACACACAAACGTGTGCAGGTGACACGCTCAAGCATGTCATGGGCATGCACACACACATGAGTTCATGACACGTGTGCTGCAGTACATGAAGTATGTTCTTAACATGTATGCTGTACTCTCACATGCTACCTTGGCTTCTCATCCTGTGGCTGTGCTAAAATACTATGACTAAAGCAACTTAGGGAAGAAAAGGTTTTCCTGGCTCGCAGTCCCAGGGTCCTGTCCATCATGGAGGTCAAGGCAGCAGGAGCTTGAAGCAGCTGGTCTCCTCAAATCAGCAATCAAAAAGCAGAGAGTGATGGATGCATATGCTGTTCAATTCCCTTTCTCCACTTACACAGTCCAGGATCCCAGCCAGAGACTAGTGTCACCTACAGTGGGCAGGTCTTCCCAGCTTAGCATAATCAGGATAATTCCCCACAGGCATGCCCAGGAGCTTCTCTCCCAAGTGATTCAAGATTCCATCAGGCTGAGGGTTAACATTAACCATCGGAGAGCTGCAGAGATGGCTCAGCAGTTAAGAGCGCTTGTTCTTGCAGAGGACCTGATTTAGTTCCCAGCAATCAGATGGTGAGTACACCCATCTGTAACTACAGTTCTAGGAGATGTAACACCCTCTTCTGATCTCTGCAGGCACAAGGCACACATGGTCCACAGACATACGTCTAAACAAAGCACCCCCACAGGTAAAATAAATATATGTAAAAAAACTAAAGCCACTATCACACATGTAATACCACACACATGGCATGTAATGCTTTCTACATCCCTGTATGCTTGGTATACATTCATATGACATGCACACACATGCACATGTGCCCATGTTCTCCCATCCTATGTACACATCCATAGATGTGCACATGGTCTGATGTACTTATATTCGCGCTTGTGTACATACATGTACGTGTGCTCATGGTCTCCCATACCTGTGTACACACTCAGGCACATACATGCATATTTTCTCATGGTCTCTGTATTAATTAGGGTTCTCTAGAGGAACAGAACATGTAGTATGAATATGTAAAACATATATATTCGTTCATATCTATGGAATTTATTAGAATGGCTCACAGGCTGTGGTCCAGCTGGACCAACAATGGCTGCCTGCCAACAAAGGTCCAAGAATCCTGTAGTTGCTCAGTCTATGAGGCTGGGTGTCTCAACTGGTCTTCAGTCTATGCCAGAATCCTGAAGAGGTCGGCTCTAATGCCAGTGAAGGAATGGACTTGCTAGTGAGAGCAAGGGCAAGCAGGCAAAGAGAGAACTTCCTTCTTCCATGTCTTTTATATAGGCTGCAGTGGAAGATGTGGCCCAGATTAAAGGTAGATCTTCCCATCTCAAAGATCCGGATTTGAAGTGGGTCTTCCCACTTCGAATGACTTCATTAAGAAAAACATCTCTCACACGTGTGCCCAGTCATTTGGATTCTAGTTAATTCCAGATAAAGTCAAGCTGGAAGCCAAGAATAATCACCACAGCCTACCACACCTATGTTCATTCACACATGCACATGTGCACATGTACTCATGGACTCCCACACTGCTGTGCTCACACATGAACGTACTCTTTCCTGAAGCCAGAGCCCAGAGTGACTATCCTGGGGGAGGTCAAGCTTCAGCAGATCTGTGCTCCCAGAGATCCAGGAATCATTCTCTGGGACCTGCACAGACTTTAAGCCCTGCCTTCCTGCTGCTGGGCCAGTGTGGGGTAGAGCCCAGCTCTGTTTGATCCAGGAACGACCATCTGGCTCTGGTGAAGGGAAGGGCCTTTTGATCAATGTTTGATCAATCTGTGTCCACCAGGCCAGTGAGGTCCTAATGAGGTCTGGCCAGGAGAGCCCCAGAAGCCCATGACCCTATGATCAAAGATGAGCACTTTGTAGGTTGACAGCCATTCAGCCGGACCTGGTCTCCCAGGAGCAGCAGCAGCAGGACCATAGACAATCAGAAATCCACTCCATCCTCCTGCGATGCTCAGCAGCAAGGCTCCCAGAGGGCTCCCTTCCTAATTATCCCTCAGGCTATGAGTGTGGCTGGAGGAGCTCAGCTTTGGCGATAGACACTATACACGCTCCATTTCCCCTGGACCTGGTGCCACCTCACCTGGCAGGAACTAGGCAATGCTGCGTTTTCAGGGCCTTTTGTCTTCAGATGGGCTCCACGTACCTTCTAGGACAGAATGCAGAGCCAGTCCACTGGTATACTTGAACTGCAAAGGAGTTTAGGAAAAGAGTTCTGAGGTCCCCCTGGGGGAAAAGGCTGCAGAATAAGAATTTCAGTTCATTGGAGGGGGACATGCCATGGACAGCCATGACAGCAATAGTCTACCATGGCCCCTTAGCCAACTTCTTAACTGGCATGCCCAGACAGTCATATCAAAATGGTTTCCCATCAAAGGCATGAAGACCTGGCCCTCTCCAGAGAGCCTTGGTGCCGGGTGTCACCTGCTCCAAGCCTACTGCAAGGCTACAATCCTGGGTTAAAGGGTCTCCCACCCTGCATTCCCAGCAGCATGTCTTTGTAAGCTAAAGAAGAAATGTGGCTGCCATTGCAAGCAAGCAGTAACACACAGTGCTGACACCAAGGCTAGACTCTTTTTACAGGAGGCTGTTACTGCATCCTCACTTCTAAGGACCACAGCCTGCTGCTCTCGATGGCATATATGCTGGCTAGAGCCATCAGCTGTGGGATGACCAGCCTAAGCCTCAGGCTCTGAGTGTCCTACCTTCTGGATTTTATCCACAGACATCTTCTGAGGGTTCCCTGGGTCCAAAAAAAAGGTGTCAGGGACCCAGGGCATAGCGATCCAGCCTGTTCTTTTTTTGTTTGTTTGTTTGTTTTCAAAGCATTCTCCCAGCAGCCTAATAATCTTCACTTGGAGGTGCCCCGTCAACTTCAGTTTAAGAGCCACACAAGCCTCCCCATGACCAGCTGACCCCTGATGGCAGCAAAGCCCAGAGTCAGAGTGAACAACAAGGCAGTAACAACAGAGGCACCCTGTTCCTTTTCTCAGTTCTGTGACCTGTGACTCTGCCCAGATGGAAAAGGCTCCCAAAAGAGAGGCGCAGACCCACTACCTGCTTTCTATGTGTTCATCAGCTCTCCACCACTGTGACAAAACACCTGAGACAATCAACTTGAAAAGATGAAAGGTTTATTTTGGTTTATATGGTCAGAGGCTTCAGACCCTGGCCACTGAACCTGTTCTAACATAGTTTATCATGGGACCAAACACATAGGAGAGCTGCTCACTTTGTGGCCACTAGGAAACAAACAGGAAGGAAGTAGAGCAGCTGGGAATGACATCCCTTCAAGGGGACAGTCCACAATGACCTAACTTCCCCCCCACTGAGCTCTTATTATTAAAGGCTCTACCATGTCCTAGGAGCACCATGCTGCTGTCAAAATCCTTGTCTTGCGAGTGTTGGTGGCACATGAGACCCACACTGCAGTGTGTGGTAGGACAGAGTCTCACTATTGCATGGTGCCAGAGACAGCCTGTCTCACAGAAGGCTTCCCAGCACAACCAGGATCCATGACACCCTGCCACTCTGTGAGCTGTGCTCACATCGACGTCCTCTACCTGCCCAGGATGGGATGGTAGAGAGCCAGAAGCCTTTGCCTGCCTGTTGTTTCTCATTTCCCCTCTTGCACCTGGGACAGAGTGATGATTATATGGATAAGAAGTCAGGCAGTAGTGGCTGCAAGGATGTCTTTCTATTATTATGATTACTGTAAGCAAGTGGATAGAAGTGGATGGGAAGGGCTTATGCTGAAGAAGTCACCCTTTAATAGCATCCTCTGCAGAGTGGTGCCAGTCCCCTGAGCCAGCCAGCTCATAGGGAGCTCAAGGCATGATGGGAACCCAGGCTGGGTTCCAAGTTGAGACAGGGTAAGATGTGGAATGTCCTCATAAAGCTGTCCCTCTAGGTCCCACTGCCCATAACTTCAACAGCAGAGACAGTGGCATCGTCCATTTAGCCCAGGAGGATCACAGCAAAATAACAGAGGAAACTTGTCTCTCAGACCCACGCTACTCTAGCTTGGGATTTGGAAAACTTACGAGGATGGCCACTGCCTTAACTTCAGGCAATTGGAAAGACACGATTCCATCAAAGCAGGCTACTGCGTACAGGCTGGGAACCCTGCTCCAATTCTGCATGGACACACTCCCCATGACAGGGAATGGGAAGACCACAGAGAGGACCCAAACATGCCAATGGGGCAGAAACACCTTTCTCCCATGTCCTGCAAATTAGAAGGTCTTGAGATCCTAGCAATCCTACTCCCATCCCCAGCTGTCCAAGGAGGCCACCAGCTTTTCCTGACATGGCTATGATCCCCATAGAAGCTCACTGCTTTGATCTGGTAGGGACTGATGAAGGACATCAAGGATCAGCACACATCTTTTGGGACAGGAAGGACAGTTGGCCTTCATTGTGTCCATCTTTCTCTTCTCCCTGATTTAATCAAATTGCCTCCTGGGTTCCTATGTCCCTTCTTCATGGGCTCAGCATCAGCTCCTCTAGAAAGTTGCAGCCTTAGCAGCTCAGGCCCAACTCCATGGCCCCCAATGGTAGGAGACAGTTGCCTGAGTCCAGCCATCTCAGGAACAACCTCCATCTTGCTGGCAGGGTCAAACTGAGTTCCTTTCCCAGGTCCCAGAACCAGCTCCCATCCTGCTTCTTCAGGTGTTTCATGTTTGTCTGTTAACCAGTAAAGAAGGTAAAGAGGGAAGCTGTGGATTATCTAGACCGAGGCACACAAATCGTAAATGTATTTCCTGTCATGACTTTAATTGACCATGTGCGGCTTGCCCACTCCTTTGTTCTCTTATCATTCTGAATTCTGGGCCAGAAGTCTAGTGGGGGGCCTGGCTGCAAAATCTGTGTTGAGGACCCTGAAACCAGGTGACCGGGATAAAGCCCAGTTATCAACCTCTTGTGTCAAAACATGATTGGACAATGCTACAGCACACCCTGTTCCCCCTCGCTTTAGGGTTCCATCCTTTAAAAATGCTGTACAATTTCTCTTCCCAAATCTGTTCTGCAGCCCTGATCAATCAGTAGCAGATGGAGTACAGTAAGATTTGGTCATCTACTTAAACACTTACTGAGATGAACGTTCAAAGACACAGTCAGCTCCTGAGTCTGTGCTGTTGTTCCTGACCCGTCAGTTTTTGCTGCCTAATTCAAATAAAGATCTTGCTTTGCTGGACTCTTGTGCCTGCTTGTACTGTTTTGCTTCTTCAGACCCCAACACCAACTTTCATGTTATCCAGCCCCTCAAGCATGCTACACCTGGAGGAACCTCACCCTGAGCTCCATCAAGACCACTGTGTCTTGTCTCGCTGTCTCTCTGCCTCTCTCCTGCCCTGCTGTCCCACTCCCATCGTAGCCCTGGCTTCTCCTCAACCCTCTCCCAGCCTCCCCCTGCCTCCACACAGAAGCTTCTCTCAGCCTCCATTCCTCATACCCTCCTCATGAGGCTCCCACAGCCCATACAGCATCCTTCAGAATGCCTCCCTGCACACGCCTGTGTGACCATACTCCTCTGGGTTTGGGTCTCAAGGACGCCATTGGAGGAGCCGTGTCAGTGTCCTCCCCAGGCACATGGCTTACAGGGCTTCTGCAGTCAGTGTGATTGGGTGGACCTCCCTGAGGAAGGGATAGTTTATAGGGCAACTGCCACTTGAGGAGGCTGGCCTTGGGCTTCCATAAAAGTGGATCAGGAGACAAGGGCTCAGGACTCAGGGGACTGGGGATGTACTGGGCAGGGTGACTCTGTGAGAGGTAAGTGTGGGTAAGCAAGGGTGGGAAAGTGTTCTCAACA
Organism: Lophiomys imhausi; assembly: GCA_907164525.1. Taxonomy (NCBI): domain Eukaryota; kingdom Metazoa; phylum Chordata; class Mammalia; order Rodentia; family Muridae; genus Lophiomys; species Lophiomys imhausi. Next base: position 6,551,761 of record CAJQZJ010031933.1, on the reverse strand, counting down.
GATAGGGAGAGGAGCCAGTCACAGGTGCCAGAGAGCTTTACAGATACCTGCTGAGGGAAGAGCAGCTAGGTGTCGCCTCTCCTTGGTCTTTCTTCCCAGGCATCCCATCCACAAGCCATCTATGTCCCTCCAACAGGATGTACTGTGCACCCTAGGAGGACATTCCAAGTGAGGTGTCTTGGCCAGGGTTTCTATTGCTGTGATTAAAACACCATGGCCAAAGCAAACTGGGGAGGAAAGGGTTTATTCTAGCTTACAACATTCAGATCACATTCCATTGCTAAAGAAGTCAAGGAAGGGACCCAGCGGGAACCTGGAGCAGAAACTGAAGCAAAAGCTGTGGAGGGATGCTGCTTACTGGCTTGTTTCTCATGGCTTGCTTGCTCAATCTGCTTTCTTATATACCCAGGACCATCTGCCCAGAGGCTGGCGCCACCCCCAATGGGTTGGACCCTCCCACATCAATCACTAATTTTAAGAATGCACCATAGGCTTGCCCAAAGACCAATTCTCATGGAAGCATTTTTCCCACTGTAGTTCCCTCCTCTCAGATGACCTTCGCTTGTGCTACGTTAACAAAATAACAACAATAACCAGGACATGAGATCATTAAGCATTTGGAGGCAAATGGCCCTCTTCTGCTGAGCACTCTGGGAGAAGCCAGCCTCCCAGGGAAGCCACGGGCCTCCATTCAATGAAGCCATCAGCAGCCATCTCAGGAGCTGATTTTCCTGAATTAAAACTTTACCTCCTCCTCCTCCTCCTGGGGTTTGATTTCTTAGGTGAGGCCCACTGGGACACTCCATAGAAATACAAGCCTGGCTAGGGATCTCCCGCCTGCCCAGTCCCATAGTGGAACCCAGTGGGGAGCAGGGAATTGAGACAAAGATGGACCCCCCAAAGGCCCTGAGAGGTTTAACTGACTCTGAGGATATTGCAAGTGATATCTTTGTCCCAACAGCTCCACCTCTTGAGCAGCCAGTCTGCAGAAGGTGTTCCCTGAGTTTATCATAAGCTGCCACCCCCAAGAGAGGCTGTGCTCTCCTTGTGGCAGCCTTGAGACCCCAGGTGGAGGGTGCCAATGATTCTCCAATATTCCAGTTTTAACTCATTTCTGGACAGTTGGACTGTCTGAGACTTAACAGCTACCACCCTCAGCCCCATGGATGGGGCGTCCTGGGATAGAGCTTGTAGCACTGGGACAGCCTGCACACAGCCCCCATGCGCAGGTGAAGGAGCGTCACATCCCATAAAGAGCAGAAGTCAGTGTGCGTGCGAAGGGACAGGAAGCAGCCAGCCCTGGAGCCACCCAGGCTGGATTGGGCTCCGATGAGTGGCTACACCACCATAGGTCCCTCTGGGAGATACTCAGTCGAGGTGCATGGGGCTCAGGGGTCGGAGTCAGAGGGTGACCAGTGGGGAGATCCGAGAAGGTTGCACTTGAGTGTAAAGCAATGTGGCTACCAGCCAAGGAACACAGGGAACAAAACCAAAATCCCCCTCCTCTGGGGTCTTGGGGAGGAGTGTCCTGTGTCACCAGGATCTCAGATACCAGAAGAGAGTGCTTTCTGCCACTCTGTACTTCCAGCTTTCTGGCCACTAACTGCACTGGCCTGTCTGAGGGAGCAGCTGTGTGTGAGCTGTACACTGCCTTGGCAGGCTGTACAGAGGAAAGCTTTGCTCAGCTATCCTACCCCTGATACTTCCTCAGGTGTGCTGTTGCTACCCTTAGAAGCTGTCACCCTCAGCGGCACTCCCTGCAAGCAGCAGATCCAGGGCACTGTCTGGCCATTCTCTATGGGAATGCCAGCCCGGGCTCAGTGCATGTGCAGGGCATGGATTGGAAGGTGAGCCAGCACAGGGCCACACCAAGCTGCTGATGCTGGTGACAGAACCCCAGCTTCATCCTCATGTGTCTCCATCAAGGTTCTCTACGGAGGGATCCAGAGCATCCAGGTATACCCAAAGAGCTCTCTTAAGGACTTGCCTATCCATCCATGAAATAAGCCCCGCCCTCACCCCAGCTGCTATACAGTCACAGATGTGCCAATTATCAAACGGCTTGTCCATCAATCAAAAGACCAGGTATAACAAGGTCAGAGCCCATCACACAAGCTTATCTTGGCTAATGGCCCACTAGGTGGGTCTTGGGGAGCTCTAGCTATCACCTTCAACCCTCACCAACAGGAGAGAGGCATAGGAACACTGGACAGACCTTGGTGGTTCCTCTTGGTCATCCCCCTTGCTCTCCAGGTCCAGGCTGCTAGCAGGGAGCATGAGAAGACTGGTCCTTTAGCACAGAAAAGCCACAAGCTATAACTGCTCTCCTGGAATCTGACTTCCTTCCATTACACGTGTCTGTGTACATGCAGGCACACATATATATACACTAGCATGTGTGTTTACATATTTGCACATATGTGCCTACATACATGCAGACAGGCACACAAACACCAAAATGCATATATATATATATATATGTATATATATATATACTTGCACATGTACATGTATTCACTCATATACACAGCACACACATCTGCAAGCACACATGCACCAGCATGAAGGTGTACACACTTGTGTGTGCACATTCATAAAAACACATGTGGCTGTATCCACATATCTAAGTACAAACTCATGCTCAAATCTTCAATCCCATCACCCACATGAGGGTAGAACCCTAGAGAGAGGGTGGTGCCTGGGGTACTACAGACTGGGGCACTTGGTGGCAAGCCTTTGAAAGCAAGAAGGAAGAGCTTCCTGGACTGGAAGCATTGCTTCCAGGCAATCCAACTGAAGGCAAAGTCTGGGGACTGCAGCCACCCCAAGAAACGAGGGGTTTGCTTCCCAGAACCTTCTTCCTGATTGGTATGCTTCATCCCTGCTTCCCCCTGGGAGCCTCTTCTGGGTAGAGTCCTCTCTCTCACTGGAGATGGCTTCTGCCCTCTCCCTCTGCATTTGCTGGCATTAACTGAGAGACTCAGCCTCAGGTTTTGCCACCTGTCTGTATTTCAGCATTCACAGCATAGTTCCCCTCCCTCTGTCCTGCCCCCACTATCCCCTTAAGCATCTTGTGTGCAGTGGGGAATTAATAAACACTGTTGTATTAGAACCAAACAAGGATGGACACACACACACACACACACACACACACACACACACACATACACACAACCACACACACACACACACACACACACCACAAAATCTACATTGGCTGTTGCTGAACGGGGCAATATGAGGGCCAAGGGCTCACTGGCCCATACCCAGTCTCACCCAGCTTGCAGGCCAGGCATGATGCAGAGAACGCTTCCAGCATGAAGACACCATCATTGTAATCCTGCAGAGTCAGCCAAACAGAAAGACCTTTGACAGAGCCTTGCAGGGCCTTCACCCTCGGCTCTTCTCAGCTACCCGTCCCTCCCCTACCCCAGCCCCATACCTCATCAGAAGATCCACAGGACCTAGTTTGTGCACATAGCAGCAGAGGTCCCTCCAGTCACAGTGGAGAGTGACCTAAAACCCAGAAACCCCGCTATGTCCTGTGCCTTGTCTGCTACACCCCACTGGCTTTGCCATCAGGAATTGAGGGTTTGACATTTTGCTTGCACAGGTGACTCTCAGAAAACCACCCTATCCTTTGTCCCCGTGGTCTCCCTGACTCTGGAAAGCTGCACTAGAGAACCAAGGAGGTGGCCTCTTCCTGGAGCTGCACCGAAAAGCGGCTCTGGGGTCAAACCCTTTGAGATTTCCCAAGCCTCACCCAAGTCCCACAGGAGGCATTGCCAGCCCGTGGAGCCATGTGAGTTATTCACATTCTCCTGCAGTTTGCAGACTCTGTGTCCATGACGTCAGGACTGACTGTGCCATTTCCTTCCCTACCACCTGCCTCACAACTCAGCCCTGACCTCCATGATGCCCATGATGGTTAATTAAATAGTTGGCAGGTTGCCCACCTGGGCATCAGATGATAACTGTGCAAGCAGACCTGACATAATGCAGGTCTAATTCAAGAAAATGGATTTGACTTTGGGTGCCACCTTATCCGTTCCTTGAGGACTTGAGCCCACCAGGGAGCTGTCTTGGGTGTGGCCAGAATGCAACCCAACTCCTCCTCCTACTTCCTATGAGCTACTTAGCCAGTGTCAGTGAGCGTGGCCAGAGAGGGCAGGTGTCCTGAATTCTGAGTGGGTGGGCCTGGCTACCCACTCACGACTCATGATATTTAGCTTGCTCTGAAGAAAATCCCGGGAGCTCAGCCGGACATCTGTGGGGGGAATTTAGAAACATAGCAGATCCCCCTTCTGGGATCAAAAACCACAGGCCTCACCTGCCTTAGGATCCTAGGAGCACACAAAAGGTTTCACCAGTGGAGGTGTAACAAGAACAATTCAGGCTCAGGACCCAAATCTGTCTCCCCACCCCCTCCTCACTCTGACAGGACCCCAGCGGCTGTTTCCCTGAAATAAACATTTCACTTGAAGCAAGTGCCCGGCTGGCACCGAGCGGCACAGCTCGCCAACAGCCTGAATCCCAGCTTGGCACAGGAGGAACAGGATCTTCTCAAATAAAGCCATGTTTGTTTTTAATTATTGAATTAACTACCGACATCTTTGCTCAACTCGCCGAGCAGCAGGGGAAATCAGCACGGAAACGAACTGTGGAGACTAGGGGTCTGCAGTTCTCCATACAGCTGCCTCACTGCCTGGCCTATGCTAGGCCCGTCACCGTGATCCTGGAGCTCCAGCCAGCAGTTTCAGCACCCACTGTTTGAGTTGGCCGCAGGTTCAGCCCCACCAAGCCACGAAGGGGCAAGGTGAGTTCTCAGGGGACCCAAGGGAAGTTCAGCTCTGACTGGTCCTGCTGAAGCCAAGCCACAGGGACACACAGTCTGAGTCACCTGACCCAGTGAGAGTTTGGACACCCCCATCCCAATCCTTCCACACACTCAGGAATGCCACGCTGATGCCCATCTCACATTGCCTGGCACCCTCACCGGTGTCCACCTGGGTAAGTCCAGTGTAGGGAGCACAGAACTCCATGAATGACCATATCTCCTCCCTGTGAAGCAGACCCAAGCACTTCCCCAAGCCATCTGCTTTGGGAGGACACCATCTGGCAGGAGCCCTGATGAAGAGTCACTGGCTACCTAGTAAACGACTGCCTGCCTGTACAGGGACTGAGGATATCAAAGGCCATGTGTATGCTCCACCAGAAGTGGTCAGCTCCTCCAAGACACAGGGGCAATGAGGATACCAAAGTTAGCATGAAGTTCAGGTCAGGAGTGTATGACTGATCTAGGTGCTGGCTCCTGGGGGGGGGGGTTCAGGGACCCAGAAATAGATGGGGTGCCTGTGGCTAGGACTTGTGGACTCACAGGAGAAGATAGGGACCCATTCTTGAGTCTCCCCACAGAAGCAGATGGCCCACAGGAGAACAGCAAAGACCTGGAGTGATCTGAAGCAAGAGAAATGGGTGGAAGACTGTCTCAGAGGGTGAGGCTGGTCCTTGGGTTAGAGGATAAAGTCTGACCCTCTGAACATGGAGGCTATGGTGAATGACGGGTAAGGTCTAACCTCCCACTACCCTCAGCCTCACAGGCGACCGGGACTGGTTTTCTATCACCTAATGACCTGTGCCCTCAAATGTGTCACCCCATGGGGTAGGGAGATACCTCAGTCAGTGAAGCACTTGCCTGGCAACCATGAGGACCTGAGTTCAGTCGCTAGCAGCCACACAAGGAAGCCAGATGTGGGGATGCATGTGTGATCCCGGTGCGGGGAGGCAGAGCCGTGGGACTTGCTGCCCACACAGGCTATTCTACTTGGTAGGTGCCAAGATGGATGGCACCTAAGGAATGGCATTTAAAGATGGCCTCTGGCCTGCATGTGGGGCACCCGTGCACACAGATCTGCACACGCAAGCGCACATGCACAAAAATATGAACATGTATACACACAGAGAAGATGGTGCCGCAGTACAGAACCTGAGACCTGATGGCCTACATGTCTCTCTCTCTCTCTCTCTCTCTCTCTCTCTCTCTCTCTCTCTCAATGAAGACAGACCTAGCTCCACTATTCCCTGATACAGCCCTGTGTCTAGGGCCTGGGGTTGTCCAACAGTAGGGTTCAGCTTGGATAACTGAATCTCGGGGATACTTGCTCCATCTGGAGGAATTTGGGGCTGTGACAGTGAGGATCCTGCTTCTGACTATTGTGGGAGGAGGCTGGGGGCACCAGGAAACACCTTACAATGCTCAGGTCAGTCTCCGTGGTGGATTGTCCAGCGTAAAACATCAAAAGTACCATGTTGGACCCCTTCAGTAGACCACAGGGAAGGAGTGGATCTCATGAGGTCCAGAAACAGCACCCCTGCCAGACACAGTACCCTGAGGAGTGCCGCTGCACCATGGTTCAGCCCAGGAGGGTCCTCCCTAGGCACATGGCACACTGGGGGGATAACCTTACCTGTGAGCGATGGCCAATGGCCAGCAAGCAACAGGTTAGATCCTTGGGACCATAGTATCTGTGGCATCCCATGGGAGTGCCCAAGATCAGTGGCCTGAAGGCACAAAGCTGTCTCCACTGTCTTACCACCACATATACATGAGTGCACACCACACACACACACACACACACACACACACACACACACACACACACAC
>CAJQZJ010031933.1:6515472-6545087 GCA_907164525.1 Lophiomys imhausi | reverse complement strand
CACACACACACACACACACACACACACACACACACACACACACACACTGGTGTGCACACACATGTACCCATCGCACAAACAGCCATGCACCCATCACATACATTCACATGGATATCGCTACATAGGCACATGTGCCACACATGCACACATGTGCCGAACATACATGCGTGCCATGTGTTTAGGAATGCACTTGAACATAGCACATTCCTGTGTTTCTGTGCGCACCAGAGTGCATTTCCATGCACACATGCTGGGCGGTCAAGACGCTTCGTTGACCGCAAGCGACACATGTCCCCGCACATGCACTGTATAGAAATGCCTCTGCACACACGTCCTCATGCATGTACCTCCCACACGTGCATACCGTAGACACATCATATACTCAGCACATACATAGACACACAGGGCTCTTACAGTCACATAGGCCATATGCACTGTTCTTTCTCTGGCTCTTTGGCTCTTTGGTCTGATTCTTTCTCTAGGCATTGCATTCATCTCCTGCTTGCCGCCCAGCTCATTCACCTGTGGAGGAAAAAAACGGGTCCTGATTAAGATGTCTTGATGGAATGCAATGCCGCGGCTCCCGTGACACTTCAAGGGGCTCTGGAGCTTCCACAAGGCTTTAGTATTCTGTGCGCCCGGCTTCCCGCACACCCTGTCCTCCCCAGCCCGAGTCACATCCTTTTCATCCTCAAAGTCATTCCTCAAATCCTCACAGAGTGGTGGCAGCAGCCACTGTCCTTCTGAGGCTGAGGTTCTACAAGAAAGAATGCCAGCAGCAGGCTTGGGTATTTACAGCCCAGACCCGCCTGGGGACTCAGCAGCTTTTATCACAGAGGGCAAGCAGTGCCTCCCACTTCCAGAGAGCTTTCCAAAACAAGGCGTCTTGACCGCCCAGCACAGGTTTTGTTCAAAGCTTCCTTCCTCATTACAGTGCTCTTCTGGGTGTTTTTACCCGTCCTGATCTCTTCACGGCCATGGGATTATAAGGCCTTCCAGAATACATATGCTGACCCCTCCATTCCTGCCCTTGCCTCAGGGAGAGCAACACCAGAGCAAGGGAGGTCTCCAGGTATCAGAAGTTGCCCAGAGCTGACCTCTCTGTAGCCTGGCAGGGTTCACAGGTGTGGGTGCCTCCTGGGCCTTGCTCTCCTCTGTTGAGAAGCCACCCTTGCTTATGAAGAGGGATCCAGTCGGGAGAGCAGAGTCCAGGATGGTGGGGAAGAGTCCCCCTCTTCCAAGAGACTAGGTTGGGCCCCAAGTTGCAGGAGGATTCCCCAGGCTCTCTCAGCTCTCCCATCTGTCCCCACTGCTCAGCCTGTGGTCTAAACTGAATCACCCACTCCCGGCTGAGGAAATTCTCACACAGCCTTGCCCATGGGCTTGCCTTTTCCTCCCTGCTCTGAGCTCCGGAAAATTTTTCTTTGATATATGAATAATGTATTGAAAACTCAGGCAGAGCAATCGCAGGCCATGAATAATTGCAAGGTACAGGCACATTAGTTAGCTGTACAATCTGCTTACAGAACAAACCAACCATCTTATTAACGGCAAGGCCCTGCCTGCAGAGACTGGCTAGTCTGGTCCTGGCTCAGCTGCAACTTCTCCTCTCAGACTCAAGGGTGTTTGGAAAACCCTGCTCTGTGCCACCAAGAGCCCCAGGCCGGGAACCAGTCTCATGTAGTGCCCGCTGCTAGTGAAGGGTTCCACTCAACTCCACCCTGTTTCTTAATTAATAAAGAATTGAAATTAGCAAGTGAGTGATGCGTAGCTCCACTGGGCACTTCTAGGTGCTCTGGGAGATGTTTCATTTTGAGCTATTTTTGCTCTTCTCCCAGTGACCACATCAGTGGAGTCACTTTGCGATGTCTGGGGAAAGTATTAGCTAAGGAAAAGTCAGCCTCAACCCAGAGCCCTTCCTTAAACGATCCCATTGGAAGGGCTTGCCCCAGCAGGGCTAGAGGTGGCTGTGGGTACCATCATCATGGTTCAAGGTTGGGGGGGGGGGGGCTCAGGAGCAGAGGCTTCACCAGCTTTAGCTTCAGTAACACTTTGGTTGCCTTCTGTGGATCGGCCTGTCACCGTGCACTCGTCATCCTAATTCCTGAGCAGTTTCTTCACACTGGTCACCTTGCTCCTGATGAGAGTGTCACCACTATCCCCAATCTCCATTTACATAGGAAACAGCTAGACTGGGGTCCAAGCAGCGTGCCAGGGTGCCAGGCTAGAGAGAAAAGCAAAAATCAGGTACCCCCGTGCACCCCACCACTCGTCCTTAAGCTTTGAACTATTCTGAGACCCATACTGTTGTGGAGGGTCGACAGGGCAACCTCAGTTGCTGACAGATGATGCCATCTGTTCCAGGGCATGCCAGTGGTGGCCAAGGCCAGGTGAGGACTAGCTGTCAAGTTTTCTGTCAGCCCATCTTGGCACATAGATCTTGCCTTGAGGAGCCCAGGGCACAGTGAGAACCTTCCTGGGGATAGGTTCTTCCCCTTGGAGATCAAACATATTCCACAGCACAAGGCTTCTCCTGGGTCAGTCAAGTGTCATCAGGAAATCCATGCCAGTAGGCCAAAAGATTCCTGGACATTAAGGCAGACAAACTGCCTTCCTGGTGGGCTCTCCCTTTCTCCCACTTACAGGGTCCACTTGGCCCCCTGGATTGCCATGGCCCTTAATTGTAGGTGCATAGCAGTGGTCATGAGGTCACCCTCAGACACACAGAGTGCCCAGCAGGAGGCTCAGCAAATGGACTGCCTTGTCCCATGAGTAGACCTGTGCAAGGCCTGGCCAAGCTCACTCACTGTGCTAATACCTTAAAAGCTTTGGCTTTCTCTCAGGTCAATGTTCTCTCAACAAAATATTACAATTAAGCTTTGAAAGCCTGTACTGCGGCCTGAGCCCCATGCCCGCCAGCAGGACTATATCACAAGCTTAAATTTTTAAAGAGATACTGAAAAGATCAGTCAGCTCTGGAGCGTGGGACTGGAAGGACATCTGAAGGTCTAGCCCACAGTGGTGGAGGGATCAGCTAGTAGGGACTTCAGTGTGGCCCCCCAAACAGCCTTGAAGACATTAACCACAGTGGCAGAAGTAGTATAGGAAGTGGCCCCAGAATGGGTCCATTTCACAGACAGGGAAACAGGCACAAGAGTGTTGGGGAAAGGAGGTTGTTGGAAGCAGGGACTCAATCTTCTGTGTGACAGATCCTGTGCTGGTTGCTCTCTCTGACCAGAAGATGTGACATTTCCAACCAGGTAGCAGTTATGGGGCCAGGGCCCTAGCAAACACCAGGAAAGGGCCTGGTGGGAGATACCATAGCTCCCATGGCATGGAGACCTTTGTTGCAGCAGGATTCACCCTACACAGGCAAGCAGAGTAAGACCTGCCCCCCAGCATCCCAAACATTACGGTCTTAAGCCTCTGGTTATACTACTGCCTGACCCTAAATGGCCATCAGTAAACCACTGGCAGAGGTCCTGTGCACACAGAAGCTGAGATAGCATCTGTTTGGAGGATTCAATCTATTCAGTCTCACAGGGAAATAGTCAACCCCTGCAGCCTATGATGCTGGGCAGCCTGTTGTCACCCACTGAAGGTCACCTTTTTAGCTCACACCTAGATGTGAGAAATAATCATAGACACTGATGGCTGACCAGCCCCAGGCTCCACAGGCCTGAGTCTGACCTGGTTCTCTTCCCTTTTGAGTGCTGAGGCTGTTATATGCCAGAGCAGTGGAGGGGGAAGCCAGCTCTCATGGCTCCTTCCCTGCTGCCAGCCCAGATGCTTTGTGCTCAGCCACTGAGAGTCAACGGGACAACATTCTGTTGGGCACAAAATCTCTCATGGCTCTTGATGACTTCAAAGAGGGTTTTGCAATTGTGCTATTGGCCTAAAAATTGTATTTCCCATTACTGGGGTGAAAGGCCCTCTCTTTGCCACGTTAGCCACTGAGAAATAACATCAAAAATCAATGCTCAGATTCCACTGTGTTTCTTGGCCAAGGTAAAAAAAGAAACTGTTTTCATCACGAGACAGGATGCGGTTGCATATATTTCAACAGCTTCTTCCTTTCTGCATAATTCTACCACCAGTATTAACACCTACCGGAGTACGGGCACAGCTCCAGAGTGTTGTGCTCCATGTGCTGTGCACAGAAGAGAACTGGGAGCCTGATCCCTTCCCACCAGGAGCAGTAGGAGGGCCAGGACAACCTCCAGGAAGACAGACATTCCTGGGTGGTGGGAGGGTACAGCAAGAGGTGTGGGGACACAAGCACACTTGGAGCTGGGCAGTGAGGGGTGCTTCAAGGGCTAGAGCTGAGGCAAGGTGGGGCAGGGGTGGGAATGGCCTGCAGAACAGAGCAAGCCTCGCAGACACCACAAGTCACCAAGCCGGCACACTCCAAATCTCTGGGTTTCCTTGGAGCTTCCAAATAGCCTCAATTTTATTTGCTGCACTCTCTCGCCTGAGCTGGACTCTGTTGGTTTCAAATGTGGGGTCTGTGCTTTGAGAATTCCTCCCTTAGGGAGACGTGAATAATGTCTACCCTGTCTTTAGAAGGTCCCGATGACAAGCAAAAATATGATTCCACCAAATTCGACCTGGGGAACCAATGATATGTTGAGCTTATATTTACAAACCATGGATGAGGGGTTACCTACAGGAGTGTGAGTCACCTCAAAAATGCTGCACTGGGAAGTCCTCACCCAGCCTCCCTATAGTCACAGAGGTAGGATTCCCCTTCAGTCAACCTTCCTCAGCCTACACATCTAGTACCTCCTGATAGCTCCCCAGAGCTACATACAGTCAGGACTGAATCACCTACAAATGGCTGCTAGGTGCAGGAGGAGACCCTGAAATCTTAAGTGAGGGTCCAATGACCCCCAAATCCCCTCCTTCTCTCAGAGAACATCAACTGTCAACAGGCCAGCTCATAACAGCCTCTCACAAGCAGGACAGCTTGCATCTAAGGAAGAAGATAGCTGTTTCGCTAGAAGGACCACGTTCTGCAACACTCTGGAACCCTGAACCCACCCTCTCTTTCTTAGTTGTTTCTTTACAATCTGGGGACTCACTTTGAGAACCAGCATCTAGGATGCTGCTTGAGGAAGTCATGAGCACAATCCATCTGGACAGCTACAGGTGACCCTTGAGGGTCCAAACCCACATCTGAACAGCCACGGGTGACCTCTATGGGGCCTGCTGGATTCTGCACAGACTGCCCGTGGGAACCTGAGAACCTATGGCCATCCACCAAAGGTTGGGGAACTTTCTGGAAGAGGGGAGCTGTCACTCTCACTGTGAGAAACACTGAGAAAACCACCTCAAAGGTGGAAAGGTTCATCTTAGTTCAGGGTTTCAGAGGCCCCAGCCCATAGATCACTTGGTTCTGTTCCTCCTGAGCCCGTGGTAAGGAGCAGTGGTGGAGTACTTCTTGGTAGACAGGAGACAGAGACAGAAAGGGGCTGGGGACAAGATAGATGCTTCAAAGACACACCTCCAGTGGCCCTACTCCCAACCAGGCCCCACCTCCTAGAAGCCCACCCGTACATGAGCCCACATTAGCCCATCAATTGATGTAGTACCCCCATGATCCAACCACCTCTCAGTCACACCATCAGATGGAGATCAAGCTCTTCAACACAGGACCTTTATGGGAAACTCAAAATGTTAAGTAGCCAGTGCACAGAAAGGACATCTTCAAAAAGACTGTTGTGCAGCCTCCCTTGTTCTCAGGGCCTGGCGGAAGGAGCAATGGTAACTACATCAACTCAACGGTGCTGCCCTCTCAGCACCCGCTTCACAGATGAGGAAGCTGAGGGTCAGAAAGGTGATCCAGTGAAGAAGGCAAGGACAGCTTGAGGTTTACTGTGGTGGCTGTAGTGTGTCTTTCTGCTAGGGAGCATGCAAATAATATACACAGAGAGGTGACAGATGACAAAGCCAGGGTGGCCTCCAGCCACTTCCTCTGAGGTCGAGGCATCCAGAACACTCGGAGTTGCCTCCCTGAGGTGCGCACAGAGCCAGGGCCCTGGGTGCCCAGAGAAGCTGTGCCCTTGGCAGGAGTCCAGCTTGGTGTGTGAGGCTCTGAGCTGTGTGATCATTATGCCCTGTGCTCTAGCAGCATGGTCAGACCACATGAGCCTTAAATGAAGACAGTCTCAAGTGGGGGTAGCTGTGTGCCTGTAGCAATTTCCTTGCTGTCTCTGGGTTTCTACATCCTTTCCTGTAGAAGAGAGAATAGTTGTCTCCCCAAAGGACTGCAAAGACAGTGATGGAAATGGATGGTGTAGATAGAGCCTCATGGGTGTGTGCAGTAGGCTCTGCCGTTGCCAGGTCACAGATGAGGAGGCCAGCACACAGCTGGAGTCACACAGCTGAAAGCAGCTTCCAGCTCTACCTGGAAGATGGCTGCCTCTAACTACAGTCTCCTATTCGGTTCTCACAGTGCGTCTGGGAACCAGGCCCTGGGCGTCTGGGCCACGGCTGTCCAACAGAGTCTTCTAGACTAACACATCAGAACCCTGGTGGTCAGCAGAAATTCCTATGTTAGCACAAAGATTCAAGATCACCAATACTTGCTGTCATTGGTCAGTCACTTTTTTGGCTTGGGAGTCTTCGGATGTCACCAGCGTATCCTGAGTTTCAAACTGAATTGAACCTGAACCTATTTAGGTTCAAGGAGGACCAGGTGGACCTAGTGGCCATGCCAGACTCCCTGCTGTTGATGTCATTACAAGTTGGTAAGTAATGTGTAGAGACTTTCCAAACACAATGTTGGCAGGTGGACATAAGCACCGGACAACTCATCAGGTCCGTGAGAGCTGTGACCAGCTCTAGCCTTCTGACAGGCATCCTCCTCAGTGCCTACAGGTCAGCCCTGCCTGGGCCTCAAGAATCTGGGGGACACAGCCTGAGAGAGTCACCCATGGGGGACATGACCCTAGTCCTGTGTAAAGGGGAACGCAGGGACTCTAAAAGCCATGTGCTGAGTTCAGTTTTAACATTGCCCGTCACTGAACCATGTCCCTCTTGTCTCTCTGCACAACAAAGGGGACTAGTCACAACCTTCCCCATAAAGTTTTGAGGAATAATTGAAGGGAGGGAGGATCAATTGATTTGCAGCTCAGGATCAATTGATTTGCAGCTCATTCTCAGGCCTCTCCCCTACCATCGCTCTTCAAGCCTGTTGCTCACTCAGAAGCAAAGGAGCTTTGCCAAGGTCTAACTCCCACAGCCCTGGAAGGAAGGTGACCATGGCAGGCACAAGCAGGGCCACCTGCCACAGCCCCCATTCTGATAAACAACACCTACCCACACCCCCAAGCCTGGAGACCCTGGGAAGATCATTCTGAATACTCCCTTTCTGAGCATCCAGTGCTGGAGGAGAGGAGGTTGCCATGGAAACAGCATCTGATCTATTCACTGGAGTTTTAAAGACGAGCAAACAGATAACAAAATACAGCGGAGCCTAAATGTAGTGCTTCCTTCGCTTACCCTGATGATCTGCGTGTGAGGCTGCTGGGCGAGGAGGGAGGCGGTAGAACTCACCGAGACCATCCACTTAGGATTTGTTTACGGCTGCTTGACACTCAGCTCACTCAGCTGGGTTTTGACTGTCTTATTGCCAAAAGACAACATCAAACACTTGGCAGCAGGACAAACAGAACAGCAAAGCCAGCTGTGAACACTTCCATACCCCAAGAGACCTTAGGCGGGGTGGTGCAGCTTTTGACTCCCAGAACTCTGGTCATCTAATGGAGAAGGAGGTGCACCCTCCCACCCCACCCCCAGATTTCCCATAGAGTTCCTTGGAAGGGGGCAGGTCTTGAGTCTGCAACCCTGGTTGAACACCATATAGGAAGATCCAAAATACAGATAGAGATATATGTGGCATGCATACCTAGTATATGTGCCCCTGTACACACACACACACACACACACACACACACACACACACACACACATACACACACATACACACACATATACACATACACACACATACACATATACACACACACACATACACATACATACACATACACATATACACACACATACACATGCACACACATACACACACATACACACACACACACACAGACGCACACACACACACACACACACACACACACAAGGCTACTACCGAGGCATTGCCCAGGGAACAGTGAGTGCCACTTCTGACATCCAATTAACAAACATCAGGCCTGTCTAGCAGCAACCCTGCAAACAACTGGAAGGTGTCTTGCTGAGCCTGATTTGGGCATACCAGACAGAGACAAGACCTTCTTTTCTTGGTGGTACCATTACCCACCAGCCTGCGCCCTCTGGCAGCTGCAAGGCAGGCCATGGTACACCTATACAGCAGTAAGACTGAGGCCTCAGACAAGCATTTGCTAATTCCGCTGTTTTGTTTCTGTGACCTGGAAGAGATAGTTTCCTGTGGTCAGCCTCATTCTCAGCTGGGCGGGCCCAGCCACTGACTCACTACATGGTCCTCTTTTCCAAGTGAAATCTGCAGTTGGAACAAGGAGGAGTCCAGGAGGGGTCATCCACCCCATCTGCCTGCCAGGACTGCCCAAGCCCTCAAGCCACAGTTCATCACAGACAGATTCAGGGACCTCAGGTTGGAGGGTGCACAAATAGGTCCCGTTCTCAGGCAACAACCAACCTCAGGAACAAAGGCATGTCCTCCAGAGCTGTTTACCTCCCTCTAATTAGGACTAATTTAATCGACTCCAAAATAGATGGAAAATGACGGTGCTGTGGAACAACGGCCTCATCAGAGCTGTGTTTAATTTGGAATTAAAGTGTTTGTCATTCGAGGGTGGGTGCGAGAGCCTCATGAAAGATTGATGGGTTCCCTCCATGAGGTGGCTGATCGCTTGGTGCTATGCGATTGGTACTTACTGAGAACGGTGCCAACCCGGCCAGCACACTCCCACCCGTGGAAACAAGCAGGTCCTATTCTGCATGCAGGTTCCTACCTCACACGTCAGTGAACAGAAAAACAAAGTGTGCCAGGCCCAGGCCTTCCTTGGGGTCATCTGAGCACAGTGTAGGAAGCCCACAGGGTCTGGAGATGCCTGGGCCAAGGGCATCCTGCCTGGCCAGCATCTCAGTGGCTTGCCAGGCACAGCCCTGGGTACCAACCGAGGACTCTTCATCACTGCACACACTCTCCTCCACAGATGTGAAAACAGTAGAAAGAAACATGGGTGCCAAGAAAACACATGATTTTCAAAACTGACTGAAAAAGTTGGGAAGTCCATATTGGCAGATCAGAGTGGAATCGCAGAAGCCTCTTCTCTGAAGCACTTGAGGAAGTTCATTAACTACCAGCCCCAATGGAGCCCTGGTCAGCCAAGGAGACCTCAGCCAGTGTGGCTCTTGGCTATGAAGGATGTCCAGCCTCAGCATCTACCAACAAGCAGGCTGTAAGCTCATAAAACCTGGGGAGGGTGTTATGAAACAGTGAATGAATGCAGTGACTGTTCTTTTTGATAATATTTCATTTCCAGAGCTGGAGAGATGGCTCAAATGTTGAGTAACTGCCACTCTTCAGTGAACTCAAGTTCTGTTTCCAGCGCCCACACTGAGCAGCTCACAGCTCCCTGTCACTCCAGTTACAAGGGTTCTGATACCCTCTTCTGGCCTCCCCGGGAACCCACACACATGTGACATACACTCTCACACACTCACACACACCACACACTTTTTAATTTTATTTGTTTATACACACAATTTTTAAAATTATACTTCCTAAATTTTCAGATCATGGATATTTGAGGGTGAGAGAAATTAAAATTACCCCAAATACCTGTTCTCTAGCAGAGAGAGAGAGAGAGAGAGAGAGAGAGAGAACTCTTCTGCTACAAAGCCAGGGCTTTTTAGTTGTGGGTACCCAGCATGACTCCCAAAGATGCTCCTCTGGTTAGAAGCCATCCCACTTGGGGACAGCTAGCATATGGACTTGACAATTCCAGGTTCAGGTAACGTCTATACTGAGCACTAGTGACACTCCTCAGAGCAGCAGGCAGATGGAGGGTCTAGGCCATGGGTGGACCTGGCCCATGTGAGGTTGTGTGGGAGGTGGGAGACATGGTAAGGAATCGCTCACCCTTCGCCAGTGCAGGCCTTTGCCCATCACCTCCAGGCCCACTCCTTCCAATGTTCTCCTTATCTGCCCTGTTCCTTGTTTTTCTGGCCTTCTAAAGTACACACACTCCAACCCCCATGAAGATAACAAGCTGTCTCCTAAGGTAGATGGATAGAGGGATGGATGAGTGAATTAAAATGGATGATGGAAGAATGGTGAATTACCTTATACAAATAGATGGAAGGATGGACAGGTGAATGGATGGATAGGGGATGGATGGATGGGTTGGTGGGTGGATGGATGAATGGATGGAAATGTGATAGATGGGTGATGGAGAGATGTTTTCATATCATTCATGCAGCAGCCACTATTGAGAGTAAGACTCCATTTGGAGTAGGCACTCTAATACAGGAGGGCACATGGAGCCTAAGAGAGTGTCCATGATGGATCACCAAGAATGAGGCAGTGCAGTGGAGGCCAGTAGGTACTGCAAAGAGTAAGATTCCAGCACCATCCTTGCCAGGGACCACTGGAACATTTCCTCACTGGCCCAAGGTTGAAACCAACTGAGCCTGAGGTCTGCCTCAAGAAAAACTCACGTAGACATTATTTAAAGCAGTGCAAACAGGTGCGTTGGGTTACTGACACAGGTGAGAGTGCTGTGTGCAGCTGTCAATGTTTTAGAGGGGGTGACAGGGAACAGGAGGACTCAGGTGAGGTGGAGAAGAGACAAGGACAAAGGGACATTCTAATGGATGCCACAGGCAGCTTGTCTGTCCTCTAACCCAAGGAGACCTGTTTCCCTTAAACTGAACGACAGAGGCCTGTCCTCATGATGCTCACACCTCAGGGCCGGGCTCTCACAACCTTGAGAGGTGTTCTTCTGACTCACAGAAGACACACGCCTACAATCGGAAGCCCTTTTCAGTACGACTTAAGGAAAGAGAGGTCAGGTACAGGCGCAGAAGCTCCTGGCAGTGTGACGGTCTCAGGTCAGCATCCAGAGGGCTAGAGCCACCCTGATCCACACCTCATGCAACCAAGGCCTTGCTGGAAATGCTCACGGGGAAGTTTTGTGGAGTCAGCCTGTAGACATCAAGCTCTGTGGGCTGAGAAATGAGCAGACCCCATATCCTCCTTGAGAGTCGCAGGATGAGACCCAGAGAGCTCAGAAAACAAATGGGATGTCTCTCAACTCTAACTTCCCTCTGCCATCTTCCTCTCCCATCCTAGAAGGAAAAGAACAAGGGAAATGCTCAGCAAGGGGCTCTGGGGTGGGATCTGAGATACCCAAGGATAAGAGCAATAGTAGTGGTCTTCTGGAATTGGACACTGCCACCCATGTGGACAAAATGAAGCCAAGGAGACAGAACAAGAGAGCACTGTTCTCTGAAGTTCCTGGGATGTTCCAGAGGCCACCGCAACCCTGACTGACTTGGTCTCAAAGAGTCAGGTGTGTTAAAATGTCAAAGCTGAATAAACACCAAAAGAGCAGAATACAGATCATAAATATCGGAATTTGGATGGGAGTAGAAATGTGTTGGGAAAACTCAAACCAAGAGAAAAGAAAAAGCAGGCAAGAACAGAGAAAGAAGAAACATGGTACCAGCCATGAGTCTGGGCAAGGGTTTTGTTGCTGTTTATTTTGGATTTTTTTTTAATTATGTGTCTGTCTTTGTTAGGGTTTCTATGGTTGTGATAAAACTCCATGACAAGAAAGCACGTTGGAAAATAATAGGTCTATTTCTTCTTACAGCTCATTATCACAGTCCATCACTCAGAGAGGTCAGGGCAGGGATGCAAGGCAGGAACTCGGAGATTTGCTTGTTTATTTTAATTAGACCCCAGAAGGCTAGAGAGATGGGTCGGCAGTTAAGAGTGTATGCTACTCTTCCAGAGGGTCCAGGTTCAGTTCCCAGCACCTACACTCTGATGACCACCCATAGCTCCAGTTCCAGGCGATCTGACACCCTCCCCTGGCCTCCACCAGAACCCACACACATGTGGCATACACTCACACACACATATATGCGTGCACACAAATAAAAATTTTAAAATTAAAAAACAAAAACAGACAACAGAAGCAAAAATAGATAAAGTGGGTTAGACCTAACTGTGAGGTTTCTGCACAGCAAGGAAGCCTTTGGGCCAGTGAAGAGACCACTGAAAATTGGAGCAGAATATTTGCAAACTATCCCAACAGGGGTTAATACCCAGGTCCTTAAGAAACCCAGAACACTGAAAACAAGACCTGGAGGGGAAAAAAGAACAAGAAAACAATCTTTTTTTTTTTTTAATCCACAGTGCCAGTAATTATGTCACCTAGGAGTCTAGTAAAAATGATGTCTGACTGAATTTTTAAAGATGTGGTGGCTTGAGTGAGAATGGTTCCACTGGCCCACATGTTTGAATACTTGCTCATCAGTTGGTGAAACTGTTTGGGAAGGATTAGGAGGTGTGGCATTGTTGGAGGAGGTGTGTCACTGGGGGCAGGCTTTGAGGTTTCAAAAGCCCATGCCATTCCTGGTGTCTCTTTCTCCCCGTCTTGCCTGTGGATCAGAAGTGAGCTCTCAGACACTACCCACATCCATACCTGCTGCCTTGCTCCCCATCATGATGGCCACGTACTCTAACCCTTCAGAACTGTGAACCACAAACTAAACGCTTTCTTGTATAAGTAGCCTTGTTGTAGTGTATTGTCACAGCAGTGGAACTAAGACAATGCATTGTTATAATGGTTTGTCTTTATTGCTAACTGGACCGGATTTGGAATCACCAGAGAGACACACCTATGGGTGTGTCTGGAAAGCCATTTCCAGAGAGGCTTCATTGAAGAGGGAATACTGAATTAGCTGAATGCAGACAATGCGGTCTGATGGGCTGGGCTTCTGAACGGAATGAAAAGCTCCAGGATTCTGTGCTGTCCGTTTCTTGTTTTTCTTAATGTGAGGTGCCCCAGCCAAGTGCTCCTGCCACCATGAACTCTGATATGCCTTGCCCCATGTGATGTCTGTGCCCTCTTTAAGATCTGCTGAGCTATATGTGTGTCTGTCTGTCTGTCTGTCTGTCTGTGGGTATGTGCGTGCAAATGCAGGTACTCTGAGTCTAGCAAAAGTGACTGGATCCCCTGGAGCTGGAGTTTTGTGAGCTGCCTGATGTGGGTGCTGGGAACTGAACTCAGGTCTTCCACAAGAACACTATGGGTTCCTAACTGGTGAGCCATATCTCCAGCCCCTACTGTACCCTCTTAAGCCATAAGCTCAAATTAACCTGTCTTCCTTAAAGTTGTCTTGTCAGGAGTTTCTTCACAGTGACAAGAAGAGTAGCTAATACATCTATTTCTAATTTTAATGGTATACTTATGTCTTTATTTATCTTCCGTGCACGGGAGTTTTGGTTTAATGCATATCTGTATATCGCATGTGTGCATGGTGCCCATGGAGGCCAGAAGAGGGCGTTGGTTGCAAGTCACCACATGGGTTTTAGGAACTGAGACAAGGTCCTCAGCAAGAGCAGCCCTGCTCACAGCTATGTCTGCAGCTTCATCAGCTATGTGTAAGAGATACATTCTAGGCCGGGCATGGTGGCACACACCTTTAATCCCAGCACTCGGGAGGCAGAGGAAGGTGGATCTCTGTGAATTCAAGGCCGGCTTGGTCTACAAAGTGAGTCCAGGACAGCCAGAGCTACACAGAGATACCCTGTCTCAAAAAACCTAAAAAAAAAAAAAGCTAGATATTTTCTAGAACAAAGATTTAGTTAATCAGGAACAAGAGGCAGGGGGAAAAGAATGGGCAACTTCTTACCAAAGAAGAGCCTGAGTGGCAACTGTCACGTCAGATCAAACAGAACTTCCAGAACAAAGCTTTATGGGAGCCAAAACTGGTGGTACAAACAAAAGTCAGGCTTCCTCACTCAGAGCTGCAGCAATTCTCAACTTGTAATTACTTTATGTACTGTGATAAAATACCATGACCCAAGACGTCTTAAGGAAGAAAGAGTTTATTTGGGTTTGAGGTTTCAGAGGGAGAGTCCATCAAGATAAGAAATATGTCAGCAAGGGACAAGCCATGAGAGATCACATCTTCAACCACAACATGAGCCTGAGTGAGAGAACTGGACACCATGGGATGAGGCTATGACATCTGAGAACCCACCCCCAGTGACGTAATTCTTCCAGGAAGGCTGAACTTCCCCCATGACCTCACCAAACAGCATTACCAACTGGGGACCAACTGTTCAAATACATAAGCCTATGGGGGTCAGTTCTCATTCAAACTGCCACAATGGCTAGGTGTCCCCACGGAATGAGAGCTGAAGGACTTCTAAAAGTGAAAAGGGAAGCCGTGTGGCTCAGAGAAGACACACCTCTTGGGTTTGACTGTAGCAGAGCATTTCCCAGGGAGACAGTCTCTATTCATCGCAGAGAGAGGGCACTAGCAGTCCAAAGGAAGAGCCCCATCTGGCCCAACGAGGTGAAGCACTGACTTGATTGAGATTATCCACAGGAGCCTGGATGACTCAGAGGCAAGTGTATCACCAACAAGTTATACTCCCAGCATGGGCTACTCAGGAAAAGCTGTCCCACTGGTCCACACCCATTGCACCCCCAGCCCACCATCACTCACTGAAAACCAGCACCCTAAGACCTTGGGCAGATGGAGCAATGACGGGAGTGTGATAGGATCTCAGCTAAGGTCCCTTAATGGCCCCTGCTCCTTCCACAGGAAAGCCACGTCTCTGTAGGCACAGACCTGACGGTCTGTCTCTGTAGGCACAGACCTGACGGTCTGTCTCTGTAGGCACAGACCTGACGGTCCGTCTATCATTCTCCGTGTTTTATTGTCACAGCCAAGGTCTTCTGCCTTCTGTAAGTCACCACAGCTATGCAGCCTCAAGACTGTCATGGCCTTGTCACACCCAGGCAAAACGGCTACACTACCGTGACAGATTGAGGACATTACTAAGACAGCAGGGACACAGGAAATTTGAATAACACAGTTAATAAGTGCACACATTCTTTTTTTTTTTTAAAGATTTATTTATTATGTATACAGTGTTCTGTCTGCAGGTATATCTGCAGGCCAGAAGAGGGCACCAGATTTCATTATGGATGGTTGTGAGCCACCATGTGGTTGCTGGGAATTGAACTCATGACCTCTGGAAGAGCAGCCAGTGCTCTTAACAGCTGAGCCATCTCTCCAGCCCAAGTGCACACATTCTTTATAGTGCAAAAGACATTGTTTTTAAAATGGATTGCATGCTGGGCTAAAAACATGTCTCCAGAACTCTGAGAGTCTTGGCAATTCCCAGGCCAGGCCTGTGAGCACAGAGGGAAATCTAGAAAGACACTTCTTGGAGATCAAGGGAAACAACCCCAAGCCAGGGTTCAAGCTTCACAGCAGAAACTGGAACTTGCTTATCCTAGAAGGTAGTAAAGAATACTGCAATTGCCCATGTGGCTGGAGAGATATTGTGGCTTATGAACACCTACTGATCTTCCTGAGAACCCAGGTTCAATCCCCACAGTCACAAGGTGGCTCACAACAGTCTGTAATGCAAATTCCAGGGGATCAATAATTCCTTTTGGACTCCACAGGCACACACACAGGGGATACACATACAGACAAACACACATGCACATACACATACACAAAAATAAGTGAATAAAAATTATCTTTAAAAAAGAACACTATGTGTCAAAATTTGAGAAATGAAGCTAATACAATGTGTATACAAAGAAATTTAAAGTGCTAAACAATTATTTTGGAAAAGCTGAAAACGTGTGAACTTATCTAAAAATATGCAAGAGAGAAAAAGGCTAAGGCAAAGTCATGAAAATAAATGATAAAGAATAAGGAAGAGGGCTGGAGAGATGGCTCAGCGGTTAAGAGCACTGGCTGCTCTTCCAGAGGTCATGAGTTCAATTCCCAGCAACCACATGGTGGCTCACAACCATCCATAATGAAATCTGGTGCCCTCTTCTGGCCTGCAGATATACCTGCAGACAGAACACTGTATACATAATAAATAAATCTTTAAAAAAAAAAAAAAGAATAAGGAAGAAAGTATACCAGATCACATGGACAAAGCCTAAACCAGTTCACAGGGGAGAAATTGAATTACCACATTTTGGAAATATTAGTCAAAAATACAAAGAAATATATGACAAATTAAAAATATTAGACAAGTTGGGAGGCAGAGAGTTCAGGTGACAGAAGTTCAAGGCCAGCTTGAGCCACTCTTGGGCTCCACATCAGCTAGAGCTGCGTGTGGATTAAAACCTTGTCTCCAACAAATCCCCCCAAGGGCTGGAGAGATGCTTTGCTGCTCTTGGGGGGCACTCAATTTAGGTGCCCAGCACCTACTTTGCATGGCTGACAGCCACCTGTAACTGCAGGTCAAGGGAATTCCCTCTTCTGGCTTCTCAGGCACCAGCACACCTGCAGTGCACACACACACACACACACACACACACACACACACGCACATGTATGTATGTATGTATATATATATATGTGTGTGTGTATACATATATATGTAGAAACATACCCACTCCATTAATTAAAAAAATCAATTAAATTCCCCCAAATTAGAAAGTAAACATACTTCCATGTGCATCCATAAATTAATGGTTAGTAGGGGAATATGGTACAAACACATAGAAGCTTTACTTCATGAATTTAAATTTTTTAGTGAGTTGACAAATTCCTAGGAAAATGCCTTCCAAGAGAATACTAGAAGATACGCATAGTCCTAGTTGAGGTCATAATTTAACAACTTCTGCCCAGTGAAACTCTAACCTCAGAAAAGTTCATCCATTAACTCTACAAAACACCCCACAAAGGACAGATAGAATTGTGGAAGTCTGTTTGGCTGCTATGGTTAGACATGTCAACTTGACAGGACTTAAAGTCACCTAGGAGACACACCTACGGGCATGTTTGTGACAGTGCTTTCAGAGATTAACTGAGGAGGGAAGGCTCACCATCAAAGTGGGTGACATCTTCCAAGGAGCAACCCAGATATAGAGGTCCGAGGAAAGGTGGTGTGGCTACCTATCCACCTTTACTTCCTCCTGAGGGAGTCACCCATTCTGATGGCCACCACAGCCACCATCAGACTCCAATTTCTTTGACCTTCCAATGCAGGCTCAATGCCAGTGACTCTCCAGGGAGAGCCAGGTCTTCAGTGCTAGACCGGGACAGTTGAGGCATCCTGCTTCACGGACTGCGCAGCTGCCAGATTCTTGGCCTCTCCTGAGTGCAGTTGGCCATATTGTGTGAGACACTCTTGTAAATTTAATTACATAGAAGAACGCAGAGATGTAAACGTGGATACCTACATCCCCTTAGTTCTGTTCCTCTAGAGAACCTTGCTGCCCTAGTTGTCAAGTTGACACATACTAGAGTCACCTGAGAAAAAGTCTCAATTTAGGGACCGTCTAGATCATACTAGCTTGGGGGCCTAACTGTGGGGCATTGTCTTGGTTGTTAATTGATATAGGAGGGCCAAGCCCACTGTGGGTGGCACCATTCCCCAGGCAGCCAGTGCTGGGTTGTATAAGAAAACTAGCTAAGTACAATACTGTCAGCAAGCCATGAAGCACCATCCCTCCATGGTTTCTGCTGTACTTCCTTCAGTTCCTGTTGGATGTAATGAATAGCTGATAGGTCTGCCTTCAGATTCCACCCTTCAGTTTCTTCCCTCAATATTCATTGTAACCCTGAATTGTAAGCCAAATGAATCTTTTCCTCCCCTAAGTCACTTTTGGTCATGGACTTTGTCACAGCAGCATAAATGAAACTAGAAGACTTGCCTGACACATCACCAGTCAGACAGTGAGGAACACGGCAGAGCTCATTGGAAACGACAGTGTAGCCTGACACCCACCCTTACAAGGGCAGAACGAAAAATAAAAGACATAACCAATCTCACTCAGCCAATCAATTCTAGCAACATGGAAAGAGCCAACATCCCATGTCTAAGTTCACTCTTGAAACACAAGGCCAGCTTAACATAAGAAGGTAATGCTACTGACAGCATTAATGAGGTAAAGGAGGGACTCAGGTGAGCATCTATTGGCTTCTTTGTACACCTCTCTCAAAGTGTTTGATGAAAGTCAACAGCCAGACTCTTGCCTAAAGCCAGAGCATTAGCTGTGGCCATCCGTCCATCCCAGGAAGAGAAAAATGACCATGATAATGAAAAGCTCTACACGGTATCGTCCCCAGCTGATATGCACAGCTCAGAAACAGCTCTGGGGTTCTTCCAGAGAAGCCAGGGCTGGAGAGTCCATGATGTGGGCAAGAAAGAATGGTGGAGCGTGAGCTCATTGTCAGCTGGCCTCCCTCCTCGAGGCAGTTAGCCACTGTGAACACACAGGTCAAGAAAAGACAGATAGAAACAGCAGTGAGAGGCTGAATACTTAAGCAGCATTTTGATTTAAGTCTCAACAGTGTGAGAAAATAAAAATTGGAACGTTGGGAAGATAGCACAGTAAATAAAGTAATTGTCGAGCAAGCATCAAATCTTGAGTTCCCATATTAAAGCCAGGTATGGTGCTATATGACTGTAATCCCAATGATAGGAGGGTAGAGCAGCAGACTCCTGCTCCCTGGCTTCCTCATCTCACAGAATTGGTGAGTTCCCTGTTCAGTGGGAAACACTGTCTCAAAATAAATATGTGTGTGTGTGTGTGTGTGTGTGTGTGTGTGTGTGTGTGTGTGTGTGTGTATACACATGAGGCGGGGATAGAGAGATTGCTCAGTGGCTAAGAGCACTTGCAGAGGTCCTGGGTCCCCAGAACCCACTTGTTGGCTCAGGGCTGTCTCTAACCAATCTATGGGGCTTCTGTTACTTTCTTCTAGCATGGCATCATACACAAGTGGTATATGTGCATACATGCAAGCAAAGCAAAATGGAAAGTATGCAAAATGAAAATAGATCTTTAAAAAGAATAAATAAAAGTAAGTAAGACGTTGAGGAAGACACCCAACCCTCCGGCCATATGGAACATGTGCACATGTGTATACTACACAAGAGAAAGAAGAAAAGGAGGAAGCAGGAAGGGAGAAGGGGAAGGAGTGAACACAAATGGAGTTCAGAGAATGCTTGAAGGAGACACCCAGGACTAAGGAGGAATCCACAAGTCAGATCTTTAGATGGCAAACCCCAGCTTGGAGGAGGAGAGCCCTTCACTGGATAGAATCCCTCTGCTGTTACTGTGAGCGTCACTGGATAGAATCCCTCTGCTGTTACTGTGAGCGTCTCCAAGGAACTTTAATCACTGCTGCCTTCAAGAGCACAGCCCCAGCCAGAGCCCTGACACGTTGTCATCCACAAGGTCTGGCACTGACTCAAATATTACCAGTCAACCTGTGAGATAGATCAAGAGGAAATGAAATGAACAACAGAAAGAGGCCTGTGGGAACTCCAGATATTAGAGTCATCCAATGTAGTATTTTAGAGTTTTGTCAGCGTGACAAAAAAAAATCTGAGATAAACAACTTAACAGAAGAAAAGATCTATTGTTGCTCATGTCTTCTGAGGTTTCGATCCATGGTCACTGGCCTCTGTAGCTTCTGGGCCCATGCACAAAGTGGTGGGAGGAAGCTGTGTGCTTCATAGTAGCCAGGGAGGATTGGGGAGGAGGACGAGAGGACAAGATGGACCCTTCAAAGGCACACCCACAGGGAATGATGTCCTCCAATTAGACTCCACCTCCTAGTTTCTGCCACCTCTCAATAACACCATCAAAGTAGCCTTTGAGCCCTCATAAGACAAACACTTCCAAAAGGCCCCACCTCTAGCCATTGCCCTGGGGACCAAGCCTTCAGCCTGAGCCTTTTGGGGTATAATTCCTATCCAAACTATACCAAGTGGTCTTTAGAATTGATAAGCAATTTGAGACTAAGAATACATATATATATATGTATATATATTCAAGTTGATAGTCTATTAGTATAGGAGGCTCAAATAATGTAAGAGTGGGCACATAAGTAGAGAACAGCCAAGAAAAGAACTGGTGATTCTGGAAGATGAGTTGAGTGAATCCCAGGTGGGAGATCACAAATTCTAAGCCAGACTTAGACATACGCTACATAGACAAATCTTTCTCAAAAATAAATAAATTAAATAAAAAGTAAAGAAGGTGGTAAGATTAGTGAGGACAAAGTACTGTTTGTTACTCAACACAATACAGGATGCTCCAGAAAGCCATAATCAAGAAATTTTTTTAAAAGAAAGAAAAAAAAAGACACACAGATTGAAATAGAAAAGTTGTCTTTATAGGAAACCAAAAAGAATTGCAAGAATCTAAACTTAAGCAAGGCCAGAAAAGTCATACAAGATCAATCACAAAACCTGAGTGTATTTGTATGTGTAAAACTCTAAGTCACAAATACAATTAATTCCATTTACAAAACAAGTGAGATAATTAGGCATAAACTTAGCAAAATATGTAAAGGGCTAATACAGTCGGGAGCCACCTGTGGGTGCTGGGAACCAAACCTGAGTCCTCTGGAAGAACAAGTACTTTTAACCACTGAGCCATCTCTCCAGCACTGCAGCCAGGTTTGACAAGTCAGACAGGTTTATTCCACAGTGCATATGGAAAGACACAGGTAATGGGAAGGCAGAAACCGGATCCTACCACAGGTAAAACCATGTTGAAGAATGAAGTGGGGAGCTGAAGTGTGACAAGATTGACGGCCAGAGCCAGAACTGAAGCCCACCAAACCATCACTCCCGGCTGATAACTAAGGAGCCCGAAAGAGCTACTTCTGTATAAAAGGATGCTGTTCATGGAGGGGACTGCAAGGCTGGACAACCGCAGGCCACAGAACCAATTCATATAAGGTGTCTTCTGGCCTCCAATGCATGCTACAGGACACGCATGCACGCACACATACCCACAAGATTTTTAAATGCATATAATTTTTTAAAGGTCTGACTTTGATCTTGGGTTCATATCTTTGCCCCCAAAAGTGAACTCACCAAAAAGATCATGGATTTAAATGTCAAATATAAAATTATAAGACATTCAGGGAATGTATGAGGTCATCCTCTAGCCCTTGGGCAATTTCCTGATACCAAGAGTATGTGAAAACTGGTAAAAACAGCCTTAATCACAATTAAAATGGTTACCCTCTGAACAATATTTTATCCAATCAACATTTGGCCAGGTACCTGGCACATTCCGCGAGGCTAACTGAATAAAAATTAATGTGTTGTTCTTCAGAAAGCAGAGCTAACATTCCATCTCACTTAGATCAAAGAAACGCCAGTGACATTTTTCAGTACTCATGTATGATCATAAAATAATCCATTTACAAAGTAAATACAGAGAGGAATTTGATGAGTTTAAGGGAGGTGGGCTTCAAAGGATTACAAAGGAAAGGGTCCATAATTAACCTGGAGGCATCGGAAGCATCTCTCAAGCTCAGAGATGTACACAGGTGACAGCTCTTTACCACATCCTCTCGGTGTGGACAAGGCTTCAGATGCTGTAGAGTCACCCTGATCTGCTGATGGCTTAACTGGATTTCTACAAAGGCTAGAGATGACTCAGTGGCTAAGAGCACTGGCTGCTACTGCAGAGGACCAGGGTTCAGTTCCCAGTATCCACATCATAGTTCACAACCACGCAAAACTCCAGTCCCAGGAAATCTGATACCCTCTTCTAGCCTCCATGAGCACCAAGCATGGACATGGTGTACATACATACTTACATACATACATACATGTAGGCCAATCCTCATACACATAAAATAAAATACATAAATCTAAAAAAAAAAGAACATTCAGAGAAGTTGCTAGATTTCATGAGAGACTGCAGTATAGTTGTTACATACAAAACTGGTAAACAAAGAGCAATTGCTTGAGGAATGTGGTGGTGCACGCCTTTAATCTCAACACTTGAGAGGCAGAGGCAGGCACATCTGAGTTCAAGGCCAGCCTGGTCTACATAAAGAGTTCCAAGACAACCAGGGCTACATAGTGAGAGCTTGTCTCAAAAACTAATGAACAACAACAAAAAGCAATTGCTTTTCTTTATGCTAATCAAAATTAAATAAAGATGGAAATGAAATTTTAAGGATATGACTGAGGATAGAGCAGAGAGTACATACAAACGAAAATGCAGCAAAATACACTCTGAGCACTTATGAAGAAAGTAATAAAAGACATTTGATACTATTTGGAGGAATGGAGAGATTATTCTCAACACCCAAACCACACTCAGCAGATGCCTCCAACCTCCCCGATTCACACCGTGCCCTGTGTGGTTTCATTATAAACTCAGCAATAACACTTGGATGCTTTCGGTGTGAGTGAGGCTTGACAATCTTGGCCAAGGCCAAGAAGAGCAAAGATTGTTTAAAAATCTCTAAGAAGCACCCCAGGGCCTTGGCAGTTACCAGAGACACAGAAGCTTCCCTAATCTTTTCTGCACCGAAAAAAAAAAGAAAAAAAATTCTAGCCAGTAAACAGGGCAAGAGAAAGAGAAACATGCAAACATAGAAACAGAACTGTCATTATTCAGTAAGTGCAATTGTGTGTGAGGAAAGGAGAGGAGAAATTCTAAACTACTTGAATTCTATGAGATTGCTGAGTAAAGGCCAAAGGCAACAAGCAAAGCTAATTGGTTTTCTATATAGCAGCAACAAATACTCGAGCAGTCTTTTAAATACCACTTAAATAGTACCAACTACTTAAGAAAAAAAGTCACTACAAAAATGCCTGGGAGCACTCCACTCAATGCTACAGAGCATTGCTGAGGGACACTGAGGACCTAAGTAAGTCGGGGTCAGTCACCATTGGTGGATGGAAAGACTCAAGATTATAAATATATCAGTGCTTAAGGCTAGGGTTTAGCTCTGTCTCCAGCTCCATCAAAAAAAGAAAATCGATATTTTTCTCTCCCCAAATTGATCTGCTTCATGTCACAACATGATTCAAAAAAAAAACTTGATTAACATATTTTAAATTACATATGGAAATGCAAAGAGTCAAAGAACACCAGGGTCCTGTAGATGGAGACAGAGCTGGGCTACCCCCACCTGAACTAGAAATGTGTTAGGCGTCATAATGAGTAAGCTGACGAGAGGAGAGATAGGCCAGGGATCCCAGAAACCACATGAACACACACATGCATACACATATGCACACACGTTTTCACAGTGTACTCTATTCATTATTTTCATTATTATTGTCACAAAATACCTGAGAAGAGGCAACTTCAGTGCAGAAGGGTCAAAATTTGGGCTCACAGTTTGAGAGATACAGTCCGCCATGCTGGGAAAGCATAGTGGCTGGAGTTAGAAGCAGTTGGCCACAGTACATCTGTGGTCAGGAAGCAGAGCATAGATGGGAAATGGGACTGAGCTACAGTACTGCAAGGCCTGCTCCCCACCACAGTGACCCACTTCCTCCAGTGAAGCTCCACCTCCTAAAGGAGCCACAACATTCCAAAACAGTGCCAATTTCTGGGGGCCAGGTGTTCAAACACATGAGCCTGTGGAGGTGTTTCACAACATACACACACACACACACACACACAAGTTTCCATTATACACACACAAAGTAAACAATTTAAAACATTCTGTCACTCAGTAGAGGAAAAGTCTTTTTTTTTTAAAAGATGTATTAAATCCCCCCAACGTCTCCCCCTTTTAGTCCAATAAAAGGCTCTTTTTCTTATAGCAACAAATACAACACAAAACAATAAAATAATTAAGCCACAATTATGAAAATTTTAAGGTATAATGTGCATTCCCAATGTCTAGTCCATATGTATTTAGCAACTAATAATAATATTCTATTATCTATCTATTTCTATGAGTTTAAAGTTCTATTCCTAACTCAGTTTCCATTCTAACTTGCATTACCAACTTAAAAACATCCTCTTAGACCTAGAACATCCTTTTAATTCCTAAACAACTTAAAGCTTAACTGTAAGACTATAACTATCTAGTCTTCAACTACATCAGAGACCTGAGAAGTATAAATATATCTGAATAAACAGGAAGTGAAAAGCAAGCAGCAGCTTCCAAAACTAAGAAATGACAGACAACTGGCTTCCTAGACAGTCCCCAATTTCTCTCTTTAACATTGGAGCATCTATCTTCAGCCTTTTGGCCCAGTATCTCTACAGACATTAATTGCAAAGCAGGAATTATGGAATTATGAAGGACTTTCCCACCCTGCCTTGGCAGAGATATTGTCGAATTACCTTCTTCCAAGTTTTGTCCTTTATGGACACCATTCTGTCTACAGTTGAAACAAGGACTTTTTCTTGCCCAGCAGCTAGCTTGCCACTAATGCAACCATCCCCCAAATGGAGATTCTTCGATGCTCATCATCTACTTGAAGTAGAATGAGGGGGTGCTGTCAGGAGCTGATATGTCTCATTCCAAAAAATCTTAAGAAAACATCTTTAAATGCCATATTCTATATTGCTGTTGAGGGTTTTTGAAGATCATCTATCTATCTCCATATACTTGAATAAGCAAATGTTACTTGTCTCTTAGCAACTTTATTTCTGATTAACTTAGAAAACATTTGTGACATACTAAACTACTACCTAACAAAACGACAAGTTTAAAGGACTATTAGTTTGCATTTCTTTTTTTTTTTTTTTTTTTTTTTGGTTTTTCGAGACAGAGTTTCTCTGAATATCTCTGGCTGTCCTGGACTCACTTTGTAGACCAGGTTGGCCTCAAACTCACAAAGATCCGCCTGCCTCTGCCTCCCAAGTGCTGGGATTAAAGGCGTGCGCCACCACTGCCCGGCTTTAGTTTGCATTTCTTAACTAGCCTAAACAGTTTGTGATAATTGCTATCAAAAGGTCTAGAACTTCACATTTCATTTTTAGGAATTACATAACCTTAAAAAGAGTTAACCTTAATTTTGTATCAATACACAAATATCTATACCAACGTAGCCAAATATAACTTTAATTTTGTATCAATATACAAAGATATAAAAGTCTCTCTCTCTCTATATATATATATATATAATATAAAAAGGGGTAGATTATATCTACCCCTTTTTCTTTATCATTCCTATATCTCCTTTTTTTCATTTCAAGTCTTTTCCCCCTACATAAGAGAGAAAGAAGGATAGAGAAAAGAAAAAGAGAAATCCCTGAGTCTAATCTCCTAAACCTTGTTTAATAAGACCATTTAACAACTTGTAACCAATTCCCCTAAATAACAACAAACATCTATAACCCATCAAATGGCCAAAAAAATCACCCACCCCATCTTCTGGGAATGGGGCGTCGCTCTCTTAAAATTTCTTCCTGCTAATATGGGATATAGGAAACCTGTTTACAGGGCAAAATAAGAAAATGGTTAAGCAAGTTAATAGTAACATTAGTTGTCCAATCTTTTTGTTCTCAGTTATTTAAATGTCCTGAGAAGTTCATAGTCAGAAGCTGAACTTTGGGTGGTAAAGGTCAGGGCTTTACTGAAGTCCTGGCTGGAACAGTCTGTGAGGCTGGATCATCTTAGCTAGCTGTTTTGAAGTTGTTCTGGATGTAGATTTTTGAGGAAACAGCTATTGAGGCAGTCTGTGAGGCTGGATTATCTGGGCTACTTGTCTTGTCTTCTTTGGTGTCTGGTCCCTGAGGAAAAATCTTTTTCAATACAATAGCACCATGTTGACTGACTGTCCCCTTCTTCATGCCCACACAGAGAAATCTATTCAAAGTGGGTGCTGATAGAACAAGATATTTAAAACATGAAAACTTCTAGAAGAAAACATAAAATGGTTTCATGGCCTCTAGACAGTTTAGGCTATGAGAGGCACAAAAAAGCAATAACTCCAATATTAAAGCTTGATGTATAAGACTTCGGTCAAATTACAAAGAGTAGGAGGGCAAGAGATAAGATATTTCAGAGCACTGACCTGAGGGACTGTCTCTATAACACATAACGGACCCCACAAGTCATTAAGGAAAATATAAATAGCTCAAATTTTTAGTAGGTAGGAGACCATACAGACACTAAACAACAGAAGACATACATGTGATCAGTTCACACACAAAGGCGTTCAGCAGATCATTCCAGGAAATGCAAATTCAAGCCCAGGGAGGCATTCCTACACAGCTACCCTAAAGGCTAACACTAAGCAGATAACAGTAAATGCTTACCAAAGTTCGGAAGACCCTTGTAGGGTTGTCTAACTTTTGGGATTCTCCGGATCACATTGCCATCAACAAAGTTCATGCCTGAGAACCACACATCAAGTTACCAAAAAAAAAAAAAAAAAAAAATCACATAAAAAAATCTTCCTAATGTTTAAATAAAGTAAGTTAATTATGTTGTGATGAGCTTCATTTATAGCTATATGTGGCCATGTGTGATCCACGGGCCATAGGTTGAGCCCACTTAACTTCCATGTTCTGGTGATAGAATAAAAAATAATAAAAACAACACACAGAAATACTGGAAAATTCTTCAACATGCTCCAGAAACCAACAACTCCATTGATAGGTATGTGCCGGACAGAAATAGTGGGGCCACAAGTAGATGATCAAAACTGCCCGTGGAGACCATATGCATATGAATGTATGCCGTATGTATGAATCCTGATGACAATGCACATAGTAAACAGGCAAAGTATAGCATTTGATCATGCAACAGAAATATGCACAGTTGTGAAAAAATACCTATGGAGGGATTGCATAATGTGATGCTGGGCAGCAAAACTTCAAACAGTCTGTCACCTGACAATCTAGCTGGGACAGAACCTTGAAAGACACCAGCTAGCCAAACTCCCACACAAAGAAAAGACATTCTGAACAGGCCTGTGTCTGCTAAGACCTGGAATCAGTAAGCAACAACCTTGTGGAAAAGAAGGCACCAGGCCCTGAGGGGTTTTATGGTGAATTCTGCCAAACATGGAAAGAAATTGTTGTACCAGCCCTCAACATGCTCTTCCAGAAAAGAAAAAAGAAAAAAAAAAAACCACAAGCGTGCAAATAACACTGTGTTCATTCTAGGGCTAGCTGCCTGTATGTGATAGTTAGTCTTCATGTCTGCATGGCAGTGTTTAAAATCACTATGGAAGCACATCTCTGAGCAGGTCTGCAAGAGATTTTCTGAATTGCATTGAGTAGGAAGATCCACCGTAAACATGGGCAATGCCTCTCAGTGGTACTGGGGCATGGACTGAGGATGAAGGAGAAAGCATGTTTGAGCATCAGCGTCGGTTGCCCTCTGCTTCCCGACTACTGATGCAATATGATTGGATGCCTCACACTCTTGCTATCATGCCTTCCCCACTGTGTCAGACTGTACCCTCCAATTGTGAGCCAAAATACACCCTTCCTCCCTCAAGCTGCTTTTGCCAGGTTTTTAGATACAGCAGTAAGACAAGAAAAAAAAAACATGCAGTAAATTTAATCTGTCAGCTTAACAAGATTAAAGGGAAAGAGATTTCAACAAAATTCCCCGGTACTTCCTAGCATTAGGGAAGAAGCTTGGGAGACTAACCTAAGCCAACCTATTGTCACCCTAATGTCTGAACCCCATTCACCCAGCCCAGACCAGGTAGAGTCCTTGCAGGGCCTAGTGAACAATTACACATGCAGCAGAAGTGGCTCTTCCTAGGTGAAGGAACTGTGAGCCCATGGATGGTAGAGGATGATGCGTGATACTCCACCCCCAGCTTACCTGTAAATTTAGCATCCTTCCTGTCCAAACGCCTGCAAGGTGTAAGCAACAGCCAAGTTCATTCTAACATGCACATAAAAAAGAAAATGACCTTTTTTAAAAGCTATGAAGAACCATAAGCTCCAGCAATTCCGAAAGACAGAAGAACAAGAGGAATCATCTTCCCCACCATTAAGATTCATTCACAGGGGCTGGAGAGGTGGCTCAGCGGTTAAGAGCACTGGCTGCTCTTCCAAAGGACCTGGGTTCAAATCCCAGCACCCACATGGCAGTTCACAGCTGCCTGTAATTACTGGGCATGGTGGGGCACGCCTGTAATCCCAGCACTCCAGAGGCAGAGGCAGGGGGATCTCTATGAGTTCAAGTCCAGTCTGGTCTACAGAATGAGTCCAGGACAGCCATGGATACTCAGAGAAATCCAGTCTTGAAAAGAAAATAAAATAATTCACACTACAATCATCAAGACAGTGTGGTGTGGCCTGTGGGGAACAAGTGTACTCCTGTATGAATGAGCATTTGTGGCATGATCATGGCCATGTCAAGGACCCCGATACCTCAGACCTATGGGAACGGCAAGGCCTTCACTTGATCTGGTTCTGATGTTGATAGTGTATGCAGAAAGTATCAACCACAGTGTCTTCCCGTAGGGTGATTGCAGTCTGTTCCCTTCCACAGACCCTGACTGAGATTACCTAAGCCCCTCCTCCTTTGACTGTATATAATAAAGGACTATGTTTCCAGACTGTGGATGTGTTTCCATCAGAGCTCATGGCCCACCCGATCCCAGCTCTTCTCTGTGTCTGCCATTTCTTCATTCTCTGTTGCCTCAGCTGTGTCAATCACAAAGCAGTGCAGGCCTCAGCAGTTGGCCAACAGACAGATGGACGGGTCATCAGAACAAAACAGAGCCCAGAATTTGACCTGCACAAAAGTAATTTGAGGGGATTAGGAGGTGGCTCAGTAGGTGAAGTGCTTGCCTCGAAAGCATGAGGAACGCATAAAAAGTAAGAGGAGGTTGGAAGCATTTATAACTCATGGCTAGGGAGGCAGAGACAGGAGGATTCCCAGAGCTTGCCAGACAACTAGTCTTGACAAACCAATGAGTTCCAGGTCCAATGAGAGACCCTGACTCAAAACAGTAAGGTAGAGAGTCACTAAACGTAGACACTTGACATCAGTTGCTGGCCAATACACACAGAAAGAGAGACAGACTGGCAGACAAACAGAGGCTGAGGAGACAGAGAGGGAGAGAGACAGCAGGAACGAGACAAAGAAAGAGACAGAGACAGAAGGAACAGTTTGAAGCAGAAAGCACATTGTTTGTAACAATTGCTGTGGGAGAAACTGGTCACCCACAGAC
Source organism: Lophiomys imhausi (assembly GCA_907164525.1). Lineage (NCBI taxonomy): Eukaryota > Metazoa > Chordata > Mammalia > Rodentia > Muridae > Lophiomys > Lophiomys imhausi. The sequence continues at coordinate 6,515,938 of CAJQZJ010031933.1, read as the reverse complement.
CCAACAGTGACCATATTAACTATAAAATGTAAATTAAAAGACTTTTTAATTTACTGGTGTGGTGACACATGCCTTTAATCCCAGCACTCGGTGAGGCAATAGGCAGGCAGTTCTCTCTGTGAGTTCAAGGCCAGCCTGGTCTACAAAGTGAGTTTAGGACAGCCAGGGATACACAGAGAAATCCTGTCTCAAAAAAAATTAATAAAAGAAGAAAAAAACCAAGATAAATCTTCAGGACCTAGTTCAGAGATTTTAGATTCATAAAGGGAAAAATTCATCATTTGACTCCCACCAGTTGAGATGAAGACAAGTTAGAGAGAAAAGAAAATATTGGTACATCTGAGTGTGTTTGTGTGTGTGTGTGTGTGTTTCTGTGTGTTTGTGTGTGTTTCTTTCTATGTGTCTGTGTGCTGTGTTTGTGTGTGTGTGTGTGTGTGTGTGTGTGTGTGTGTGTGTGTGTGTGTGT
>CAJQZJ010031933.1:6456969-6512098 GCA_907164525.1 Lophiomys imhausi | reverse complement strand
ACACACACACACACACACACACACACACACACACACACACACACACACACAGAGGAAGGCTCCTTCCTTCCCCAGCTGTGCTGAGCAAAAGGAGCCAGACCTCAAAGGCCATTCACTTGCAAAATGCCAAGAAATAGCAAAGCCACAGGAGACAGTATGTAAGTGGTTGCTTAGGGACTTGGATGTCAATAGCTAAGAGGAATGAAATCTCTATCTATGTATCTGTCTGTCTGTCACAGCATCTGGCCGTGTCACGCTGGCCGCCCTGGGACTCACTGTGGAGCTTAGCCTTTGGCAATCTTCCTGCCTCAGCTTCACAAGTACTGAAATGACAAGCGTGCACCACCACACATGCCTCCCGGGCTTCTCTTTGCACACTCAGCCCTCCATCATGAGCCTAGATCAGGTAGTCCAGAGTGTAACCTGCCTCAGGTCAGAGACCAAGCTCACACTTGACTGGCCCAGGAACAGCCAGGAAGAAGGAAGTATATGTATACATGTGTGAGTGTGTGTACATGTGAACATGTGTGTATGCATGTATGTGAGTCTATGTGTGTGTGTCTGTGTGTATAATTGTATGTGTGTGAGCATGTGTGTGTGATTGTGCATCATGTGAGTGAATGTCTGTGTATATGTATGTGAATGTGTGTGTATATGCGTGTGAATGTGTGTGTGAGTGTGTGTGTACACACCCTCTCAGATGGCTCACCTCGGGGCTCTGATGTCCAGCAACAGTGTCCAAAGCACCAGTCTGGCTGCACACCTGCAACTTCAGGCTACACACAGGATGGGCTCAGAGGCCTCACAGTGTCTGTCCCAACATGGCAGAGCCTGACACCTGAGGCAAAGAGGATAGACCTGAGCAGGTGCTCTGGGCTGTGGGTTCAGGTGAACCCTGGGAAGAAAGAGCAGCCATGCAAAAGCTGGGGTATACAGCCACCAACCTCCAGAGCTGTGGCTGTGGACCACAGGTGACCAACTCAGCAAGCTGGGCTCTTGGGCTTCTTGGTTGTCACAAAATAGGTGTTATCATAATCCCTACTTTGCAGACAAAAAACTGAAATCCAGAGACGTTAAGGCACTTCTCCAAGACTACACAGCCACTAAGTGCTGGGCCAGAATGCAAACTCAAGATACAAGGTCTGAAAACAATTACACGGGCTTGCTGTTGTCCAAAGTCTCTGTCTTCCTCAGCCTCCTGCTGTAAGCCCCTGAAAGCTCCCAAGCCCTCTGAGACACACATGGTTTTCAAGCATCCCTCTGGCAGTGTTTCTCACCCAACTGCCCTGAAAAGGCCCCAGTAGCTGGCACTTTGTTCTTGACTAATAAGAAATGTGCCCAGAGCCCAGGACGACTGGAGTTGGCAGGACTGAGGTCCAACCCAGAGGGTACCTCCCCAGGCCCAGTTGGCACCATTCCCGCTCTCCATACACCCCTGAGCTCTGCCTCTCTGCTCCCACTGGCTCCTTCAGCCTCTGCCAGCCTTCCCACCACCTGCTCACCAGCCGGCCTGCTGCAAGGACTTCCAGTAGGCTCTGACTGAATAATTTATTGTACATTCATAAGCAGGCGGGAGGAAATATAAACAGCCACGTATGGGGCCTGGTGTGTGTGTGTGCGCGCACGCACATATGTGTGTGGGTGTGTTTTTAAATATATAAATTGCCCTTTTGATCTAATCTGGGGTAAATTATATACTGCCATAACAAAGGTAGTATACTCCAGCTGATAACAAGGCTCTTGGTGCCTGGGTTTAATCCACTATCATTTTGAACCAGTTTTTCGTGTTTTGAATACAAAGGGGGAAAAAAGATTCACTTTTGAAAACAGTGTCAACCATAATTTGGACATGGAAGGGGGTAGTTTTCCATTATGGGCTCTGTTCTGGAATGTTCTCCAAGATGGTAGAACCTCCTACCAGAGTCACCAGAAGGCACCCTAAGGGTGAAAGTGCAGTGTAGACCAGAAGTCATTGGTCCCAACACCCTTAGCCTCTGTGAGTTCTCTTGGTGACTGCTTCAACTCCTGGCCCTGGGTTTACTTACACCAAGACCCTGACTCGTTTGCTATGAGAACCTCCTGACCCCACTTCCTTACACCTGGCCACAAGGTTCATAGGCTGGGGTTGGACATGATTCTGCCACATTCTTGACGTTGGGCAGGCCCTTACTGTGGGGTCTGCAGGGCTTAGTTTCCTCATGGAAGAGTGGGAACGAAAGCCTGGTTTGCTTGTTTATCCTAGGTCATTTGGGAGGTAGTTAAAGTCTGTTCTCAGATAGGGACCTGTATTCCCTACTGCCTCCATATGTTCCCAGGGAGCAAGTTTTCCATTCTGAATGGCCTGTAGGCCACTGATCACTACTCCAGTCCCTTCCCTCCTGCTGTTATTGGCCACCAGCTGTGTTCACCTGCCTCCAGCACAGTGAATCCCCTGTTCTGAGTCATTTGCTCACCTGAAATTTGACTGTTCATCTTGGTCTTTGGGGTGACCACTACCATGCCCCTCCACAAGTGAAAGACTAGAACTTGCCTGGGAGCTTCCTGCATACACACAGTGATGGAGGTCACAGCCAGGTCCACAAGTCCAAAGGGCCACCTCTCTCACTCCACTAGCTGTCCTTAGCCTGGTAAGAACCAAACCAAGACTACCATATTCATTAGGGTGGAATATATGCTACTGAAGTCATAAGGAACCTGACAACCCAGTCCCTACTGTCCCTCGGATACTCGGACCGTGTCCACCTCAGCCTGGTTCCAGTGCAGGCTTTCCAGGTGAGTGTGGCCTGGTGGTAGCTTTCCACTACCGACTTCTAGGCTGGGCTCTTGCCTACAAAAACTCACAGACAAGGTACATACCCTAATACCTCAAGTACCAGGCCTAGGGGCCCATTCTTGCTGTCCCATGATGCCTCACTCCCTGGTTCCCTCTAAAAAGCATCACCCCTGCCTCTTCTGCTCTTGCGCCTAGGCCCAGACTTCTCCCATTATGGAAAAGCTCGTGCTGCCTGCCTAGTCACCCTCCCCACCGATTGGGAAGGAACCAAGAGAGTAAACCTGTATTATGTACACAGAACCGAGAAGGAGGGGGGATACTCTGTAGGTACTCAGTGTATCTACCCAACAAATGTTTGCACTGATGGGCACACAACAGGCCCAGCATTTATTGCAGTTCCTCCCTGGGGAGCCATGACATGTGCACTGTTCAAGGCTTGACCTTGCCTCCTAAAGGGGCCTTGTTCCCTGTCAGAATAAGAGGGAACTTTTATTAGTAACAGGAGACTGCAGAATGCAAAAAAGTGTCCCCAAACTCACAAGTAAGACACCAAGTCACCAAGAGGCTACTCAGAGGGAAACCAGAGGCTGCTCACTGTGCCTTGGTGGCTGTGGGACTGGCCAGGGGCACTCACCAGGACTTCCCAAAGCCAAGAGCAAATCTTACAGCTCCTCAGTACACACTTATGAAGGTCATTTTGCAAGCCAGTCTACAGAGTTCTGCAGAGGGGACTCCGGAGATACCCAGAGATATGAATACAGATCCTTACCTGGAGTCAACTGGAGGTACCCTAGGGAGGACATCCCTGTGGGTCTTCACTCAGGGTCTTCTGGAGATGCCCTATGGAGGACATCCCTGTGGGTCTTTGCCCAGGGTAGACATCAGCTTGGCAGAAGATATTTTCAACCACAAACTCTGAAAGCGTCACCTATTTTAGAGATTGGTGAAGAATTTCTCTAACACCCACTAATGTCCTGGGTGCCCTTGATAAATGGGGAGGGAGGAGCACAAGTCAGTACAGAGCAGCCCACGAATGTCTGTCAGTAAATAATAATGATAATAGAGGTGACAATGAGATGACCACAGCCCTCCATGGACACCTGGTACTCCTGACCTCAGAGCTCCATGCCTGAGTTCAACGGTCTCAGTTCACATGTGAGGCATGAGTTCTCATTCTAAATGAAGATGCTGAGAATCCTGAGGATCAAGAGCAAAGCAAAGATCAGTAATCAGGAGCCAGAGCCAAAAGTAGACCCAGTCCATCTTCTCCAGTCCCACCACCATCCTGGATACCTCCAAAGGTAGGACCCACAGCCACTGCCATGCCAAACCAAATTCCAATCCTTTTTTTAAAAAATTTATTTATTACTTCAGGTTACATCTTCATCACAGTGCCCTCTTTCCACCCCTCCCAGTCCCAGCCTCCCACCCTCTACCCTATCCCTTCCATCCCAGTCCTCTGGAGTGGAGTGTCCCTACATAACAGTCCCCAGCCCCAGTTCAGTAGTCATATGAGAGCCAAGAGCCTCCTCATACACTGGGGATATACAAGGCAGCAGAACTAGAGCAAAGTGTTTCACTGACAGGAAACAAAGTCTATGTTCCTGTTTCCTTTGGTGCATTGGTTTTAGTATAGTTATCCTGTACTATATGGCTAAAATCCGATTATAAATGAATAGATGCCATGTGTATCCTTCTGAGTCTGGGTTAGCTCATTCAGGATGAGCTTCTCTAGTTCCATCCATTTGGCTGAAAATTGCATGATTTCCTTGTTTATGATAGCTGAGTAGCATTCCATTGTGTAGATGTACCACAGTTTTGTTTTTTTTTTTTTTTTTTTTTTTTTTGTCCATTCCTCGGTTGAGGGACATCTGAGTTGTTTCCAGTTTCTAGCTATTACAAATAAGGCTGCTATGAACATAGATGAGGAAACTTCCTTGTGATTTGGTGAGGAATCATTTGGATGTATACCCAGAAGTGGTATAGCTGGGTCTTGAGGTAGAACTATTCCAAGTTTTCTAAGATATCTCCAGACTGATTTCCATAGTGGTTGTATAAGCTTTCACTCCCACCAGCAATGGGGGAGTGTTCCCATTTCTCCAGAACCTCACCAGCATGTGCTGTCATTTGAGCTTTTGATCTTAGCCATTCTGACAGGTGTGAGATGGAATCTCAGAGTTGTCTTAAGGTGCATTTCTCTGATGATTAAGGATGCTGAGCATTTCCTTAAGTGTCTCTCAGCCAATAGGGATTCCTCCTTTGTGAATTCTCTGTTTAGCTCTGTTCCCCATTTTTTGATTGGATTATTTGGTTTCTTGGCATTTAATTTCTTGAGTTCTTTATAAATTTTGGATATTAGCCCTCTGTCAGATGTAGGGTTGGTGAAGATTTTCTCCCAATCTGTAGATTGCCATTTGTTCGAATGACAATGTCTTTTGCCTTACAGAAGCTTTACAGTTTCACGAGGTCCCATTTATTGATTGTTGGTCTTAGATCCTGAGCTTGGTGTTCTGTTCAGGAAGTTGTCACCTGTGCGGATGAGTTCGAGGGTTTTCCCCACTTTCTCTTCTAATAGATTTAGTGTGTCCAGCCTTATGTTAAGGTCTTTGATCCACTTGGACTTAAGTTTTGTACAAGGTGGTAAGTATGGGTCTAATTTTATTCTTTTACATGTTGACATCTAGTTGGACCAGCACCATTTGTTGAAGATGCTGTCCTTTTTCCATTGTATGGTTTTGGCTTCTTTGTCAAAAATTAAGTGACCATAGGTGTATGGGTTCATTTCTGGGTCTTCAATTTGATTCCATTGATCCACTGGTCTGTTTCTATACCAGTACCATGCTATTTTTATTACTATTTCTCTGTAGTACAGCTTGAAATCTGGAATGGTGATACCTCCAGATGTTTTTTATTGAACAGGATTGATTTAGCTATTCTGGGTTTTTGTTATTCCATATGAAGTTGAGAATTGTTCTTTTCAGGTCTATAAAGAATTGTGGCGGTATTTTGATAGGAATTGCCTTGAATCTATATATTGCTTTTTGGCAGGATGGCCATTTTTATCATGTTGATCCTACCTATCCATGAGCATAGGAGATCTTTCCAGCTTCTGATGTCCTCTTCAATTTCTTTCTTCAAGGACTTGAAGTTCTTCTCATACAGGTCTTTCACTTGCTTGGTTAGAGTTACCCCCAGGTATTTTATATTGTTTTGTGCTATTGTGAAGAGTGTTGTTTCCCTAATTTCTTTCTCAGCCCATTTATTTTTTTGTATAAATAAGGGCTTCTGATTTTTTAAAATTAATTTTGTATACAGCCACCTTGCTGAAGGTGTTTATCAGCTGTGAGAATTCTCTGGTGGAATTTTTGGGGTCTCTTATGTATACTATCATATTGTCTGCAAATAGGGATAATTTGACTTCTTCATTTCCAACCAAATTCCAATGCTTTATAACCTTCACATTGGCTAAATAATCCCCACAACAATTGTGAGAGGGGAACAGGACACCATATTTATTTTTCACAGATGAGAGAATTAGGACTACAGAGAATAAGCAATTTGATAGACCACTTAAAAATATGGATGAATAGATATCTATACAATATAGATGAGAGGGAGGAAGGAAGAAAGGAAGGTAGGAAGGAAAGAGGATGGCTAGGTGAACAAATGACAGATTGATAGACAGATAAGAGATTGATGGATGGATAAATGGATGGATGGATTGAACAGCAGACAGATAGATGAATAAACAGATGGGTGGACAGATGGATGGAAGAGTGGACCAATAGAAGACCTGGGGTAACCTGTAGTCATGTGACCATCTCTCCCTGCCACACTCCCAGTCCAAGCCTCTTCCACACAGTTGGCAACAGCACTGATGGAAGACAGGGGATGAATAATCATAGACTGGGCATCGAGGTGCACACCTTTAACTCCAGCAAGTGGGGGGCAGAAGCAGCTCTGTGAGTGTGAGGCCAGCCTGTTCTACATAGTGAGACCCTGCCCCAAAATAAAAAGAAAGAAAGAGAAAGGGAGGGAGAGAGAAAGAGAGAGAGAGAGAGAGAGAGAATGTTCAGTTACTGAGCTGGTACAGGGTCTTTAGGACCACTGAGTGTTATAAGGTGTAAATTTCCTTCTGAGCCATGTGCCTACATGTCTCATAATGTAGCCATGAACAGAGACATAAATAAATAGTGGAATAAAAACATACTCCCAAGATCCTATGCCTTTCCTTCAGGAAGTTCCCAGTTGTGCAGGGTTTTCTGACCTCTCTTCTCTGATGAGCTGAAAAGACCATGAGGGTCTTCCTCCAGCCCCTCAGTGGGCACAGAGCCTGGTACCTGATACATTTACACCCCTAGCCATCATGAGAAAATGAGGAAACCTTTGAGAAATTCATTGTCGTGACTACAAGAGCTATAAGGGCAAAAACAGGTACTTTCTGTACCAGCACTACCAGCATGTGATATAGCACTTGGCACTCAGTACATGTTGAGATTCAGGATTTGATTTAAACTCAACTGGCCAGCCTCCTAAAGGAAGGGAAAAAATACTGCTTACGTATGAAAAAAAAATTTAGAGAAAAACAAACCAACTGGAGCCCATGGGGGAAGTGACTGAGGGAACATCTGGAGGGGAGGGTTTCATTATTCATGTCTGAGTCCCCATGTTCTGGAGTTTAATTTAAAATGGTAGGACATTGGCATCTAGTCCAAAGGCGTCTCTGGCTTCCTGAACATGGGGAATGTGTGCTCAGTTTAGGCAACTCCAGAAGCATAGTCAGGATGACTTCACATTCTGGAAGGGCCACAACCTCGGGAGGAAAAGCCATCCCACTCAGTAGACCCTTGTAACTTCGTCTCTATGCTCCCCAGGAGCCACAGTCCAGCAAGGTTGTAACCGGCAGAAGGGGCCGGGCCTCCAGGAGCTCCTTTACCCAAGGACAATACAAAGTAACATCACCCAGTGGCCACTGGCATCCCAAAGAGTCCAGGAATGTGCAAAAATAAAACAAGAGGCTTCCAGGTCTAGGTATTGGATGAGGCAGGGTTTGTATCCAGGACACCTTCATCAAAACCAACTCCATTTGGACCCACCAACCCCCTCCAGAAAAAGAAGAAGCAAAACCTATCAACCGCATTCTGGCATAGATGTGCAGTCCTACCTTGCCTCTCCCAGGCTCACAGTCCTGGCAGCAGGGTTCCCCCTCCCCCAGCTCTCCCAGAAGGCCACCTAGGTGCCCAATTCTGAAGGACACCTTGGACAACATGTCTCAGCAAATGGCACCCTCTGGAGGAATGCAGTGAACAGCCTCACCGGCAATCCACTTGATGTGAAGAGCCCCCACCACCCCCACCACCCCACTACGCCAGGCATCTCCCCAGCCTCCCCAGGTTCTGGTGTGATTCGCAGGTTCAAATGCCCCTATCAGTATAGCCGAGTCTCTGATTTAAAGGTAAGTGTGGGAGGGGGTTGTGAGTGACAGCCATCTTGCCACACAGGGACAATCTTGTGAGCCTGTCATCCAACTTGGATATGCGGTTGATATACCCAGCAATCCAGGACTGTAGAAGTGTGTATGGTGGTTCTTACAGACTGAATAAAGTGAATAGAAAAGCCCAGGGGGACTCTTACCAACCCTGCCCTCAAGTTACGGGGAGGTTAGAGACAGCTCTTCCTTCCTTCCTCTCTTGATACATGTATTTCCCAGAAACTCCACAGTAGGCATGGATGTTAAGGTTGTTCTTCAAGACCACTGGAGGAACACTTCACTTCAGAAGAGCTGCCTGGAAGCACTGAGCAGCCAAGACCTTCATCCTCACCAGACCCAGGCTGGTACAGAGCCTTTCTACTCCATGTACTTTTCTCCTTCCAGACTCACCAAAGCAGAGAGAGACCCCGCCACTTCACCATATTGCTGAAGCCCTCAGGCCAGAGAGACACAGAAAGGGGTCAACCCCAGGCTCTGTCTTCCAGTCTACTGAGGTGGTTCTGGAGGGCTATGGGAGCCTGAAGCATGCCTCAGGAAAGTCTAGGTGCCCTGGGGTAAAACAAGAATCCAGGATTTGCTTGCATGAAGCACTGGAGATTCAGAGGGGTAAACAAGACTGTTTATCTTAGGACTTTAAGGGGCCCAGCATTAGCCTAGAGTGGCAAGCAGGTGAACTGATTGTGCTCAGAGAACAGTTTATGAACCCTAATGCACGACCCTTCCTGCCTTTCCTTGTCTGCTGACTCCTGAGGTCACCAAGATCTTATCTTTCCCTCTGCTGGCCACACCTGTCTTTAAACAAGGACCTCATGTGGTTCCATCTCCACATTTTACATCCCGTTTATGTCAAAGCTCATCAGACCTCGCAGGCAAGCTTGGCTGTCAGCAATTTTCTACTCTAACCTTATAGTTTAGGGAGTGGCAGGGGGTAGGTTCCTTAGCAGAGTTTGGGTGGCAGGGAATAGCAAGACTAGCAGGCGTTATCAGGAGTCTAATGGCTGGGCCTAAGCTGGCCTAAGGAGCTTTTGAAATTGAGTCATCGGATTTTATTTCTTCCGCTGCCACCCAAGGATTTTCTTTGTGAGGTGGAAGGGAGAAGAGAGATGGCTACCTGTTGCTGTCACCCAGGTGCTCCTCACACTTCCACAGCCCCCTGCCTCAACCAGAGGGCCCGGGGAAGAGATTCAGATGCGGGTGGGCAGAGTGAGGGTTCCACAAGAGACCAAACTATTGCTCCTTTGTCCCATCCCATTGCTCTTCTCACAAGGGTCCATGGGATGCCTTCTTGGTGCCTGGACTCCGTAAGTGACCTTTGCCCCCTTGGGGTCCCAGACTTCTCACATCCTCTGCTGTCAGTCCCCCCCGCCCCCCCAGGCCAGCATCCCATTTCCAGAGCCTTCCATAGCAATGAAGCCTTTCTATGCCAAACTAGGTTTCATAACTGCTTCTCTGTCAGCAGCTTGTGACACAGACAGGCCTCCATCGTTTCACAGGGGGAGACAACACTCTCCCGCTGCCGACCCAAAGTCTCCTGAGAACACACACTCCTGTTCTGACAGTTTGCAGAGTGAGTGACATCACCCATCTGGAGGTTGACCCTTTATGTGTTTTTGCAGGGTGGTACCTAGGCCCCCTGGCTGCCACCTGGGGCTGATATACTGCTCCTTTTGGCAAAATGAGAAGAGATTCTAGGATCTTGGCAAACAGTACCCCCTCTGGGACTGCCAGCATGGCACTTGTTCCATGTCCCCTTCCCCTATCTGAAGGTGGTCAGGCCATATGGAAGCCCAATCACTGGGGGTACAGTGAGGTGCCAGCCTGGGGTGTGTGTGTGTGTGTGTGTGTGTGTGTGTGTGTGTATGAGTGTGTGTATGCACATGCATGTGTGTTTGTGTGTGTGGTACGTGTGCATGTGTGTGGTGTGTGTGCATTTGTGTGCATGCCCACGTGTGGTGTGAGAGTGTGTGTATGGATGTGCATGTGTATTTGTGTGTGCGGCATGTGTATTTGTGTGTGCGGTATGTGTGTGCATGTGCACATGTGTTTGTGGCGCGTGTGCATGTGTGCTTGTGTGTACATGTGTGTGCATGCACACATGTGTGTGGTGTGTGTGTGTGTGTGTATGCCTGCATGCGACCCTTGTGACTCCCACTGTCGTGTAGGGCTTCTTACAGACTAGCTCTGAGTGCAGATGAAGACAAGGCTTTTCCAGATGGTCACAGGCAGGGATGTGCCCAGACCCAGGTCAGGCACCCCTGTCCCAGGCTCATGTTGAAATCACTGGCTGCTTACTTTGCTTGATTCTGATAGGACTTTGGGGACCTCCATCCTGGGAGTCTGCTGAGCCACCATACCCCCTGGGAAAGTATCCTATGAGATTTCTAGAAAATTCCTGCTTCAATCTACTCTCTCTAGTTAGCTAGACAGGTTAATGCTTTCACTGGTTAACCAAAATAAATTGCATCTAAAATAATTGCATAAAGTGCTTATGAATTCTTAAAACAATACATCTGCATATATCTGTCATTTGTTTAATTTTAATTTTTTTTTTTTGCCTGCATGCCTTCCTTTTGGGGCACAGTGCAGCTGCTGGCAGGGCTGTGCCTGGAACCTTCAGCAGAGGCTGTCTAAATATTTTATTCACCAGTTGCAAACAGGAAATGCAATTAGAGGCCTTGATTCTTAGCACCAGGGAAAAGGGGATCTGGCTGGGGGGCCTAGATCCCTTTAATCTTTGAAATTTACAGTGTTTGGATTACAGAGCCATAGGGGATGGCCTTGTAGGTTTTTACTTAATTTTTTTTTTAATGGAAGGGAAGTGACGGGTTCTGCAGATCTGGCGGTGCTTGGGTGCATTGAAGATTTAATGGGAACCAAAACTCCAACACCTTGAAGCATCACAGCCATGTTAGCTGGCTTTGAGTCACTGGGTTGAAAAAGGAAGAGAAAACAGGAAGCTATCCTGGGGAAAGGCGGGTTGGGGGGGGGGGGGAGTCTATTCTGAACACCATGAAGGACAGTGATCTGGAGCCTGCCGCCCTAGTGGAGGTCTGAGGAGGAAGCTTGATGGCAGGGGTAGGGAGGTAGGGAGGTGGGGAGTGTGGTAGTGGAGGGGTGTTTCTCCCTGTGCAGCACCAAGCCAATCTTTTCCTCTGAGTTCTCATTGCAGGGAATTGCAGATGATGCCTGTGGAGTGCTCACAGTCCACGCAGGGGAAGACCGTAGCGACCCCAGAACAAACTGGAGTAGTTTTCTTCACTAGGAGCAGCTCAAGGACAGAGTGTTATCTGCTACAGAAGTTCTGGGGAGTGTGTCATTTGCTTCCTGCACTCAGGGAAGATGTTGGAGTGCAAGTAAACCTGTCAGGAGGCAGGCAGGGTCCTGCAGATCAGGACTGCCCAGACTCAGAGCTCCCCAGTCTGACATATTAGGGAAGATGGCCACCCTCTTGTACCCTCAGGCAAAGGCTGGCCCTGCCTGGTGGGCTGGCTGCAGCCACCTGTCTCTACTCTCCTAGAAAATTCCATAACCAAAGCCCACAGTCTCCATGGCCTTTTGGCTTCAGTGGGTAGTACTCTACAGCAACCAACTTCACCTAGATCCAGCCAGCCAGCCACAGTGTACTCAGGAGACAATGGCTCCAGGTTGCCCCACCTCTCCTGAAAGCCAAGGCTCTACAGAAAGGAGCAAGCAGGTACCTGTTGACAGCAGCCTGTGGCTCTGGGCCTAGTGCCCTAGAGAGCATAAGGAGCTCCCACAGCCCCATGATGCCTCTGTACAGGTCAGGAAATGCCCTTGTCAGAATTCCTAGCTGGTGTCTGGATCCCCTCTCTCCCTGGCACCCAAAGACCTGTGCTGTGACTTCTCCAGACACCAAGGGGTCAACTAGCCCTGGCCCCTGTACCACAGCAGCTCACCTGGCCTCTGTTTAGTTGCCTTCCCCAGCCATCCACGAGGGACAAGTGGTGCTTGTGGCAAGTGGGAAAGGGCAAGTGGAAAGATCCACAGCACCTCACTCAATCCCCAGCAGGCCTGCAAAAGTACAAGCCAACGTAGGTAACAGGATAGGTCAAACATACAATGAGGAATCAGGCCCACGTACACCTCTAAGTGCCTCCCTTCCAAGACAGGAGGCTTGAAGTCAGGAAGGAGCTCAGAGACAGCTTTCTCAGAAGTCACCTGTGTATTCTGTGGTAGAAGTTAGGTCTCTTTAGTGAAATTAAGTAGGCAGCTCAGATTAGCATGTGGCAGCACATAAGGAAATCTTGGTGTCCCTTTACTTGCTGATAAGGACAAAGCCAGTTAACAAATGCCCTGTTGAAGGGATGTGGCTAAGAGACCATGCAAGCCACGCAGATGACATCATTTACTGTGAGAAGCAATGGGACTGTTGGACATCACTAGAAATCTTGTGGACCCTTGAGACTGCCAAGGATCACGAGATAATGCAATATATAAGCCAGAGAATTCCACACGGTCTCTCTCTTCCTCATTCCCTCACAGACTGAAAAGTCACACTGAAGAAGTGCACAGTAAGGTATGCCATTAACAGAATTTAGACTGCTATAGCCCAAGGCAAAGGCATAACATAAACCTGCTGAGACAGTTCTTTAAAGGTGTCTGTCTGTCTGTCTGTCTTGGGGCCCCAGAGTGCTGGAAAAGTGAGTGAGGCAAGCTGAGTTTGGAAGTCACTTGGAGAAGCTTTCAGCCTTGAGATTTGCACAGGTCAAAGAGACCATGGAGCGAGTCTCAGCTGATTGAAAAACCTCCCCTTGGTTTGGCGGTTGGAACAAACTGACTTTATAAACTGGCCACAATTTGATGGTGAAAATAAACTGGCCTTACGAACTGGCAAGGCAAGGTCCAATGGACTTTAAGATACTGCCTTCCAGGATAACTGCCATAAACCAAGTTATCCTGCATTGACCTACGCTAAGAATATTAATATCCTTTTAAAAAGCTAAAATAGTGTTAAGTGTTTTAGATAGGTATTAGAGTGTTATTAGACATTAGGGTAGATTTTAGATTACAGGTTTTAGGTTATAAGGTTTAGGTATTTTATAGATGTTTGTTAAGCATTAATAAATATAAGTGTTTATAAATAAAAATATTCTGTTACAGTATTCTCACCAGGATAACTGGCAGGCTACCAGGAAGACTCCAGGCACCTAATGAGTCCCAGTATCAGAGGTCACATCTCCCCCAGAGGGGCACTTTGCCAAGGGTAAAGTTGCCAGCTTCCCACATTGTCCTACTGGCCAGATGTTTCAGGCTCCAACCATAGGTTCCCCTCTCAAGGGCATCCTCTTAGGAACCTGGTGACCACGGAGAAGGGTCTGTGCCCGGCAACGGGCCTTTGTTGCTTTTATGCCATGAAGCATGCCCATCCACTCAGGCTTTCTTCAGCCTCTGAATGATACAAGGAGCTGATATAGCCTGATTTAAAAAAAAAATCTGGTGGCAAGGACCCCGAGGTGATGCTTGCTGAGGCTGTGGAAGAAGTTGGGTCTCTTTGGTGAAATTGGTGGGCAGTTTGAGTTGGCATCTGGCTGCACAGGGGGAAAAGCCTGGTGTTCCTTTGCCTGCTGGGATGGACAAAGCCAGGTTGTGGCCAGACAATATGGCCTGTTGAAGAGGCATGGCTAAGAAACTGCACAAGCCACACAGATGACAGTTATCGTGAGAAACGAGACTGTTGGACATTGTGAGAGATCTCGTGGACCATCAAGACTGCCAAGTATCACTAGATAATTCAATATATAAGCCGGATAATTCCACATGGTCTCTCTCTTCCTCTTGCCCTCACCAATTGAGGAAGAGCACGCCAAGGTTCACCATTAATAGAAATTAGATTGTTATATTCCAAGGCAAAGGCCTGGCATAAAAAAACTGCTGACAGTTCCTTGAAGGCATCTGTCTGTCTTGGGGCCCCAGAGCACCTGAAAAGTGAGCAAGGCAAGTGGAGTTCAGAAGCCACTTGGAGAGGCTTTTGGCCTTGAGATTTGCCTGGACCAAAGAGACTGTGGAGGCAAGTCTTAGATGATTCAAAAAAACACCCTCAGTTGGTGGTTGGAACAGACTGATTTTATAAACCAGCCACCATTTGTTGATGGAAATAGATTGGCCTTACAAACTGGCAAAGTAAGTCCAATGAACACTAATCTTGGACTGCCTTCCAAGACTACCATAAACCAAGCCATCCCGCATGGACCTACACTAAGAGTATTAATATCCTTCTAAGAAAGCTAAAATAACATTAAGTGTTTTTAGATGGGTATTAGAGTGTTTTTAGGTATTAAGGTATTTTTAGATAGATTATAGATTTTAGACTATAGGCTTTAGGTTATAAGGTTTAGGTATTTTATAGATGTTTGGTAAGTATTAATAAATATAAGTGTTTATAAATACAAATATTTTGTTTCATGAGGTCATGTCCAATCAGGGACCATTGCATTGCTGGTTGTCCCTACACCTGGCTGTGTCTTGAGTGGAGGTTTATGTGAGGCTTGGAATACTCAAGTCCCCAGCAGCACAGCCAAAGGTATCAAGAACTGGAGTCTTGTCAGGGTTCTGCTGTGGGCACAGAATTTGGCACCTGTAACAAACTGGGCACCAAGCACTCTTAGCAGAGTTTGGGCTCCATGCCATTCCAATATGGTTGCCAGAAGCATGTGACCACTGCACACTGTCATCTCAAGTCATCTTACAGTGGACATTGGATCTCCACAGAGCAGACACTTCTTGACACAAGACCCTTCTGCAAAAAATGAACGAACAGCTCGTCTTCCGAATGCCAAACCCAGAGGTGAAAGGATTCCACACCTCCAGGGGCCTCTGACCCTATCCCTCTGCTGACACTATAGTCTCTGACACTCCTTGAACTCCCCAGCTGTCCCTGGGACCAGCAGGACACAGGAGGCAGTGCCATCTAGTGGGCAATGGAGACTATAGAGTGGACTGGACCTACCTGACCAGTCCTCCAGGAAGACCTAGGGACCCCAAGGCCAGCAGCAGCAGAGTTCAAGGCTGGAAATCTGTCCTATTGGGCCACAGAGAGTTTTCTCTAATGTGAGGATCTTTCCCAGTTCCTTAGTCTTCTCCTTGGCTCCAACATTGATTAAAGGACACACCATTCATCAGTGTAGCCTGACACAGCTCCTGGTCACTTGGTCAGTGAAGGAAAAGCTCCTATTTGCTCAGTGCAGGTAACAGCCTGTGGACAATGTGGGGAGGTTTCTAAACCACTCACGCACTGGGCAGGACAACAACCTCCACAGAGGACTGGCCCGACTCAGCAGCTGTGGGGGCCCAGGTGGCTGCAGTGCTCCAGGCAGCTAGGTGCCTCTGAGCACTGTTCTTTCACAGCAATGCTAGGCTTTCCAGGTCTTTGCCTCTGAGCACTGTTCTTTCACAGCAATGCTAGGCTTTCCAGGTCTTGCAGCATGGCAGTCTATGAGGAACTCGGGGACATGGGCACAGACAAAAACATATGCAGCTTTGTCGGTATCAGCAGGAAGATGTGAGGGTTGGGTGGTCTCTGCTGTCAGGTGCCAGAAGCCATAGGTCACAAAGCATCAGTACCCACCAGCGAGAGATGGAGTCTGTTGAGAGCCTACCTGGCCCCCTAGACTCCTTCATGTGGAACCCAGCAGGGCTAGGGAAGGTGGCACACTTCATGCTGAGAAAATAAAAAGCTGTTCCTTTTTGTTTTGAAACTCATCTCCACTCAGGACTCTGGGGTGACACATTACACATCAGTCCACTTAGTTAGGGACTCGAGGCTCAGAAACCAGACTCTGCTTTGCACAGCAGCCCTGCCTGGATCTGGGAAAGACGAAGGGCTGGCTTGGGCTCAAGGCCTCTTAGACAGTGTTTAATATGTTTGCATATCTGGGGGCGGGGGATGCTTCCATGTGCATGATGGTGCACATGTGTTTGGTGTGTGTGTATGTATGGTGGATATGCACGTATGTACGTGGATGAGAACATGTGTTGTAGATATGCATACATGCATGGGAATAGGCATGTGGTCTGGTGGATGTACATGTATGTGGTAAGTATACATATGTGTACATAATAGATGTGCCTGTGTGCTTGGTAGGTGTGTCTGTGTGCTTAGTGAGTCTGAGTATATGCATGGTGGATGTGCATGTATGTGGGGGTGACTGATGGGTGTGCATGTTGAGTGTGCATGTCTGTGCATGTGTGAGTTGGGTGTGCTTGTGTGCCTGATGGGTATGCATTCATGTGTGTGAGTGTACTCAGTGGCTGTGTTTGTGTACCTTGTGTGCATGCCTATGTGCTTGGTGGGTATGCGTGTGCGTTAGATCAGTGTGAGCATATGCTTGGTCAGTGTTAATATTTGCATGTATTGTTTGAGTGTATTTGGTACATGTGTACATATGCATGGTAGATGTACATGTGTGTATGGTGGTTGTACCTGCATAAACATGTATGCACATTTGGTACACAATTGTGCCTAAGTACAGATATGTATATGTATACATACATGTGAATGCCTGAACAGCTCTGGGGGGGCTGTTTGTACCTGTAAGAACCGAAATGCCCGCCACCCTTTGCTCTATCCACAGTCTTATCCTGCTCTATAGCAGGTAGAACTCCAAGGTCACTATCAGACCTCCAAATCTAGCTTCCAATTCCAAGTTAACTTGGACACTACAGAGCTAAGCTCTGTGTAAAGGAACCTGCCCTGGGTTGGACACCAAAGGCATCTGTGGGGGCGGTGGTTGTGTAGGCACCCAGACCTGTGAGGGATGCAGATATTGTCTCCTCCAGAGACTGGCACCCAGCGTGGCCCTCCTTTCTCAGCCAGTGCCTCCTGCTCAACAGAACCGTTCCTGCCAGAAGTTAAATGTTATATTTCTGCCCTAAAGATAATGATCCACACCTCACACCCACTCTGCCCCTCCTCTCTCTCTAGGATGATCAAACAACACAACCTTGAGAGAACAAACCCCTCTCCAAAAAAGGCTCCCAGTTGCTGCTTATGCATTTATGAGTACATGTTCCTCATTGAGTGGTCTCAGAAGATGGCCCTGGCTGTATCTAGAGTGGGGCCAGTCCCCTATAGATGGTCATTTGAGTTCTGGGGCCACTGCCCTGGGTTTGGAGCTCCCTGCACAAATCAGTGTGCACCATGTGCCTGTGATGACCTCACAAACTTATTGGCTCCTTGTGTACATTTGGTCTCTCGCATTCATGTTCCATTTGAGGATTGGAGATGGCATTCTAGAACATTCTCTGTGCTGCCTGTGTATATAAAACAGTAGAATGACCAAAGGAGAGAGAGAAAGGGAAAAGAAAAAAAGAAAGTCTGGAAGCATCAGTGGTACCCACTGTCTCCGTTTCTCACCTCCCACAAGCTCCACAGCCCACTCCAATCTGGTGCCCAGACCCAAAGTGTTTCCATCGGCAGCAGCTCCGGAGGACCACCACAGCCTGGTATGCATCTCACTTCCCGCCTCTGCAGCCCAAGATAGCCACTGGCCACTCCCTTCTAGAAACAGTGCCTGCCTGAGCTTAGATAACATGCCTGTTGATCCTGTCACCCTCTGGCCCCACCTCCTCCTCTGGCCACCTATCCTGGCTCCAGCCCCAACCAGTGGTATCTGCACTGGGTGACGTAAGGTGCCCCAGCCCCGGGATTCACTGGGGCGCTCCCAGTCCTGGACCTACCCTGGCTTCTTCTTCTGAACTAGCCTCTCTATCCAACACAGCCACCACCTCCAAACCACCAGTCTCTTTCTCCTCCACTCCCACCTCTCCATGTATGTTGTCACCACACAAACTCATTGGAAGTCCCCAGCATGTGCCCACCCTCTTAAGGACACAGCCTGCCACTGTGTCCACCCCTCCCCACCCAGCCACACACACACATACACACACACATACACACACACACACACACACACACACACACACACACACACACACCCATAGCCTGACTTCCTACCTGTTCCAGGCTCCCAGTGCCACAGCCCCTGGGGCTTTCATTCCCTGTGTCATCCTTGAGACCTCAACCACAGTCTCCTCCCTCAAGAAGGCTCCTGACATGGCCACCAATGTTCTTGGAGCTGAGGTTTGGAAGAGTTGGGGTTACTGTCCCATGATAAGCACACCTTGGCACTAAGGACCCAACCCTGGGAAACAGCATCCACTGACCAGGGAAGTACGCCCCTTGCATATCACCCTGTTTTGTCCTTCACAGCCTCGCGCAGTCTCCTTTATTTATTTTTTTTCTTTCCCTGTTTCTTGTCCTGAAATCTCTGCTCTTTGTGGCCACGGCCCTAAGGAAACACTCAGTATGTCTGTCAAGAACTAAAGGTAAAGCCTGGGTGTCTGTAGGGACCCTAGAAGCCAATGATAAATCTTCCATGGGCTTGATCAGTTTAAGACAGTGACTGTAAGGTGAAACCACATGTGACCACCTACACAGATCCTGGCCACATCCTACCACACTGGCCCCATTTAATTACCCCTCCTTCTAAGGTTCCAGGAACAAACCAGAGTTTCTCACAGAGAGCCAATGAGTCCATTGGGCTTACTTACAAAGCATGGGTGTGGATTACTGACAGGAGCTTGGGGATCCCTCAAGCAGACATGTTGGAGAGTGTTTGCCTAGCATGGATGATGGCTTCCCCATAGGCCCATAGAAGGAGCCCCCTTCCTCAGGTCTTCCCCAGCCTATATGCTCTACCTCCTCCCCAGACTGGGGCCACAAGGCCACATGCAGAATTGCATGCAACTGGTTGGAAAGAGCAGTTGGTCACTCAGAGGAAAAGTCAACAGTCAACAAGGCCAGCTGGGACCTTTTGCAAACAGGCGCAGCTTACCTCGTGAAGATGGCAGCTGTTTGAATCAGAGAATAGTCCTGTTCAACAGCTCCTCAACATGGGCTCCCCACTTTGGGAGCCCCAGTCACATTTGTAAAATGTCTCTCCACTTAGGGTTTCAGCAAACCTACAAACCGTGTTGCAAGGCTGAAGCATCCCAGTCCCATGTTAAAGAGTCTTGGTTGAGGTCACAATTAGAAGCTGGGCTATTTGGGGTTCCAGGAGCCACACTGGGTCACTCCGGGCTGAAACTGTTGCTCTCTGATGAGGATGTTGGGAGAAGCTTTCTATTTCCACCCCATCAGCTCAGGGCAGGTGGACAGATGTTCCTCCAGCTGTGAAGTCCAGCTGCCCAGAGCCGTGGTGTGTTTTTTACATATTGGGCAGATTTTCCCAAAGATGCTTTGAGACTATACTAGTCCAAATGAAACTGACACCCTTGTGAGCAACAGTGGCCCAGGTCAGGACTGCTCAAGGCTCAACCTGAAGCCAAGACAAGACTTAGCCTGTGACTAGGATCAGGGCTCAGCCTAGCATTGGGGTATTAAGCAAGAGCTCCTAGCCAACCAAGATGCAACCCCTTCTTAGAACAGCCAGTCATGTACCCACGTGCCCCTCTGCCATGTGAAAGCAGAAGATATTTCCAACAGCTGCCGGCCACAATCCCCATAAAGCCATAAAGCAGAAACTGACTTTGAAATGGCCCTTTCTCCGCCTGTATCTCTGGACATAAATTTAAATAAAATGGCAATTTAAATGCCTGCAACACCAAGGAGGGGCTATCTCTGCAGGCTCTATAGGGAGACAGAACTGGCCTCTAAACTCATAATCCTGCGACACATGGGTGAGAGTTTGCACAGGGGTAGAAGGGGGGACACCAACGCTTTGTAGGAGAAGAGGATACTCTGGAAGCTCAGCCCTCCTTGACTTTGAGTCCTGGGGTAGAAAAGGGGGGCTTCCCAGGGTGACCTGAGCTACACAAAGCAGAGGCAGCTTCACCATTGTCTGTGTCTCTGGGGAAGCAAGAATACATAGAATTCATTTGTCACTCTGAGAAATATTTACCAACCCCTGAGCAGATGCCACATACTCCCAACTCCATAAGCTCTAGTAAATGCCCCTGCTGCCCTTCCTGCCAGGGAGTCCATGGGGAGCTAGAACTCATGAGTTATCTGGTCTTTGTTGGAACCCAACAGCAGGGTGGTGCTCACAGGAGCTTAGGAATCGGCATGGGCAGTTGCTGGGTCCATCAAGGTGCTAACTCAGTAGAGCATGCATCTCTAGCAAATCCCCTTGAGCCACTGATGCTGCTGGCTCTGGGTCTCTCTGTGAGGTGTATAGGACTATGTGTCCTATAAGAACATTGGGTAGGAGCAGGGGCAAGAAGACAGATCTCAGAGGTCACTGAGGTCAAGCAAGAGCGGCCACACCTGCCTACCTATCCTCAGGACCCATAGGACCTCATCCAGGTTGCCCGTGGACTTGCCTGGATTTCACATCTGTAAGCGCTGGAACCATGCACTGGGTATGAGGTAGATAACAGCAGGTACCTAGGCTATGCACTCCTGCTAGTGGTTCCCCACTAGGATATTCACTCCTACTTTAAGGCAACTGGAGGGTAGGAAGCAGCAGGAAAGCCATTTCCAGGGCTGAGGATGCAGCAGCTCCTTGAACCCTGTCCTATATGCCCCTCTGTGCTCCCCCACTCCTCCCTTTGCTACCGAGGCTGTGGTGACCTGGCCTCCAGTGAGGCCCAGACCTGTGCCCCGGACCCTGGTGCCTTCAGTCCTAGCTAGGGACTGTTAGGTCCAGGCCCACCACATCCTCTCTGGCATTGAAACATTCTTGTAGCCCCCCAAGGGACAATCTTTGCCTGCGTCTTCCATCATAGCCAAAACCATTCAGGGGCAAGCTTAGTCTGCTACCCTGCCACTCCGTAATGCTTCCATCCTCCTGAACAGCCGAGCCTTAGTCCTGTCTCACGGCCCAGTCACCAGGGAGAGGCTGGGGGCCTTCTTCAGGCAAGTCCATCTCTTGGAGAGAAGCATGTCCCTGTAGGAAAGAGCTGGCAGTACAGAGCCAAACCT
Source organism: Lophiomys imhausi (assembly GCA_907164525.1). Taxonomy (NCBI): domain Eukaryota; kingdom Metazoa; phylum Chordata; class Mammalia; order Rodentia; family Muridae; genus Lophiomys; species Lophiomys imhausi. Next base: position 6,490,894 of record CAJQZJ010031933.1, on the reverse strand, counting down.
CTAGCTATATCAGGAAGAGAGAAAGGCTCGAAATGCAGCTGGCGTGCCAAAGGCATGGGAGCCAACCTAGAGGGCTCCCACGGCCAAAGCAAGAGGCAGTAATAAATACCACATAAACATCCATGGGCCCCACACTATATAAATAAGTGAACAAATCATTAAATGGGAGAGAAGGGATGTCTTTGATAAGAATCCTAATTAATGAATGTAGAAGGATTGAGGGAAGTAAAATGTCGCCATTAGAATGCCACAGAAGTCATTGCTGCCAGCAACAACCAGGGAGGAGGCACGAATTAATGAGCACAAGCTTCAGGAGGAGCAACATATTTGCATAGTCACAAAGTATCTCCCGCAAGATATTTATTAATCCCAAAGACAAAACGGTAACTTTATAGAAAAGAAGCTTTGTAGGCACCAGTTATGGTCAACCACCAAGATTAACCTCTCTAGCACTGCCCTCATCGTGAACGTCCACGGGCCTCTCTGAAACCCTCCTCCAAGCCTTTCCGCTCAGTCTAATTATGAAGAATACTTGGGAACAGGGAAATAGTTTAGACAGTAAAGTGCTTGTCAAGTCTGAACCCCAGGACCTGTGCAAAAGGCTGAGTGTCGGGGGCTGAGGTGTGGTTCAGTGCTTAAGAACACTAGCAGCTTTTCTAGAGGACCCAGGTTTGATTCCAGCACCCACAAGGTGACTCACAACCACCTATAAGGCCAGGTCTAGAGGATCGGACACCCTCCTCTGGCCTCCATGGGCACCAGGTGTGCATGTGCGCACTGACATACACGTAGGCAAAATATCAAGGCACATACAATAAAGATTTAAAGAAAAAAATGCTACGTGTAGTGGCATGTGTTTGTAATCCCAGCACTGGGGAGGCACGCACAGGCTGATCCCTTCGGCTCACTGGCCAGGCCAGCCTAGCTTAATCTGTGAGCTCCGGGTCCCAATGAGAGACCTTGCCTCCAAAAACAAGGTGGAAGAGGTTGGAGAAATGGTTCAGTAGTTGAGAGCACTTGCTGTTCTTGAAAAAGACTGGTGTTCAGTTCCAAGCACCATATGGCAGCTAGCAATCATCTGTAATTTCAGTTCTAGGGGATCTGACACCTCTTTCTGGCCTCCACTCATGTATGTATATATATATATATATATATATATATATATATATATATGTATGTATGTATGTATGTGTGTATATGTGTGTGTGTGTATGTATGTGTGTATAAGTGTGTGTGTGTGTGTATACACATAAATATATATTAAGGACAAGGAGGAGATACCTGAGAAGTAATACCCAAGGTTGACCTGTGGCCTCCACACCTGCACGCACACGTGCGCACACACACACATCAAGAAGAAAATACTTTGTATACCCAAAATGAGAGACATTCTACAAAGTGACCTGTACCTTCCCCAAAGGAAGAGAAGATGTCACAGAGTCCTACTAGGAAGGCATGATGACCACCAGACACAGCCTGGCCTCTGGATAGGACCCTGGAACAGGAGAGACCACAAGTGGATGCTGAAAATCCCATATCAGCAAAGCATTCCACTGAGTTAGTAACACTCTGTGAACAGCTCACTTTGCATATTTTGCTGTGATTGGCTGTGTAGGAGATGTTGGGCGGAAGATATGCAGAAAATTTCCATCCTATTTTGAAGTTTTCCTGTCTTTTGAAACCACAGCAAATTTATAAGATATACCCCTTGGCCACATCTGCAGACCAGGTTCTGCCAGACCCAGCATTGTTCAGCTTTGCCACCACACACACAGACGCCCCAGGCAGCCCTGATGACTGTCCTCCCATGAGTGGCACCAAGAGAAAGCAGAAAGAGCTCTGTTGCCATCAGCAAGCAGAACCCTCTGTGCACATACATACGACTTACCAAGAAGCTCCCCTAGGGAGCTGTTGCCCACTACTGTCCATGAGACACAGCCACAGCTGGACTCTCAGACACACGACGTTGCTCAGTAAGAGCAGGTAGGGATTCATCCTCCCCAACCCCATTGGCTGGGGGTGCTGTGAAAGTTGAAGGATGGATAGTGGTGCCAATCAGGGAGAGACCACCAGGGAATGAGAAGGATGGCAAACAAGAGAACCCAGTCAGGGCATCTGGGGGGCCAGGATGCCAGTGCCTAGGGACGTGCACCTGCTGGGATGGTAAAATATAGTTGGAGAGGTCCAGGTATTATGGGTGAATCTGCTGTTTCTGTTTACAAGCAGCAGAGAGCCTTTAGGATCCCCCGGCAATAGCGGGTTAGGAATGTGAAGCTGAGGACAGCTCTGGGAGTAGCCATTGAAGAAGAACCAATAGCCATGTGACACAAAACCACAGGTTGTCAGTCACCTGCTCCTAAGGTCTATGACTTCTTCCCTTACTGTATCCAGCACCAATTCCCAACTCTGTATACCACATAACTGTGGTAGGTCAGCGGGCCCCATCAGCTTGTGCTGTAGCATTAGGCCAACTCATAGCCATTGGCAAATCTCTCAGTGGTTGTCACTCCTGGCCCAGATGGGAGGCTATAAAATACAGAGATGCCCACCTATGCATTAAAAAAAAATTTACAAAAAAATTAAAAATAGTCCCCTCCAATACCATCCGTCATCTGCCTTGCTGCCTCACTCCACATCAAAATTCCATCTGAAATTTACCTCGAGACTTGCAATAATGCCTCTGCCACCTCCAGGAAATTCAGCAGAGGAATGATGTCAAGAGGTAACATCTTAAATACTACCCCGTGGTCCTCAGGGGCCTGTGCTCTCTCAACAGAAGCGTTGTCAGCATCCTGGGAACCGAAACTGAAAGTCTCCTTCCCAATCCCCATTTCTGGACCCTGCAAGGACTCAACCCCTTTAATGAACCCAATCACAGGCCTGAGTCATTTCTGTCCAATCAAGGCAGCAGCAGGAGGTATCTGTGTGTGCCTGCTGCCTTCACACTGCGAAGTAGATTAATAAACCATTAGGATAAGCAGGCTGGTTATTAGCCTGAGAAGGAGGCTCTTCGCTAATTGAAGCCATCCAGCAAAATGTCAATGCTGTCTTTGGATATGAAATATTAATGGCACCGGAGCCTGGACTGAAAGGCAGAAGTTGCTTCTGACCTCTTCTTGTGTGACCAAATTTCAGATGGGGGCCTTCTCCAGGGACAAGGCCAGGGCCACAGACTCAAAGCATCTCCTCCAAGGGCCAGCTCGATCACATACCTGGAGGCAGGAGTGGCGTTTGGTGGCATGTGTGACCCTACTCTTGTCGAATTTCTGTGTGTAAAGAGTTCAGCCCCTGCCCTTCTGGGGTCTCAGCTTATGTGATGTCACAAGCCTGCTGTGGGGACTTCAAGGCTAGCTTTTGATGACGCCCAGCTGGCGTCCATCAGGACTGTTTGCTCCAGGGTCTTTGAAGGTCACTGAATGTGAGTCTCATGTTCCACACTTCAAAAATAACCCCTGGGCCACCTGCCTCTTCTCCCTGTTACTGGGTCAGAATGAGTGCCCTCTCTAGTTCAGTGGCGTCTTTGGAAAGCTCCAATCTTCCACCACGGACTGGCCTCCCCGGCTTCACAGTTCCTCTGTAGGGAGCCTGGAGTCCGTGCAGACCAGGGCCTGTCTTTCTCGGGGTGATGGTGCCTGAAGGGAGGATGGACTCAGCTGAGGCCTGCATCCTAGGCTGGAGATACGACTGCTCTGCCTCAGGCTTTGCTTACTGCCTGCAACAAGGGCGGAAAGATACATGGAAACCAGCTCAGAGCTTGTGCTGGAGGTGGGGTTTGCTTCTTAGTACGTAAGTCTTTTTAGCAGAACCCAGTATACAGTGCCAGGTCTGAGCTGTTAAACCTACATCAGCAATCAGGAGGCTGGAGCTGCACAGGGCTAACCAGGGCCCCTAGTCAAGAGGAAGGCTGGCTTCAGGGATGCTGACCCAGAGAGGACAGGTAGAGGGGCACTGGGGACCAAGAGGTGAGGGTATTGTGAGCCTATGGAAGGCAGTGCTGGCTTCCTTAAGCCAGCTGGACACAAGGGGTCCCAAGTCCACTAAGAAGAGGAGCCAGATTCTGAGTCCTCCTCCCCATGTGATAAATATTAATAACACTTCTCATGTTGTTATAGCAACCACACCACACCTTTGCAAATATATCAGCCCCATATCGTGTGTTAGATTTTATGAGATTGACGTCAATTTTTTTCCAACAACAATTTTTAAAGAGGCTCTATGCTGTTGTTTTTTTTTCTGTTAAGATAAATTAAAATTCCTCTGGTTTGAAGATTCTTTACAGACTACCCTGACAGTCTGGCCGTCATCATGTCCCTCCAGGGCCAATGGCCATCTCCAGCTATGGCCCCTTCTGCATTGGTCCAGCCCTCTCTAACAAAGATGCCCCTCAGAGACAAGAGCACTGTCCCAATACCACTAAAGACTCACTAACTTACCAACGTGGCCATTCTTGGTTTGTGTAGTGGAGAGGTCTATGGGGCACCCCGTGTGGCGACAAGTACTGAACATCTTCAAAGTGCACAGACTAGGGCTGGTGAGACTGCTCAGCAAGTGAAGGAATTTGATACCAAGCCTGACAACCTAAGTTCAATCCTGGGACCCACATGGTAAGAGAGAACAGACCCCCACGAGTTGTCCTCTGACCTCGGTATGAACACACATACCCACACACATGTGCGAGCGCGCACACACACACACACACACACACACACACGCAATTCAGTTGTCCAACAAAAGAGCTCTGAATAAATCCTGTTTCCCGGGTGCAATAGAACACTCTAGACAGTGACATATGATGGTGGGGTAGAGGTGCACTCGCTGACATATCCAAGTGCTCACAATACGTTGTTCAGTGAAATTAAGATCACCCACAGGAAGGATGAATGTTACACAGTGACATATGTCTTGTGTATGTGGAGGAGCATTAAGTTATCACTGGGGGCCACTTCCCAATTCAGGGATAGCAAATATTTCCCCCTCTGTTTTCTGAGTTCTGAGGATTCTCTGGTCTTTCTAATATGCCCTGAATTATTTGATTAACCAAATGCTAAAGTTTTGTTAGGTGCAGTGGTGTACACCTGTAACCTCAGTTTTGTTTTTTAGAGGAAAATGTCCCTCATGCCCCTGCACAGATCAGAAGCCTCCCTTGGTGCCAGAGCAGGGAGAGGGTGTTCCTCTATGAGCCTCCTTCCTACAAAAGATGTAATCAGCAAGTTTCCATGGTGGTCCCAGCTCCCTGAGGCTGGAGGTTGAGGATGAGGCCTCTGAGGATGGGTATGGAAGTTGCCTTGGATGCTCATTGCACAGTCTCTTAGAGACACAGCAGTGGCCAGGAGGTTGCCTGAGGGCTCGCTCCCTTGGCTTTCCCATTATTTCCTGCTAATCAGCGTCACACACCCCCAAGGGATGCTGGCCCTGAATGCCACCAGCTGCTCAGAGGAGCCTCTTCCCTGTTCTGAGCACGCTTGACTGAGTTTGGGAAGACAGGGCGTAAGCAGAGCTGACAGGCCCATCTGTTTCCTTCTGAGCAGCAAGAAGGGCTGCAAGCCTGGCACCAATCCCTGTGAATGCTCAGGGCTCAAACAAGGGAAGGTGGCTCCGGTGGCCCCCACCCCACCCCTGCCTCTCTATGCTGAACCAGGCTGGGATGGTGGTGGTAGGTCTGAAAATCAGTCCTGCCACTCAGATACTCCCAGGCTGTGAAGTGACGGTGGCCACAGTGATTATGAGAACCTGACACACCCCTCACCTGAACCGCAGGAGTGTTCTCCTTTACAGAGAGGGTCTGGGGCTCAGGATGACAACTGTTCTGGCCCAACTAAGTCATGAACAGGGTACTAGGATGTCAATCCAGAACCTGACCTCTAAGGTGTCTGGGAAGGTCCTGAGTTCAAAGCTAGTGGACTGGCTGGCTCCTCTTGTGGCTGAGGTCCAGAGCTTCCCTTCATGGGCCACAGGTTTCCAGATGGTGAGGGAGCCAAGCCTCCGCACTCCTTCCCACCAGGGAGTCAAGGAGGAGGCTGTCAGAAGTGCCCCCCACACCAGAACAGGCAGGCCCAGGTGCCCAACAAGCCCATGTGGCAGGGGGGCAGGGCCTGGGCAGGGCTAGAACTGAACAAGGGTCACCTGCTGACCTGGAGTCCCTGGAAAGGGATTCCTGGAAAGGAGACTTTTGAGCCGAAGTCTCAAAGCATCACAGCGGCCAGCCTGTCTTTGGCGATTACCGTCACAATCTCAGGAAAACTGCCCAGTACTGGGGCCTGTGTGGAGCTGAGGGACAGGAGTACAGAGAAACCCAGTATGGGTAGAGGGACTCCAGGCCTTAGAGCATCACTCCCCCTTGGTGCAACTGAAGGGCTGAGACACCCTCACCCCCTAGTGGCATCTATGATGTTGTAGAGTGTGGCCCTTTGAATAGAACAGCCGCCATCCTCGTTAAATCAGCTGGGCCTCCGTGAAAATGTCCATCATTAACAGGCCTTTAGACTAACATCCCTTCATGGAAATAGGGGTTGTGGGGTCGCTAGACCCTCACTTGAGATTCCAGCAGCTCCTCCCGTCCATCTATAACACAACTGTACATGGTCTAAGTGGTTGGGAGGCATCAGGTGCAGGGTTCCCAACCTGTGGGTCGCAACCCTTTGAGAGTCAAATGACTTTTTCATAGGGGTCGCATATCAGATACCTGTATATCAGATTCATATTCTACACATGTGGTTCATAACAATAGCAAAATTGCAGTTACAAAATACGAATCATGCCTTGGTTTGTCATTGGGACCTTAGGAGGAGGGGGGGAGATACACATCTCCCCAGGGAAGAAATTCTCAAGACACATGGTGGCAGACCACCAGTCCTTACCAATAGCTCTTCCCTTCACAGCCCTTCCTGCTGGCCCAGCTCATTACATCTTTGAAAGTGTTTTGCCTTCTATGATGCATTGACTCTCTTGCTGGGGGCCACCCCAACTGGGCAGAGAGCAAGCTTCTCCCCTATGCCCATCCACAGTGAAACCACTGAGCTCCAGAGCAGCTTGAGCAATATAAGTCTACAGATCTGCACACATGCTCTGACCCATGAGATAGGTCTCTGCTTGCCATGTGTTGGTTTCCCTCAACAGTTTGTAGTCTGTACATTTAGATGTGTGTCCAGCCTTTCTTGCCAACCTCCCCTTGGGAGTCCAGAGGCTGTTTAATTCCAAGGCCTGCAGTATACAGAACTGTCCACGGACCTTGGGCAGGGAGGCCCCTCTGCTGAGAGCCCTGGCTGATGAACCAAGGAGAACTGCCGGGTTTCAGACTTGATTAAGCTCTTCCATGGAAAAAAGCTCATCCAACACTCCAAAAGCTGAGATGTGTGGATGGCTGTGTGTAGGTGGGAATAAACTTGAATTTGAGTCTTTGGTCACAGACTTAGTGTCAGAACATAGGGGAACATGAGGCAGTAGCATAAGAACCCAAAGCTCACCCAGATAGAACGACTGGGCTTGGCGGGCCCCAGGCCTCAGACTCCAAATCTATCTCCATTCCTCTGACATGAGTGCTTGACAATCCAGCACCTTCCACTGTAGGCCTGATCCTCCACTATAGCTCACCGCTGCTCACTCATGCACTGTCTGTCCATCCATCTGTCTATCCATCCATCCATCCACCTGCCTACCCATCCAAGTGAGGAAAACAACACCCATGCCAGCAAGCTTTTTCACCACAGTAACACCACTCTACTGGTGCAATGCTGGCTCATGAACCACTGCACTCTTTAGGAAGAGCTCTCCCATGCTCCCTGCAGCTCGGGGCTGGGCTCCCTATTTCCAAACAGACCCTGGATAGACAGTCACTGGGAAGCACAGAGGCAGCTTCAGGGGCTACACAGCCAAGGAGGCACCCTTCCTTGGGCAGCTTCTAGGTGTATGCATGCAGTTATGTCGCAGGAGAGTGAGCAATGTCCCCAGGTGGCAGCCCAGACCAGGGATCCATATGCACACAAACTCTCTGTTGACCACATGGATGTATTCACTGGGGCCAAAGACAGTCCCTGGCTGTAGCTACACAGCTATCACCCTGTGTGATTAAAAGGAGTTCAGAAACGACCTTTTAATCGCCCAGGCTCTCCTGGGCAGAGCACTGGCTTCTGCTAATTGGAAAGAGCTGCCACCAGACAAAAGAAGTCAGGGCTGCTGGAGAGAGGAGGGAGGCAGTCCCAGACCCACCCTCATCTCCTGCTTCTTCCACTGGGTTCCTTTTGAAGAAATGAGATGACACCCCCCCCAATACCCTCCACATGGACAGAACAGCACAACAGGGGGTACTAGCAAATGAGGAGCTGTTTGTGCTATTTGCAGTGACTTACAGGAGGCAGGAAGACTGGACCCTTGGAGCTTTGTCTTAAAGTGAAGCAACCCTGACCTGCATCCCTGGGAACTTAGAGGGAGGAGACATGAGACCACAGAGAGCTGTGTTAAGCAACATGGTCTCTTTCATTCCAGTCTCTTCTGGGTTTTACAAGAAAATAAAAGAAGAGTGTGGGAATGGAAGGAGGAGGAATCTGGGGTCTGGATCCTCCGTTGCTGGATCCAAGGCAGAGGAGCATCCACAGGATCTGTTAGCTTTATTGAGATTGGCCTCTCTGGACTCTATCTATCTTTTAACATTAAAAAAATAGACATTATCCCTGCCCCTAGAGGCATTGCAGATGTGGCTGCCGTGTCACATGTCTGTCAGTAGGTGACAGAGAGGAGAGAGGCTATGTCTTCATTCAGTGTTCTGACCTATGAACATCTGAATAATTAGTAGCCTAATATTCCCTGAAAAAAAGCAAGCCTGAGACCAGCACCAGTTTGGTACCAGGGGACTCAGACAGGGAGCTAGCCTGTGACAACCACCAGTCCAGCACCAGACAAGCCTAGATGGGATCACAGGGCAGGAAGCAAGCCAGAGACTAGAAGAACCCTGCCTGGCACCACAAACCTGATACAGATGGCCACTCAGGAGAGCTGGGCAAAGAGCAAGCCCAAGACAACCACCAGACTGGTACAATGGAGTCTGGACAGGGAGCTAGCTTGAGATGAACACCAGTCTGGTGCCATGAAAGCCTGGGGATCAGACCATGCTGGAGATGACCCCTGCTAGGTGCCATACAGAGCAATATGCACAAGTGGAGCATGACACTCCTGAGGCCACTCCTGAGACAAGCCCAGACACTCAGAGACCCCAGGCAACACTGAGAGTGGCAAGTAAGTGGTGGAGAAATGGAAGAGAAAGAGAAACAGAACAATGTGGTCACAAAGAAGAGAGGCAGAACTGGAGACCTGAGAATAGTGAGGAACAACCTGAAGTGAGACGCTGGTGATGCCACCTAGGACCATGGTGGGGTCCTGGTCTCTGTTGCCACTAGGGACCATATCTGGGTCCATGGCCCTGCAGCAGCAGGGGTCTTTTACCACCAAAAGTCAGGTGAACATCCCTGGTCTGGGCTGCCACCCAGGGACATGTTGATGTCTGAGGACTGTGCAGAACTGACCTACCCCTCACCTGGGCATCATGGGAGAAATGGTCCTAGAGGCATGAGAACAGGAGAGCTGACCCTGCTGTAGTACTCAGGAGAGCAGGCCCTGCACGTTTTGGGAGTTGCAAGTGAGTTGACCCCAAGGAAACAAGCTTGGGAGAGCTGGCCCAACCACTTGTCTCCCTGTGGTAGAATGAATGAGGGAGAGAAACCTTCTTCTCCCTCACCCCTCATCACCCATCGAAGATGGGAGACCTGGTCCTGGAGTCTTGAGAGCAGGAGAACTGGTCCTGTCCTTCGCCAGTGGCAGCACTCAGGAGAGTGGGCCCTGCACTTTGCCTGGCAACAGGGTACAGCTGGCCCTGGCTACGGGTATGGTGAGTGAGTCAGCCCCAAGGGTGTGAGTATGGGAGATCCAGCCCTGCCTTTGTCTGCTTTGTGGTGGTGTAGGTGAGGGAGAGATGCCCTCCCCTCCTTTTTGCCCTCACCACCATTGGCTGATAGGAGATCTGACCCTGATGGGGTCACAAGAGCAGGAGAGCTGCCCCTGTCCCTCACATGCTGCAGCACTCAGGAGAACAGGCCCTGCATCTCATCCAGGCAGCACAAGTGTGGGTGTGGCAGGCCCAGAGCCAGGGCTTCAAATTGCCCCACCCAACATATACTCCATGGATGAACTGATGGAGCGCATGAAGAGGCCAGTTCCACAGACCCAAAACTACTGAATCTCCATGACACAGGGCAACAACAGGATATCTAAGAGGAGTTCCAGTACTGACAAACTAGCAGAAACCAGAGGCCTTGTACCAGACCAAGGAGTCATTATAATGAACATTTGCAGGCAAAAACATGTGGACAAAAGGAATTATTATGGTGCACTGTGAGACACACTACAGCTTCCAATATGAGATTTTTTTTCTGTCTTGGAAGAGGTTGCAATGAAGGAGGGCGTGTCTGAAGGAGAAGAGGGAGATGAGTGGGAACAGGATGCATGATGTGAAATTCACAAAAATAAAATAAAATAAAAAGTGAAAATTAAAAAGAAATAGCCCTTAAAGAATATGTGAATTAAAGTCAGAAAGGCTCAGGTAGAACCTAAGAGCCTAGGCTGGGGCTAAGGGCCCAGGTGGCTGTGAGTGTAAAGGCTCCCAGAACCCTTGGGAGCTCACCTCTTTCCCATTCTAACAACTGCAAACTAAGCCCCGGTATGTATGCTGTTGACTCCAGTGCCTGCTGGAGTGGAGCCTCCCTCCACCCTCCATAAAGCTGGTCCTTAATCCTGTGAAGCTTTACCCTGATCCAGCCCTCAAGGCTTCCCCTCCCTACAGTTCTTCAGCTGGGTGTCCCAATGTCCCGTGGATATTTCCTTTCACCATGGGGTTTCCAAGGACTGAGCTCAGGTTGTTAGGCTTGGTGGCAAGCACTTTTACCTGCTGAGATCTCTCACTGACCCCTCCGTGCCCTGAGATCTCATAAGCACAGTTGAAACATGATACTGAGCATGTCAAGCAGCTCCCCCACCCCAACTGGCTGCTGGGAATATCTTTGGCGTCCTGGTCCTGATCACTTAAGACCATAACCCAACCAGCCTCAACAGTACCATCCATAGCAAAACTGGGGTCCCTGAACACCACCTGCCAGCAGTCCAAGCCCATAGCACATATTCTCCAGAAAATTCTGGTAGAGCTATCCACTGGTTCCAGGGGTACCCAGTCTGGGTACAGTAAACAACAAGCCTTACTTTTCAGAGCATGGAATAGCCCCTATGTTCTAGAACATGTTACAACACCCCCAGTGAGCTCCTCCTGGTCTGTTTCCCAACACCCAGCCAATTCATCTAGCTACCAATTTTCACTGAGATAGCTCCTCCTCCAGGAAGCCCTCTAGCCCTGCAGACAAGCTCACTGTCCACATATTGTCCCTTCCTTTCCCAATGCCCAGGCCAACCACTCCCCCAAGAGGGAGAGGCTAGACTTCACCCCTTGAGTCTATAAGATCAGGAGGTAGGCTTGCCCGCCCCCACTGAGCCACCTGCCCTGTGCGTAATGGGGACAGAGGAAAGGCTGTATGTGATGGCATGTCACTGGGGAGCCTCCAGCCCTGCTGAGGAATAAGAAACTAACTTCCTCCATCCACCCTCATAGGAGCCAGCAGTCTCTTGACTTGCAGAGACTGGGCACTATCATGGGGGGGGGGCGCTTATGTCAAAAGGGGAAAGCAGATTCAGAGCCCACCAAAACTCTCAGGGCCCAGGGTGAGTTTGTTTGTTTATTGTGGAGCTTGGGATAGAACCCAGGACTTCATGCATGCTAAGCACATGCTTTACTGTTGAGCTTCATGCCCAGGCAAGCATGTGTGTATACATGCGCATGCGTGTGCATATGTCTATGTGCATGTGTGTGCATTCATGTGTGTGTGTGTGTGTGTGTGTGTGTGTGTGTGTGTGTGTGAAAGGGTAAGGTATGTACATGTGGGTACAGATGTCACTGGAAGCCAAAAGAGACAGTTGGACTCCCCTGAAGCTGGAGTTACAATCAGTTGTCAATGCTAGGAACCAAATTTAGGTCCCCTGCAAAAGCAATGTGTACTCTTAACACATCTCTCCAGCCCCATGATTAATATCTTTGGAAGCTGGTTTTGTTTTGTTTTGTTTTAGGGAAAGAGGAGCTAAAAAAAAAAAAATGGCTCAGAGGTTAAGAGCATTGGCTGCTCTTCCAGAGAATCTGGGTCCAAATCTCAGCACCCACATGGTGGCTCATAACCGTCTGTAACTCCAGAAGCAGGGGACCCAACACTCTTTTCTGGCTTCCATGGCCACCAGGCATGCACAGACATACATGCAGGCGGAACACCCATACACATAAAAAATAAAATAAAGTGGGGCAGGTTTTTCTCCAAAGCCAAGCCAGCAAGATGGCTCAGCAGATAAAGGGGTTAACCAATAAGCTTGATGATCTCTGGGTCCCACGCCATGGAAGGAGAGAACCAACTCCTGAAAGTTGTCCTCTGACCTCTTGTGTGTGCTGTACCATATGCCATACGCATGGACATATATGTAAATGAGACCTCTCCTCCCAGCCACTGCCCTCAAGCAAGAAGGAACTTAGAAGCAGCAGAGAGCAGAGCCTCAGAGGTGCTTCAACAATGTTTGTCTGGAACAGACCCTGGGACTCCCTATTTCTGCAGGCATAGCCTCCTGGATCATTCCTCTCCACCTTCAGCTCCTAGGGCCAGATGCCACCATCTTTTTGTGGTTAGCTCCATACCGTAGACCAGCCATGATGGCCTTCCAGATTCATCAGAATTATTCTACTAAAGGGTAAGCTGCCATCAACTGCCTGGTCAAGCTGTACCTTTTGGCCTCCTATACCTACCAAAATAGTAGCTCTCTGGGCTACTATTTTGACACTCTGGAGGGCATAGGCCACTTTTTCCTTGAATGGGCAGAGAAAAAGCCATGCTTGTTCTCAAGTTGCAGACCAGGGGCGGGGCTCTTCTAAGATGTGCAGAAGCCATCTCAGGATGAGTAGGGTAAAATACAGGAAGCCATAGAAGCTGGCTTGGCTTTGGAGAAAAACCTGAACCAGGTCCTCTTGGATCTTCATGCACTGGGTTCCATCCATATACACCCACATCTCTGTTACAACCTGGGTGAGGAAATGACCACCTAACCAACCTTCATAGGCTGGCTGGGCAATGGCCACTGCAGAGTGGTATGGCCCAGCTATGTCTGAGAGACTCACTCTCAAGCATGACTAGGAGGTCTCCTGAAGGGTTCCCAGCCAGCATCAGGACCTCCACTTGAACCTCTCTAGCCACCAGGAAGCTTTGTAACCTCTCCAGAGACCCCCCCAAACCTCTGATCATGTAAGAATAAAGCTTTTTTGTTATTTTTTTTTTTTTTTTGGGATAAGGTTCCTCTGTGTATACCTGGCTGTCCTGGACTCACTTTGTAGATCAGATCAGACTAGCCTTGAACTCACTGAGATCCACCTGCCTCTGCCTCCCTAGTGCTGGGCTTAAAGGCATGTGCCACCACGCCCAGCAATTGCAGACAGCTATGAACTGCCATCTGAGTGCTGGGATTCGAACTCGGGTCCTTCAGAAGAACAACCAGTGCTCTTAACCGCTGAGCCATCTCTCCAGCCCTGCATAAAGCTTTTTATACAGGAAAAAAAGGAGACAATTGAATTAGGAGTCAGGAGAGAGCTATCAAGCAAGCAGCCTCTGAAAAAGGACCATCCTCAATTCCCTCAGCACAACATCCACCCCCTCCCTAGGATGGTTCCCATGAGGGCAAGGACACCACATTGAGTAGCCAGAGCAGGACCTTACTGTCAGGAAACAGCTTGACCAGTAGAGACATTGGTGGTCTAGCAGCAAGCCAGGTCACTCCCCTGGATATCCAGCAGGTGGCTGGGACTTTACCATGTGTTTACCGGTGTCGGCTCTCCTCAAAGGACGTGGACATCCCTTTGCAGACCTGTACATTTTAATTCATGAATTTTTTTTGTCCACCTGCTCTCTTCAGCCATCCATGCATGGTTTCCTGTGTCCGGGGACCACACGCTGCAGTCCAAGAGAGCTCACGTGGGCTGACAGATTCCAGCCTCTGCAGACTGCGAGGGTCCCCATGCTCACTTAACCCTGGCGATTGTTCCTGATTTGTAGGGACAGGCCTTTCAGTGGGGCTGGGAGCCTCTGGGGTGACTGGAAATACTTCTTATGGGGAAGAATCTTGCTCCATGTACGTACGTGTCTGTCTGTCCGTCCATCCGCCCGTCCGTCTGTCCGTCTGTGTATACAGCCCACAATTGCTCCAGGCCAAGTAGATAGCAGCCTCTGTGACAGGACGCAGACACACTAGGCTTCACAGTGGCTGAGGTCTCACTGATATCTGCAGCCCAGCAGGCCCACTGGAAGTGTCTTGGGCGACAGAGTTAGATCATGCCTGCTATGGGATCCATGCACTCCATCCGTCAGTCACGCCTTCACCCAGCCTAGCCTCAATGACTAGAAACACGCAGAGAGCAGTAAAAGGTCACTTTCTGATGAGATACACTCAGCCACTGGCAAAGGCTGGCCCTGAAACACCATTTAGAGATGAAAAGGAGTCCCAGGCATTTAATAGTCATGTCAACAATGCATTATTGGAAGGTGAATTCACTCTGACAGCATCCCAGCCAGCAAGAGGCAGGGCCCCGCCAACATCCCACTGGCCATAAAGCCATCGCTCCACTCATGACTCAAGGTGACAGGCTTGCCGAGGGATGGCAAGTGTGGGCACAGCACAGCCCTGGCTCAAGGCTGTGGACAACAGGCCTGCACCAAGGGAGCCCATGAAATTTTAAAGACATCCTGCTGTCTGCCAAAGAGCGTCATTTTAACTGACAGGCAAGCAGTACTGCTGCTGGGAAGAGACAGGGGCTGCTGTTCCTCTAACCTCCTTCTTCCCACAACAAGGCACTCCGATCACTACCCTCCAAAGTGAGAAGAAGCCAGGGAGGGTCTTCCAAACATTGACCCATATCCAGCCTTCAGTCTCCTGCCGCTGTGGTCTTCCCCGGGGCGACGGAGTGGATGCTTCCCCTCAGCTCAGGGCTTCTCCACTGGTAGCCTTCAAGGCAAAGTGCTTGGCGACTGGTCCCATGGCCAGTGCCCTCCAGAAAAGACTGCCTCACACCTCAGTGCCCTTCCTAGTTGTTTTCCAGAAGTAATTTCCATATAATGAGAACACAGGGAAACCTCATTATTTCAGACACCACTAATTAGGGCTTTGTGATCAGCCCGCCTAAGCCAGCCGAGGCTGACATTTGCTTTCTCTACAGACATTGCAAATGAGCAGCCAGACAAGATCACCGGGACCTTTAAAAAGCCACAAGCAGCTCCCGGCCAGCGGCCATCAGCTGTCATACACACCATCCTCCCAGGGCACACTAATTGCTGGTCTGTCCTTTAGAGAAGCCCCCACCCCCAAGACTGGGGGCATCCAGTGCAGCCAAAGGTTTCCTACCCAAAGAGGTCCTAAGACTCCCACAAAAGGATTATCCCCATTGCTCAGGAGGGAAACTGAGGCTTGGAGTGAGGGTTCTTTCTGAGTCACACAGTAACACCCCTGGATATGCTCATAGCCACCAGGCCTTTACTATTTTCATCTTTACTGTTTCCAAGCTGCCAGGGGTGGGGAGGGAGGGCTGCAGCAAGATTGGGCACCCCTAGAGAGAGCTCTCACCTTCTTCAGTCACACAAAGAAGTAAACTGGTCAGGTTCCAAGTACCCTCCAGAGCTGTCAGGTGGCTCTGTCTGGAAGTTCTGTGCAGATAGAGCCAAAGGAGTCTTCTCCTTTATAAACTGTAAAGTCTCTGGAGGCTACCAAGTGGGACAGCAAGGGCATAGGGGCTTCGTGTGAGCAAACAGCCTGTTGCTGGGGGAGATGTCCCCAAAGATCATACCTCTGAGATCCTGATGCTCAAAGTGGAGGGAGGACCATGGAGGGTTACAGAGCAGGAGTCAATTCTGGGCCTGTAGAGCCCAGGCCACGCCATTCCCAAGCTTCCCATGTCACTGAATGTGGAGAGAATGAGAAGGGAGAGAAGTGGGGTCCACTGTGCCTTGAAAGAGGCCAGTCTGCTGGAGGAACATGTGCTGCATCCCATGAGCATCCAGCTCCTCGCTCCCCAGAGGCCTTTCCTCTCCCTGCAGAGGTCAGCCCTCTGCCATGGAACTCATGCAGCTCTCTTCCCATCCCATCCCATTCCCTGACCCTGTCCAGTGCTCACTCTTGTCCCCATGGAAGGATGTATCCTGGTTTACATTCAGCAGGGATCCCTGGAGTCTAGAAGGTCCAACCCACCCCAAGAGAGTCTACTCAAAGAGGCTCATGCTGAGGATGATGGAGAACATGGTGAGGGGCCAGCTCTGTGAGAGGTACTGTGGTCCCCCCAAAGAACCCCACCTCCTCCTTCATGTTCCCTCTGACCTGTGGCTCCCAGGTACAGAGATCTAAATCTAAAGAGACAATATAGACATCATAGGTAAGGGTGGGACAGAGTAGGACTTGATAGGACAGGACGAAAGGGGATAAGGTTCAACAGAGCCAGACAGAGTGGGAGTCCTGGAAGTGGAGAGCATCATCATGTCCTCTGAGGCAGCCTCATGTCCCCAAGAACTTGATCTTTCTGTACCCTGAGTCCTAAATTCCTAGGAGTGAACAGGGCTGGGATATAGTTGAGTCTGGAGTCTTTAGGGACCAGAGCTGAGTCCATGGGATTTCCTTTATCAGATATCTATTTCTTTTTGCTTTGTTTGGGCTGAGGGTTTTTATTGTGGTGGTAATGGTGATTGGTTGGTTAGTTGGTTGGCTGGTTTTTCCAAGACAGGGCCTCTGCCCGCATAATGCTGGGATTAAAAGTGTGTGACACTACACCCATCTAGGTATCTATTTCTTGCACACCTACTATGCTACACATACAGCCTAAACCTCATGGCCTCCCTGCATCCAGGGGTTCTGAGGAAGGGTGGCTATCTGAGAACCCTGGCCATGAATTCTGAATGTGATGATCAGAGTGGCCTGTGGGGACAGCAGGACTGACTGAGCTCTGAGCCTCACTAGGATGGGCTTTACCAAAAAAAAAAAAAAAAAAAAAAAAAAAAAAAAAAGTGTCTTAGAAGAAGAGAGAAACAAAGACAGGGAGGGAAAACCACCAGGGGCAGAAGAGGACAGAAGAGGGCAGAATGGTTTATGACAGTAGCCACAGTGGAGAGCAAGAGACTAGAAGGATCTCGAAGAAAGACCTTCCCAGAACAGGTTTGGAGCAGTACTGACTTCCTGAAACTCACCCGGCCTCCCTTCTAGAATTCCTTAGGCACTCCCTCAACTCCAGTGTGCTCTGTCCACAAGTCCTCAGCTCACTCCATGATTGGGGGCCATGTCAGGGAATGTGGAAGTTTGAGAGTATGGGTAATACCTCCCTCATGTGTCCTAACTCACCCATGTGCACATACCTCCCCAGACTTTGTAAGTGAAGGCCTTTCTGTTCTCTCTCTCTCTCTCTCTCTCTCTCTCTCTCTCTCTCTCTCTCTCCATCTCTTCCTCCCTTCCCCTGCCCTACCCCATCCTGACCACCTCTAAACTGAGAAACTCTACTCAGATTGAACCGGGATGAGCCCCTGATTCTGGACACACACACTCTCCATCACTAGGAAGATTCCTCCCTCTCTCAAATATCAGGAGACAGTGGGACAAATATGTAGCAGAGGCCAGGTCTGGAGACAGATGAGGACAGCAGTGGCCTTTTCAGCCAGCTGTCTCTACCAGAAAAGGGCAAAGTCAACTGAGCTCCCACTGGAGAGGCACACAGGGCCTGCAGGGCTACCCCTCCCCACGCACTGCAGGGGCAAAGCCCCTGGGCTACTTTTCGTGCCCAGCCCCACACCCCTGCACCCACTCCTCAGGGCTTACTGTTATAAACTCCAGGTTTATTCTCTACCTACATCATTTGGCTCTCTGCAGCCAGCAGACTTGTTCATGTCTCTAGAGCTGCCTTAGTTTATTTCTGTTGCTATGATAAAACGCTCTGGCAGAAATAACTTAAGGGAGAAAAGGTTTATTTGATTACACTTTCAGAGTACAGTCCTTCATGGAGGGAAAGCCAGAGTAAGCAGAAGCTTGAAGGAGCTGATCATACTTCACCCACAGTCAGAGGAGAGTGATGAATTAGCATGTGGGTACTCAGCTCACTTCCTGCCCTCAAGGATTCCCTGACGAAGGAATGGCACCACCCACAGTGGGCAACTCTTCCAAGCTCAAAGAAATCACATTAAGCCCTGAGGCCCTTCTCCCAGGCTATTCTAAATTCTAAATTCGGGCAAGTTAAAAATTTTATATTAACTGCCAAAGAACCTATGGACAGACTGCACCCGAGAAAGCGTCACATCTCCCCAGCACCATGCAGGGTGTGGCCCTGCAGATATCCACACACCCCGGCAGTGGAGAGACTCTGGTGGAAAAGCAAACCAGGCAGATCAGAGTCAGCGGGCTCTGAACCACCTGGACTCCCCAACTCCCTGCCAGCCAGGTATGACAGGGCAAAGGGGCCACCTGGGTTCCCTTTGTCACTGGCATCCAAAGATGGCAAAGTCCTCCTGGCCTAGGAACTGCCAGGCTAAGTCCTATGCTGCTTCCATTTTTCTCATTTTAATAATTCTTGCATCTATGTTGTGTAAATAAAATTATTCTCCCCCCCCCAAAAAAAAAACCATTAGCATTGCCCGACATTAATTCCCCTGCAGTCTGTATAATTAACTGCATGTCGCATGGGGCACCAGAGGATCCACCCGCTAATCACCACTCCCCCGCTCCACGTTCCTAATTAAATCTCCTTCCTGTTTACCCACTTACAGGGTCCTCTGCGAAGATGGGTGCTGCCGGAGAACATCATCGCAATAAATCATCACAGGGTAATTTTCAGAGGCTGCAGTTCCACGTGGCGTGCTCTCTTCCCGTTCCCACTGCCGACATCTCACCCATGCACATCCCACTTCAGGCTGGATCTCCGTGGCTATGGAGTTCGCAGGGAAGGTTTGCCCATGATAAAGGCCCAGCCCTCTGCTGCCTGGAGAGACATCTTTTCTAAGCCAGTTCCTACACCTGCTGTCAAGGGGAATTGAAAGCCCCAAACCCAGGATTGCACCTGACAACAAAGGAAGTGACACCTTTGCGGCCACATAGCCCTCCAAAGGAGCAAGCTCAGGGCAGGACAATCCTACTGTCTGCTCAAAGCCACAGGGCCACTGCCACAGAGACAAGCCACAGCCAAAAGTGGAGGGGGTGGGTTGGTGGGGTTAGGAGACCACTGTGCAGCAGGACTTCTGACCAGCACAGGTTTCTTTCTGGGGTGATGGAGTTGTCTTAGCATGAGACAGGCAATGGATAGCCAGCTGTGAATAGACCCAAGGCCTCCAAATGGTAACCCCAGTCTGCGTGGACCCCCCCAGGATCTATGACTTGTATTTCATGCATAGCCAAGTCTGTGGCTACTACACTGGGCATGAAGCACCTGGTCTCTCATTTCACTTTAGAATGTCAGGCTCTCTCCCCCTCACATGGAGCGCCATGGCTGGGATGTGTCAGGAGGACAAGCTTATCTCTCTAGGCAGCAGAGGACTGGGCCTTACTGATGGGCAAACCCTCCCTGCATGCTCCATAGCCGTGGAGATCCAGCCTGAGGTGGGATGTGTGTGAGAGACGTCAGCAATAAGGACAGGAAGTGAGTGTGCCACAAGGAACTGCAACCTTTGAAAATTACCCCACAATGATTTATTGTAGTGGCTGTCCCGGCAGCTCCTATCCTCACAGAGGATCCTGTAAGTGGAGTGGCCAGCAGATGCAGGTGGCCCTTAGTGACCACAGGGAGATTTATGTCTCTGTAGACACACTCTTCTCAGAATGAGAAGGGTCAGGAGCTCTGAAGGTTGTGAGATGTGCCACCCCCATCCAACCAAGGCCAAGCTGCCACTTCTAGGCAGGTTGCTGGCTTTCTTCTTTCCTAGGCAGCAGAGCTTAAGGCTTTGTGCCCTCTGCCCATCCCCAGCAATGAGGAAAGCCAAGGCCTGCCAAGCCTACAGTCCTCTAGGAAGCTCCCAGAGTTATAGCTGAATGTGAATCTGAATGTGCACTGTGACAATACCCTGGGTTTGGTACAGGCTGGTCTGAAGGCTGTCTTCGGCTCCCCACCCCCTGCCGGAGGTGGGGGGCCTCCTGGTAGAACAAGACTGGAGCCTAAAATCACCAGCAGCAATGGTCAGCCACCTGATGGGGAACCTGTGTGTGCCTGCTCCATTCCCCATATCCTGCATGTGTGTATGCATAGACACACCCTGAATTGTCTTTTTAATCTTTGCTCTGCCATTCACAGGAATCAAACTATCACTTCGACCTGGGAACTAAGACAGCAAAGCAAGCCACTTGGCCACGGCACAGCATGTCTGCCGAGTAACTGAGCTCTAATGGAGCTTAACTCAAACTCAGGGACACTAGAACCATGGTACCAAATGTCCAACCAATCCTCAGCACCCTTTTGCACATAACTCCAAGGATGAAGGCTGCACCAGCCCCCAAACCATACTGCCCACCCTCACATCGTGGATGGTGGTTAAATCAGAATTGCCAAAAGACCCCTGAAAAAGAGATAAGGAAATAGTGTACCATGGAGCGTCCAGACAAATACTATCATCATATTCAATCAGAATAGAGCTAGTAATGAGGATGAAGAGTCCACCCGCAACTTCACTGCCACCACCAGCCTCGGGTAACTTTAGGACAGAGGGTCCCATGGTCTGAATGGGGACTCAAGAGCTGGGTCTTGCACCCAGCTTCTCCAGATGTCTCTTGAAACTGCTCATAGCTGGTCCACATAGAAGGCCCTGGATGGCTTGGCACCCTATGGCAATGGTCCCCTGAAAGTGTCTCTGACTTGGAGATAGGGGATGAAGAGGCCTTCCAGGAGTCTCTGTGATGAATGTCACAGCTGTGTTGTGCACAGATCAGAGATGGACCTGACTGGGGTGAGGGGATTGAATTGATAGACACACATACAGAGAAGCTGGGATTGGGTGGGCCATGCTCTGCGGTTCAGACACACCCACAGCAGCCCTGGTACTCCGTGTGTTTGTCATCTACAGCAAGAACAGGGAAGAGGTGTCTGTACAGAAGCAGGAATCCCAGAGGGGGAAGCTTAGAGTTTACAGTTCTGCACACACAGTCCATACTTGGATCAGGAAAAGGCTTTGTCATTCCCATGGATCTGAGGCACTGGGTCCTTGACATGACTACACTCAATGTCAATAATACTCATTCACTCAGGATGTCATCCAATTCCTCACAAAACCCTGTAGGAAGCAAAGGAGGGGAGGTGGGGGAGGGGCTGGACTCCCTAGAAGCTGGCACAAGCATCCTCATGCTGGGCCTTGTCCCAGACGGGCCAGGACCCATGACTGGAACCCATATCACCCAGTTGTGGGTCCTGAGATCCTCAGAAGATGCATGAGTTTGGCCCAGGATGTTTTCTTTGATCAAGGGCAGGTCTGAAAGGCTGAGATATTGTTGGCTACCAGTGCTGTGGATACAGGCTTCTCTTGGATGGAAACCAGGCAGTGGACCCAGCACCTGCTGTACAAGCCCCTGTGCTGACCAGTTTGATTTCCAGCCCAGCATCCCACTTTTACCTCTGAGCCCTCTTCCTCACTCACTTCTGGATCACCAACACAGAAATACCCTTTCTTGGTTGTCACAGAGAGGTGGGATCCCATAGTGGGGCCAGGTGTCCAGTGTCTCCTCCCGTGACTGTCATCTGCCCCAGCTGCCTGGCTCACACAGCCGGCCTCTCCTTGCCCATCACTTCTACTTTTAATTATGACCAAATGTGAGCTGTTGAGTAATTTGATGCATTTTTGATGTCTGCAGAGATTTCAGTCTAATAATGCAAACACCGGGCTCTAATGGAGCTTAACTGGAGCCATTACTGCAGTGCACGGAGGTCTCCAAAGTTAATGCTGTGTGCAACGTGGGTCAGGTGCTGGAGAGCTGGAGACTGTACAGTCATCCTCCAGGCCCAGTCTTCTCGTGCCCTAGAGGAGACCATTGGAAGGCTCCTTGTAGGACTTCCCAGCTGTGCTAACTGGTTACAGAGGTGACCCCAGGCAAGCTCTGTGGCACTTGCAACTGAACATCAAATGACACACAGAATAGCTGCTGGTCACTGCCACCACAGACAAAGACTCTCCTTGCTGGGACAGAGACATGACCCATGGCATCCTCCCCTGCAGAGTCCCCTTTCCTTATAGAATGCCAGGTGTAGAGAAAGATACCATAGGTCCAGTGGGCCTGAATGTACACTCAGCCCACTGATGGGCTGAATGTAATGTAAACTCAACATCGGTGTCATGTTCAGATTAAATGTGAATTTGCCACAATCTGGAATCACCAGGGAAGAAAGTGTCAATGATGGGCTATCTAGATCAAGCTGCCCAGTGAGTATGTCTTGGATGATTGTCTTGATTGTGCTAATTCATGTGGAAAGACTCAGTTCACTGTGGGCAGTGCCATTCCCTAGACAGAGGTTTCTAGACTTGAAAATGTAGAAAGGGGGCTGACCACTAACAAGCATAGGTGTAGAAATAATTTATTTAAACTCTTAACCGGTATTTTTATATTAAAATTAATTGGTCAGTGGTGTTGATCCTTAACCCATCGTTATAAATTAGCACATGCAGAACCTTAGTCCCACCTACCTCTCTCTTTGCCCAATCACTCAGGCCTCAGCATTTATTCAACCAATCAGAGACAATGGTTAGCAAACAAGGTAGCACAGCTTGGTGCACTTATGGCCTCGCACAGCAAGCAGGCCTCTGGGAGCAATTAATTAACATTTAGAATACATAACAGATCACTGCATCACATTCTAGCCTTGACTTCCCTTTGATGGTGGACTGAAACCTGAAGTTGTGAGATAAATAAAACTTTTCTCTTTTAAAGATGCCTCTGTCAGGGTGTTTCAGCAATACAACAGGGAAGGAAACCAGGACAGCCCTGTTTAAAAGGCCCTCCCAGCTCAGGGGCAGGATGTAGCTCCACACAGAGGCTTCTTCAAAGAGAACTTTCCTTCCCTCTAGACCCCACGCATCTGCCAAGGCCTCATGGTGCCTGCCACCCCTCCATGTGACCCAGTCAATACGCTTTCAGCTGCATCACAGATCCTATGATACTCTGGGGGTGTCCAGGTGGCCCCAACATCTTGATAGCCTATTACAGCAGGAGGATGAAGGGCTAACACAGCCCTAGTGGTCTCTATCATCTGGTTGCGTACTGTAAGCCTCAACTCCTCCCTGAGCTTCCACCGCAGCTCCCTGAAGAGCCAGCCTTCTAAGAGATCCAAAAGCTCCAGAGCTGCTTCAGGGTTAGCCATGTCATCAGTCAAGGCAGTCATGAGGAAGGTCTGATCCATGTGTGCTGCTCTAATGAAACGCCCAAGGCTGGCCAGTCCACCAAACAGAAGTTTCTCAGAGTTCTGCAACTGCAGGGCCACAACCAAGGTTCCTGCAGGTTGGGAGTCTAGCAGGAGCTATTCTCCACTTCCCAGGCACCGCCTCGTTGCTTAGTCCTCCAGAAGGGAGTAGAGCAGGTCAATATAGGTTGAATATCTTTCATAAGGGTGCTAGGCTTCATGGTATGTGTGTGTGTCTGTGTGTCTGTGTATGTATGTGTATATGTCTGCATGTCTGTGTGTGTCCGTGTCTTCGTCTGTCTGTGATTGTGCAAGGCATGTGCAGAAGGGAATAAAAAGGGAAGGGGGGGGAGAGGAAAGGGAGAATAGGAAAGGGAGAGGTTGGGAAGGGGAGTGAAGAGAAGGAAAAAGAGCACAGCATAGAGCAAACTCATGGTTGTTTTGATTTGGGATTTTGTTTCTGATTTTTTTTTGCAGTGCTGGGCATGGAACCCAGAGCCTTGTGTTTTCTAGATGCAAGAAAAAAATCAAGTGGTTCGTTTTCAAAATAAAAGTTCATTGAGTCAGTTCCAGGTCCTGTTCTAGATAAACAGGAAAGTCTGGAAGCCTGAGTAAGCTAGCTACTACCTCCCAAATGGCTGCTAGTCCACCTGGTCCCACCCCCAAAACTATAAGTTTAGAGTAGAAAATTACAAACAGCCAAATTTGCCAAGTCATCTGTAGACACAACAAGATCATGCATCTGATAAACTTTAAAATAAACAGAAGGGCCACTTGGGAGGCAGAGACAGGCAGATCTTTGTGAGTTCAAGGCCAGTCTGGTCTACATAATTACTCACCAGCCAGAACTGCATAATAAGACCCTGTCTCAAATGACAAATAAAAAATTTTAATTAAAATAAAATAAATAGGATATAAAATTTACAGATGAGGACTGGAGAGTAGCTCGGCTGTTAAGCGTACATGTTGCTCTTGCAGAGGACCTGGGTTCAGTTCCTAGCACCCTCAAAGAGGTTGACAGTCATCCATAATTCCAGTTCCATGGGATCCAATGCCTGCTTCTGGTCCCTTGAACACTGCTTGCACATGGTGTAGACATTTATACAGGCAAAACACACACATATAAACATTTTTTTAAATGTACATTGGTGTTCTGCCTCCATGTACATCGGTGTGAGGTTATCAGATCCCCTGGAATTACAGGTAGGTGTAAGCTGCCATGTGGGTACTGGGAATTGAAGCCTGGTCCTTTGGAAGAGCAGCCAGTGCTTTTAACTGCTGAGCCATCTCTCCAGCCCCCTTTTTAAGTTTTTTTTTAATTAAGAAATTAAATGCAGAACTTATACACTGTTTCTGTTGAAAAACAAATGTAAGTAACAGAAGGAAAGATGAGACACAGATTACATGTAAGAGCCTGCCCTCCTGATTACTCAGTCATGAGGAAAGGGAGAAAGGGACCTGCATTCAAGGTCATGAAACTGTTCTCTGTGCTCAGTCAGCCCCATCATTCTGGGGTGCCACCATAACTTGCAAAGTCATAGAACAAACTGCCTCATTTCCACTGCTCTGAATCTCCAGTGTTCTTATTACGCAGTAGGGATCTCAGCTCCTCACATTAGGAGGAACACACCCGAGCCCCAGCTCCTTCACTGAGATCATCGTGAATCCACATGTTCATTGATGATGAGAAAATTAAACAGCTCATTGCACAGTGGATAAAACACTGACAAAGCTAGAAAGGAGGTTCCTCCATGAGTTCCTGTGTAGCCAAAGCTCAGGCTGTATGCTATGCTGCAAGGTGGTCCCCAAACAATGAACAGCACAGAATTCATTCATGTTTCCCACAGTCATAAACCCCATGGACAGAGAAGGCTTTGGAATGAGGATTCCAGAGAGTGGGGAAGGCTAGAGCATAAGGGTTCAATGGGTGATAGTGTCCCTTTGGGGGATGGAAGAGTTCTGTGGGGGGGATAAGGTGGTGGCCATGTAATGCTACAACTATAGTAAATGCATTGGACTCTGAGATTAGAAAGGGTTAGAACGGGGTTGGGAGTGTAGCTCAATGGTAGAGCGCATCCCTAGCAAGCACAAGGCCCTGGGTCCCATCCCCAGCACATCATAAAAAAGGTGGGTTAGGATGCTAGGCTTCATGTCTTCAATGTTCTTCAACACATGAAACCGAACTTTTAAGTTATTATTTAACACTTATTTATTTACTAAATTCACTTATAACAAACGCCAACAATTTCTTAACTATTAATCCTATAAATTCCTACAACCCCTTTAACCTATCCGCTAAACCTATTGATAATCATAACAACTACTTTCATACCCTTTTAGAATGATACAGTCTCTGGGGCAGGTCCTCAGTCGTCAGGAAACCAGTCTCGGGGGTAGACTCTTTAACGCACTTAGCAGTCCTTTTTCTGGAATAGCTCAGACGCAGGTTCGTCAGGGTAAACTGGCTATCGAAGTCTCACTTTAAATAAGGCTTGAGGCTTTCTTCTCTCTGGGAGACCTCAGCCGTCTGTAGGCCAACTTACTTCCTTCGTATCAGCAACTCTGCCGTTCTGCCTCAGTCTTTAAAGCTGGCCACAGTTCCGTTCAGGCCACTGTTCGGACAGGTCAAACCCCTCTAGGCAAAAGCTGAGCCACAGGGTTTAGTCCTTGGCCTTTTGCTGTCTTGCCGAGGCTTTCTCTGCTCACCAGCTTCCTTCTGCCTCAGGGAGATCTGGCCATTGGTCTACCAGAACTTTCTCCAGCAGGACTCTCGGAGCTCTCTCATATCGGGGGCCCTTAGCACGCACGCGCCCCTCTGGCGTCATCCACTTGTCCTTAAATAGGATCACTCCTTGTTCCACCTGCTTCAGCTTAAGTTGGGCTCTGCCCACTTAGCAGTTGAAAGCAATGCCAGGTCATAAAGTCTTTCCTTCTTTCACCTGGCTTCAACCTTGTTTTTCAGTCCAAAGAGACTCCCCTCATTTCACCTGACTTCATCAATAAGCTGATAAGCTAATTGCTCACAGCAAAGTTGATCTTCATGCCCCGAATTAAAAGACTGTATCAGAAACCTAGGTATTCACTAAATCTAACTTATATTAATCTATCAGCCCCTTCAAACACATAAGAACATGTGTTGATTATAAAAACCCTCCCCTGGTAGAGCTCACTCTAACAAGCATGGTGCTGTTCTGCCTGCCATACTAACTTCCAGCTACCGCAACCATTTCAGTGTTTGCTGCTAAGTTTTTCACATGGACGCTCACCACGCAAGTCAGGAACACATAAAGGCTTGTGGGCCAACCTGCTTGGTGGAATGGGGTGTGCAGAACCTGAGAAATGGAGGTCGGCTGCAGGTCAGTATCGGGTCTGCTTTGAGCACGTGACTAAGCACTTGGAAGGGAAGCAGAGAAGATGACTTCTGGTGTCCTAGAGGACAGTAACAGATGCTACACGAGGTCACAGGACCTCTGCCGACCCCTCACCTCCCACACCCAGAGCCTGTGGGCAGCAGAGCGGAACCAGCAAATCACTCTTGGTTGTATGAGCAAGTGGGCTCTCTGGCCATCAATAAATGATGACTGGTTGCCACAGCAACAGCCCCGGCCCATATTTCATCTCTTGGAGATTCAGACAAGAGCTAGCAAGACTGTAAAAAGCCAAGTTGTAAGGGAAGGGGCTTCAATCTCCTACCTGGTGATGGAGAGACCCTCGGGGCTTAGAGTGTGGGGCTGACATAGTTCTGATGAGACCTGAGCCAGAAGGAAACAGAGGGACAGATTTGAGACAAGAGCGCAGTTTGTGGAATAAAAGTAACTGAATTCAATTCTGGGCTTTGGCTTCTTTAAGTGTGTTATATTGTCCAGGTCACGCGGTCCCCTCATTCTCCTGACACCACCTCAGAGGTACCAGGGCTTAGAGGTTCCACTAGGAGCCTCTGCCAGGGTCCCTGCCCAGCCTGCACTTTCTTCACCTGTAATACAGAGAGGGAAACTGTACCACACCAGTCTTCTGAAAAGAGAGCTGGGGGTTACATTTATTTATTAATTGATTGACTGATTGCATGCATGAACATGTATGTGCATGTGTGTGTGTGCGTGCATGCGA
Source organism: Lophiomys imhausi (assembly GCA_907164525.1). Lineage (NCBI taxonomy): Eukaryota > Metazoa > Chordata > Mammalia > Rodentia > Muridae > Lophiomys > Lophiomys imhausi. The sequence continues at coordinate 6,463,284 of CAJQZJ010031933.1, read as the reverse complement.
GGGTGTGTGTGTGTGTTTAGACACAAGCATGACACAGCACATATGTGGAGGTTAGAGGACAACTTGTGGGAATCACTTCTCTCCTTCCACCACGTGGGCCCCAGTATGCTGGTTAGCTTTTTATCAGTTTGACACAGTCTGGGTTCATCTGAGAAAAGAGCCTCAATGAAGAAAATGCCTTCATCAGAATGGCCTGTAGTGCAAGCCTGTGGGGCATTTCCTGGATGGAGGGTTGATGTGGGAGGGTCCAGTCCACTGTGGACGGTTCCACCACTGGGTTGCATAAGAAAGCAGACCGAGTAAGCCATAAGTCGCCAGTCAATGAGCAGCATTTCCCATGGCTGCTGCTTCAGTTCCTGCCTCTAAGTTCCAGCTTCAGTTCCTGCCCTGACTTTTACCTCATGATGGACTGACTACAAGCTATAAAATGAAATAAATCCTTTTCTCACAAAATTGTTTTCAGCCATGGTCTTTGTCACAGCAAAAGAAACCTAACTGAGATGGCCTGGAATCAAACTCAAATCACCAGTCTTGGCAGCCAACCACCTTTACCTGCTGAACCATCTCAACAGCCTGTGATGTGACAAGAACTGTCCAGCAATGGGTGCATATTAGCATTCAAAAGTGTTTCTTAGGGATATGATTTTTGCAGAGGGATTTTATTTTATGTTCTTTGGTCTTTTGAGACAGGGTTTCTCTGTGTAGCCCTGGCTGTCCTGGACTCACTTTGTAGACCAGGCTGGCCTCGAACTCACAAAGATCTGCCTGCCTCTGCCTCCCAAGTGCTGGGATTAAAGGCGTGCGCCACCACTGCCCGGCCTGTAGAGGGATTTTAATTCTAAGAAAAACTCTTTATCCATGTGTACTCATGTGTATATATGTACATACTAGTCTGTGTGCTGCCATTTCTTATTCTCTTACTCCATCTGGCATAACTTTCTTCCTCCTAAATGACATCTTGTAACATCCCTCACAGTGCAGTGCAGGTTGTAGAGAGCAGATCTTTCCATTTGGTTCATCTGGCTGAGTCAATCTTCATGTTCCCTTCAGTTCTGAAAGATGTTTCACTAAAGGGAGGATTCTAGATTGTTACCTGGTTGATTGTCTTTTTTTTTTTTCTTTTCTTCTTCACCATCATCATCTTCTTCTACTGGGTCTTTACACACCTTGCACACCACCCAGCCACAGGAAATTGAGGGGAATCTGTTCCTGATGGGAAGTTTGCTCTTATCTTTCATTGTTCTTCTAAAAATTATGGCAAATCCTTTTTCTTGTGGCTTCTGTGAAAGCTGGCTGCCTCCTTACCACTGGTTCTGAGTTGTAGGATGTTGTGGGTCTTTCTGTGCTCTAGTACTCAAGCTCCATGAACTTCCTGGATCTGGAAGCTTGTGGGTTTCACCCAACTTGGACTTTTATTGGCTCTTATTTCTGCTGTCCTCACCCTCCTCCTTCCTCCCTACCTTCTTTTACCTCCTCCTTTTGTTTTCTCCTCCCTGCTCCCTCCTCCCTTCCTCATTCCTTCTTTAAATCTCCCCCAATTATAGACTTAACTAATGCACACTGTTCCTGGGCTCTGGAAGAGTTGTTCAGAGTCTGAGGTCTACACTCTCTGTATTGCACCAGAGGGTCTTCTATGTCTGTGTCTTCAACTCCATTAACCTTTGCTTTTCTTCAGGGTTTAATCCCATCTGCTGCACTTCTCATCCCAGACACTGAGACTCACTCCCAGAACTTTGCTTTGAATCTCCCTTTGTCCCCACATTTCACCAAACATGTTCTGTGATCCTTCAAACTTTCTGAATGCATGGAAAGTGGCCACAGCAGCATCTTTTTTTACTGTTTTGTTTTGTTTCCATTAATTAATTTATTTATTCACTTTACATCTCAATCACAGCCCCCCTCCCTCCTCTCCTCCCAGTCCCCCTTTGCATGCCCCTCCCCTCCCCTTCTCCTCATTGAAGGGGGAGACCCCCATGGTCACCAACCTGCCTGGTACATCCAGGACTAGGCACATCCTCTCCCACAGTGGCCAGACAAGGCATCCCAGTTAGAAGAATGGGATCAAAAGACAGGCATCAGAGTCAGGGACAGCCCCTGCTCCAATTGTTGGAGGACCCACATAAAGACCAAGCTGCACATCTACTACATGTATGCAGGGGACCTAGGTCCAGCCCATGCATGCTCTTTGGTCAATGTTTCAATCTCTGTGAGCCCCCATGAGCCCAGGTCAGTTGATTCTCTAGGTCTTCTTGTAGAGTCCTTGACCCCTCCAGCTCCCTCAATCCTTCCCCCAACTCTTCCATAAGACTCCCCAAGTTCTGTCTAATGTTTGACTGTGGATCTCTGTATCTGTTTCCACCAGCTGCTGGATGAAGCCTCTTACAGGACAGTTATGTTAGGCTCCTGTCTGCAAGCATAGAATATTGTCAAGGATTGGTTCTCTCACATGGGATGGGTCTCAAGCTGGGCCAGTCTTTGGTTGACCATTCCCACAATCTTTGCTCCATCTTTGTTCCTGCATGTCTTGTAGGCAGAACAAATTTTGGGTTGAAGGTTTTGTGGATGGGTTGGTGTCCTTATCCCTCCATAGGAAGTCCTGCCTGGCTATCGGAGGTGACCATTTCAGGCTCCATATCCCCAGCTGCTAGGAGTCTCAGCTAGGGTCACCCTCTTAGACTTCCTGGAGCCTCCTCCATCCCAGATCTCTGGCACATCCTAGAGATACCCCCCTCTGATTTCTGTTCTCTCTCCCGGACCTCTCTCCCCCACTCTCCCCACACTTGATTCCACCCCATTCCCCTCTCCCATCCAGTTCCCTCCCTCCATCCACCTCCAATGTCTATTTTATTTCCCCTTCTGAGTGAAAGTCAAGTATCTTCCCTTGGGCCCTTGTTACTTAGCTTCTTTGGGCCTGTGGATTGTAGCATGATTATTCTGTATTTTATGACTAATATCCACTTATAAGTGAGTGCATACCATGTATGTCTGCAAGAGAACTCCTACAGCTAATAAACACCTTCAGCAAAATGGCTGGATGCAAAATTAATTTTAAAAAATCAGTAGCCCTCCTCTATACAAATGATAAGCGGGCTGAGAAAGAAATTAGGAAAACAAAACCCTTCACAATAGCTACAAATAATATAAAATATCTCGGTGTAACTCTAATCAAGCAAGGGAAAGACCTGTATGAAAAGAACTTCAAATCTCTGATGAAAGAAACTAAAGAAGACATCAGAAGATGGAAAGATCGCCCATGCTCATGGATCGGTATGATCAAAGCCCCGCCAGTGACTCTGGAGTCAAGAGCATCCCAGAGCATTCTGGCCTGATTGTTCCAGTGCTGAGCAGTTTCCTCTGATCCATTCTGAAGGCTGAGTTTGTCCTTGCAGTAGACATGTACCAGCACCTAGTGGTGGGTGCGAAGGAGCCCACACTGCTTAGAAAGGAAACCCCTAACTGTCCCAGGGACACTTTGAGAGGCCTCTCTATGGTCCCAACATTCTAGAGTTCCTGAAAGGGTAGATGTACCAGCTAGAAAAAGTTTTCCATAACCCAGACTTCAGATAAATCATTCCCAGATGGACCAAGGAAGGTGTGACCGTCAGACAGGCTGTGGATACGAACCTATCAGAAAGACGGAACCCCCAGGGAGCTAGCAGCCCATTCTGTGTCCCAGCAGCCTTGCCAGGTCAGGGCAAAGAGGGGGACAAGTGTCCCAGAGAGAAGAAAGGAAAAGTGGGAAGGAGAGCTGCTTCTTAACAAATATGGGCTCTTAACACCATTATACTTTCTGTCCTGCCACCATGGTGGCTGATATTTTTTTTTTTTTTTTTTGGTTTTTCGAGACAGGGTTTCTCTGTGTAGCCCTGGCTGTCCTGGACTCACTTTGTAGACCAGTCTGGCCTCGAACTCGCAAAGATCCGCCTGCCTCTGCCTCCCAAGTGCTGGGATTAAAGGCGTGCGCCACCACTGCCCGGCAATGGTGGCTGATATTAAAGAAGGAAGAAAGAGAGGCCATGTCAGTCTTTCCTACCTCCCCAGCAGACCTGTATCACCAGGGTACCATAGCAGCTATTATGGACACAGAGTCTGGCCACTTCTCCCCAGCTTGCTTCTCATGGTCTCCTCAGTGACCAAGAGCCCCCAAAAAGAGAGACAGCAACCAACCTACAACCCATGGGACTCCTTGATTAAAAAAAAAAAAAATTCCTTGAGGCCATGAAATGTTTAAATCCAATATTTCACCACTAATGAGGGAGGCAGAAGCCAGCACCTTCTGAGAAAGGGTTTCCTAGGCATTTTATAGATGAAAGCTATAGACTAAAATAAATATGAGCAAAGATGGCTGTGAGGGGACATTCTGTCCAGGAAGGCACTCAGAGGGGGGGGTGTAGGAGGTGAGGGCTTGGAGGTGTTAAGGCACTTCCACCCTAGCCTGGCTACCTCCTAGGGTAATCAGGAGGGAGGGAGGGGCCCAAGCTGTCTCCTCACACTCAACAGGTGTGAGAACTGCATCCTACCATGAACACACCATCCTCCTCTCCATTCCTAGAGGAATAAACCAGATCCCTGGAGGCCCCATGACATGACCAGCTGGGTGAGGCCAGCCCTAAGTCTATGTGAATCCAAACCAACCCCCAGAGTTAGCTCAGTGGTGACTCACTGGAGGACACCTCGACCCTGAGGTCTGGTGCCCACAATCCCTGGAATAACCTTCTATCCACATTTGCTACACATGGGGTATATCTTAGGGGTTTATTGCTTATAAAGGAAAACATTTAATTAGGGGTGGCTTACAGTTCAGAGGTTTAGTCCATTATTGTCATGGTGGGAAGAATGGCAGCATGCAGGCAGACATGGTGCTGGAGAAGTTGCTGAGAGTTCTGCATCTGCATCAGAAGGCAGCCAAGTGGAGACTCTCTTCCCTATTGGACAGAGCTTGAGCACTAGGAGACCTCCAAGCCCGCCTCCACAGTGACACACTTCCTCAAACAACCCACATCTATTCCAACAAGGCCACACCTCCTAACAGTGGCAAGCACGAGTCCCTGTGAACCAAGCATTTAAACACATGAGCCTATGGGGGCCAAGCCTACTTAAACCATCAAAGGGCTCCCGAAAAACGTGGACCATGCTGACCACAAATCAGCCTCCTGCTCATCCTAGAAGCCACCAGATGAGATGAACACAGGTCTCCCAAATGGTAACTTTACTACTTGAGGCCCCAAAGCCACCTCCAGCCAAGGCCAAACAGAGTTGAGCTCAAGGGAAGCTTGCAAGGAGTCGTGGGCAACAGCAAAGGAGCAAGGGCCTTCCAAAGGGCAAGCTTGAGAACACACCTGAGGACATTGTGCAAAAGAAAGTGAGGGAAAGTGCCCAGTCACTGCTTCACTTGGTGTGCTTGACCCCCCCATCTTTCTCCTCTGAGCCCTTCTGGGTAATAGTACACAAGCTGAAGCCACACCCACCTGTGGCCAGCACTTCCTTTATGTGCAGCCTTTGCCCTCACAGGCTCCTCGGAGGATGAGGTTGAAGCCAACCTGCTGCAAGTTCTGCCTCAGCCCCTCCCCTTGCCCACAGTTCTGAGCCACATAGGAGTGACCACGGCTGGGCCTCAGAACGACAAAAGGCCCCTAAGTTGCCATCTCCAGAACAGTCCCAAGAACTGACCACCGCACTGAACATAGAAGCACCTGTAACTGTAAAGTCCTGTGCCTTGGGAGTGTTACATGGTTCCTGTCAAAGCACCCAGGCATACTCTGTCTCTACCAGTCCATGAAAGCAAGTGCTGGGCACTGCATGGGGGCAGGAATCCAGACCCACATGTGCAGCCGGCAACTGTGCCAGGAGCTAGGCAGCCCGTGGGCTGCAGCGAGCTTGGGGAAGGAAAGGACTAGGCAGATGGCTCGTGGGAAGGCTGGTGGCACCACCCCCATGTGGGCGGCAGTCGCAGACTTCTCCTGGTGCTATCTCCTCCGCACCAGATCAGGAGATACCATGGGAGAGCGAGTTTGGCACAGGAGATGAGCCTCCAGCCTCTCAGTGCCACCCTGGCCTCTAGGAAGATTACAAACATACTTACACTCTGCACAGACCCATTGACTCTCAACACCCTGTCCTGCCCTCTGCCCAACCTTCCTCACATGGATGGCCTTGGTTATTTGCTTATCTGTCAGTCAGCAGACTGTTCCTGTGAGAGATCTGAAACTATGGACTCTTCCTCCTCAGGATCTCTTCCCCACCCAGCCTTAGAAAAGTGTTTATAAAATAAGAGGATGGATGAATGGATGGATGGATGGATGGATGGATGGATGG
>CAJQZJ010031933.1:6411093-6456959 GCA_907164525.1 Lophiomys imhausi | reverse complement strand
GATGAATGGATGGATGGATGGATGGATGGATGGATGGATGGGTGGATAGTTGGGTGGGTGGCTAAATGAGTAGCATGTGGATGGATAAATATGTGAATGGTTAAATGGGTGGATGAGAACATGGATGGATAGATGAATGCAAGGGTTGGATGGGTGGGTAGATGAATGAGTGGAAGGATGGATGGTTAGGTGAATAGATAAAGGATGGGTAAGTGGTGGATGGGCAAAAGGATAGATGAGTGGATGAATGGCTAAATACCTGGATATTACTAGGTGAGTGGACAATGGACAGGATGGATGGGCAGACGCATGTATGGGGATGAGTGGACACATGAATACTCAGGTGGTGAGAACAGATGGATGGACAGAGGATGATACAGGGTTAGATGGTCAGGTAGACATGGATGTATGTACTTGTCACACAAAGGGAAGGACAGTGGGTGAATAGGAGGACAGGGGCAGGGCAGGACCTGGGCTTAGAGCCAAGGCTAGAGGTCTGAGAACAGGAAGCCCAGGCAGGCAGGACCATTTGCTAAGCAGAGAAGAGCAGGAGTAATTAAGTTCACGTGCACTTCCCAGAAGCCCTGGATTCATTAAGGTTCTGGCTAGGGAAGTCTCATCAGAAATAGAAATTGAGGTTTGAGCTGCTTGCAGCTGTGTTCTCCGGTTCCAACCTAACCACAGTCCAGGATGGCCCTGCCCACAGAGTCCAGAAGTGAGCAAGCCGTGGACCACAGAACGGAAAGTGGCCCTACCTGGATGGCTCCCATGACCTTCTGAGGCCCTGGTTGCCCTCTCCCTCTGGGAAAACCCAAGAACACAAATGCCACGAATTTCTCACAATGCCCAGCTCAAGGCTACTCAAAACCTCCTTCTGCGATCTCAGCCCACCATGTCTGCCTGTCCTTCTTCATATCCAAATGGACTTTGACACCCAGACATGTGTCCCCATTTGTGTGAGTCCAACACACGGCTTTCAGTCAGGTTATCATTGTCTCAACTTCCACATGGAGAAACTGAGGCTGGATATGAGGTGATGGCCCCGGGATTGCCTTGCCCAGTGTATGGAGTCCAAGGTGTCTAGCTGATCTGACTCAGGATCACCAGAGGCATCTGGAAAAAGTCACATACATGGCCAGCACCAACTTTTCCCATCACCTTCAGATGGCACATACTAACTCAGAGGGACCCAAGTGTCCAGTACCCAAGGAGGCTGAGTAGCCCAAGTCTTGACCTTGGGTGTTCCTGGCATCTGGATACATGTCCCCAGTCCACATACCTTGTGCACTCCTCATTTTATAGGTAAGGGAGACAAACCCAGGGAGGCCTCTCCATACTGCTGAGTAAAGCCCAGGTAAATGCCACAGGACTGAGGTAGCCTTCCTAATACCCAGTGCATCGAGACTCAGCAGGGTTTCCAACCTGTCTCCGTGTTGCTGTGTGACCCTGAGTCAGGGCCTTCCCCTGCCTGGGCCCTACCTGTACCTTCTCCAGAGGAGGGATGGAGAGGAACCCCCAGCCACCGCCGAGCCCTCTCAACACAGTGCAGTCTGTTCAGTAGTCCCCAACATTTCTGGACCTCTCTGAGTTCACGTCCACATGTCCAAAGAGACAGCACTAGAAGCCTCCCAGCAATGCAAGAGGAACAAAGGCTGTTTCATGAGCAAGAAGTTAAGTTGGAGCCAGCTATGGAATTCTCTGCTTAGTGACCCAGTTTCTCAGGGAGGGGGTGGGGGATTTCGTGTCAAGTTGGAACAAATTAAAATACATTTGTCTTTCATTCGGAAGGAGTCCAGCACAGCAGGAGAGCCAGGCACGGCCTCATTCCAGCATGCCTAGTGCCAACTCAATTTGCAAAGAGAAGCACGTGCCTGGCCTGGGGACACTGTGGTAGGCCCCTGGGGCAGGGCTATGGCTCATCCCCAGGCCACTGGCAATTTGCCACACTCTGTCCACTGTGATGCTGTTCCGTGCTCCTGTGTGACGTTCCTCACAACCAGGAGGGCCTCTCCTGGGTTGCCTCCTCCTGTGCTAATGGAGATGACGGACAACCTGCCCTGCTCAGTACACTGCATCAGCAGTCCCAAGTGTCACCAGTAATCATAATAATAGCAACAATATCATTTCCATTTGTTGACTGTTCTGTGTGGGCACTGGGCCAAGCCTTGCATGTGGACAGGTCACAGGCAAATGAGAACACCGAGGGACGGTGGCACACCAAGGGCTAGGGCAGCATTTTCACTCAGTCAATCAACAAACACTTCTTTTTTTTTTCCTTTAAAATCTTCTTGTTGTTGTTGTTTTGAGACAGGGTTTCTCTGTGCAGCCCTGGCTATCCTGGAACTCACTCTATAGACCAGGTGGCCTTGAACTCACAGAGATGCACCTGCCTCTGCCTCCCGAGTGCTGGGATTAAATGAGTGTGCCACCACCGCCCCAGCTCCTTTAAAATCCTTTTCATACAATATATTTTCATGTTTTCCCCTCCCTTAGATCCTCCCCACCCAACTTTATGTTCTCTCTCTCTCAAAACAAGACAAAAACACAAAACAAAACAAAAAGATGAAACAATGCCAAAATAAAACAAAAATCCCACAAAGAAACCGTGGAGTTTGTTTTGTGTTGGCCAGCTGTTCCTTGTCATGGACCTGCCCCGGAGTGTGGTTGATATACCCAAGGAACACTCCATTGGAGAAAACTGATTTTCCGTTTTCCAGCAGGTAACAGTTGCAGATGGCTTCTTGATTAGGGATGGGAGCCTGTGTTTACTGGCCTTCCCAGAGCTGGGACCCCATCTGGCTTGAACTTGTGCAGACCCTGTACATGCTGCCACAGTCTCTGTGAGTTTCTATGTGCATCAGTCCTGCTATGTCTGGAAGTCACCAACCACCTGTTATCAGAGCCATTCTGGGCTCCAGGAGATACAAGGGGCAAAGCTGCCTCCCACCCTCACCTGGGGACATGAAACATAAGACATGCCCAGGGAGTCCTGTAACCAAAGTGAGGCCACAGGGCGGGACCCTGCCTGGTAAAGCAGAGGTGCCAGGGGAGGCCATCAGGGCTGGATGGAACAGGAAGGGACATGAGGTCCTGAGAGCCCTCCAGACACTAGCCATGGCATGCCTTGAAGGCCATTTCAGGTCTCAGAGTGCCTGCAGCTATGAGGTACTGTTCCTGGGACAGGATGGAGGGGCCAGAACCCTGTCATTTGCAGAGTCCCCATGACGACTGTGTGGAGAAGGGCTGGAGGGCCAGGATAGACTGTGTGTGTGTGTGTGTGTGTGTGTGTGTGTGTGTGTGTGTGACTGTGTGTTTGTATATGTGTCTGTGTTACTGTGTGTCTATATATGTGTGTGTGTGTGTGTGTGTGTGTGAGACTGTGTGTTTGTATATGTGTCTGTGTTACTGTGTGTCTATATATGTGTGTCTGTGTGTATGTATGTCTGTATGTGTGTCTGTGTATATGTATGTCTGTGTGTCTGTGTATGTGTCTCTGTGTGTGTCTGTGTGTGTGCATGTGTGTATGCATGTACGTGTGTCTGTGTGTGTGTGCATATGTCTCTCTTTCTCTCTCTCTGTCTCTGTCTCTCTCTCTGTCTCTCTTTCCCCTCCCTCCCTCTCTGCTCACTCAGTCAAGGCCCTCCCGGCCTCTCTAGACCTGACTCTTACGGCAGGAAAAGCTGTGAACTGCCACAGGGTGATGGCAACTCCTGCTCTGGGCCTGTCCTGTGGGTGTGCCCTCATCCTGGACGACCCTGGCCTGTCTCGGGAGGAACACACACACACCCCACCCCCCCGCGCCAGCCTCACCCACCTCACTCCACCCACCTTCCCCTCCGAGCTGCAGATCACTTCCTGCCTTTCTTGCACCTTTGAATGCCACATGTTCTTCCTCCAAGATGTCAGACTCTGCATCGAGGCCCCTGTCCTCCTCTGAGGCCCATCCACTTGCACCCACCCCCTCCTGGCCTGCACCTCATGAGACTACTCTCAGTCCATCAGTGTTGGCCTGTACCTCAGGCTGCTCCATGCAATACAAGGACTGCTGAGGGGCCAGCCAAGAGCAATGGGACATGCAGGGTGACCTCAACACCTCCCAACAGCCACCAAGTGACCCAGCACGTAGGGGTCAGGAAAGCACTCCAACTAAGAGCATGGGGCTTTTACTACAGGGCTCGGAGAGCCCAGGACACTGAACCAGAAGCTGAGGAACCCACCAAAGCCATTCAGTAGACAGCACTTAACTGGACCTCTCCCTCCAGGTTGTAGGCCCCTGTTCTGTGCCCAGTGGTTGCCCCATATACATCCTTGTCCACCCGAAGCTACTCCAGGCTCTGACTCTCCAGGAATAGAAGTACCCAGGCCCCTCACAGGCCCAGGACTGTGAAAGTCCTATCCCTCTGACATTGAACTGTACTGCACTACCAGAGCCTTCTTTTTTTTTTTTTTCAAGTCTTTACTACTTTTATTAAAATATGAAAAAACAAAACACACCCAGCAGCAAAGACAAAACTGCCTTGGGTGTGAAAACGGCAGGGGTGTTGCTGGAATAGCCAGAGCTGATGGAGCTTAAATGAATGCAAGTCTTAGCAGTCATCAGCTCTCCTGGGCTCCACACAGAGTTCCGGGCCATCTTTGCACTTCTGCTTCCTGCCAAAAGCCCTTCGAAGCCAGGACCAACAGCCTAGGCGCCTGGGACTGTCAGAAATAGAATCAGGAACGGGGCAGCCTCCACCATCACAGGTCTCAAGTTCTGGTCCTTTCCCACCCAGCAAGCCGGGCGAGGGTTGGTCTGCCTCCTCTGCATTGCTGCCTTGGTCCTTGTCCACATCTCCTGGGCCTACTTGTGGCTCCTTCTGACTCTCACTCTGGACGTCCTCTGTGCCCTGATTCAGGGCAGAGTTCAATCTTGGGTTGTAGTATCTTATGCAATCCCAGCCGTGAAGTTCACAGGGAAGGGAAAACATCTCCCCCTCACTGGACCAGACCTCCTCAAAGCACTTTCTTGACTCTGCCCAGAAACAAAGTTGCCTGGACAGGGAATATCTCCAACTCAGGGCTGGTAGCACTGGTGAATTTGGCTGTGCATGCTCTGCAGAATCCAGTGTGCCTTCTCCAATACAGGAACAGAACTTCCACATCGCCTTGGCTTCAGCAATCTAACACGGAAGAAGAAGAGTCCTTGACCTTCTGATTTAGATTTAGAAGTCGCCAGTTACTGAATTATACTTCTCTACCAGAGCCTTCTAACTCACCCACCAACACCCCAGCCACCAACCCCCAACCACAAGCCTCCAACCTCCAGCCACCAGCCACTAGACCTCAGGTACCAGCCATCATAGATGAGCTCACAGCACCCCCTGGTGGATGGCCACAGGCTGGCGAGCACTTCCTCTACAACCTAGCACCACCCCTCTAGTCTCATCCTGGCCCTAAGGCAAAAAGACAGGCTGCTGAAAAAAAGCAGAAGCCTGGTGCTGTCCCTAAGGATAAATGGAGAAGTGAGGAAATACTCCTGCCTAGCTGAGACAGTCTGGAAGCCTCCTGACTGTGAGGGTCCATGGCTCTAATGCCGTAATGCTCAGGGCCCTAGGGTTACCTGTCACATACTCAGCCTGAGGAAAGTGGCACTGGGGTTTGCCTTGCACTAAGGCCTTCCTTGGGGCAGCCACTGCTACTCTGGAGAGATCCATACACAGGGTTTATGACTGTGTTTCTCTCCTAGCCCCAGGCAGGACAGAGGACACTCTGGAGAGATCCATACACAGGGCTTATGACTGTGTTTCTCTCCTAAGCCCCAGGCAGGACAGAGGACTCTCTGGAGAGATCCATACACAGGGTTTATGACTGTGTTTCTCTCCTAAGCCCCAGGCAGGACAGAGGACACTCTGGAGAGATCCATACACAGAGCTTATGACTGTGTTTCTCTCCTAAGCCCCAGGCAGGCCAGAGGACACCACAGGTGGGCTGCAGGCACTAGGAAGGGGCAAAGACAGGGGGCCAAGCAAACTACGTCAGCAGGGCCAGTCTCCTGAAACTGGCCAGAGCTTGAGTCTTGAGAAGAGGTCATGATAAGTCAGGGGCAATTGGGGCTGACTTAGGCAGCCTAGAGTTGGACACAACCTGGTGTGGGAGTGGAGGAGAAAGAAGGCAGGAGTCTACAGGTAAGTGCACCCCTCTATCTTGGCAAATTGGGGCAAGACTACAGGAGCCGAGGGGGGGGGGGGGTCCCAGAGGCATGATCCAAGAGGAGACAGGAGAGTCTAGTCTCTCTAAGCTGTGGCAGGGTGCGTGATGGGCAATGGCCAACAGCCACTCTGCAGAGTTGGATAGAGTCATGGGGCCACTGTAGCTACCGATTCAGAAGGCCACAGAGTGTGCCAGGCTAGGATATGGGGATAGCCTGAGGAGAGAGGGAACAGAGACGGTATGGGACAGTGAAGGGGTGAGGAACAAGATGGGTTCACAGCTGAGGGACCAGGATGTCACTTAGCAGAGAGGTCCCGTCATCTTTGTGACATGACAGCAGGCGGAAACAGCTGGCCTGCCTCAGTTTCCCTCCAGGATTAGAACTTTGCCTCTGCCCCTTTCTGTCCCAGTGTTTGCTAAGGAGATGCGTGGGACAGGTGGGAATTCATTCAAGAAGCTTGAGTAAGGACCCACGTGAACACACTCTCTCTCGTGTGGAGTTGGAGGGGGAGCTGTCCAGGAAGCCATGCCTGGACAGGTGAGAGATAGGTACCAACAGAAGCTCATCTACCTGATAACTTTCAGGGAACACCCAGCTGCCCAATGGAGGTCAAGGCAAGCCATAGGAGAGCCATCTGCAAGCCGAAGACAAAATCCTTAGAAGGAACTACCCAGCTAGTACTTTGACCTTGGACTTTAGTGTCTCTCGTCCACTGTGAGGAAGTGGACCCATCCTTGGCACTCTCTCTCAGCAGCTAAGTAGACTCATGTGCCTCCAAGCAAGGCCTTGTAGCTAGCTCTTCTCTTCTCCCACGAGCCTTCCCCGTTACTGTGAAACCTCCAGAATGTACTGGGCTCTATGAGAGAAAGTCCCCTGGAACTTCCCTTACTAACCTGCACATCCCACAAGTGTGATAGGTTTCAGCTAAAATAATTATCTCTCTAGCCTTGTTATACATTCCTACCTACCTCTCTGGAACTGGCTAGACCCTCACAGAGGCAAGTTGTCTCTCCAGTATACCTGGCTCCAGGCTTAGCGTTCTCCCTAGAAGACTTCCCTCCTGACCCACACCATACAGTCCTCTTCATCCCTTGCCTCACCTACTCCCACTCTTGGTGCCTATATGACCCACCTGTGGCGACTGTCCCAGGGTGTGTCTCGCTTGGGCTTCAGTTACCCTGGAACCCTAACCAGGACAGAGTAGAGCCATGGCACCTTGCAAACCTCGAGCCGGGTGCCTGGTGCCTGTCCAGAGCAGAACCCAGTGAGTGACTACAGCTTGGCTGTGGCCCGCAGCCTCAGGAGACAGGTAACCCTTGCAGTGACCCCCCACTCCAAACAAGACTCCCACCTCTGGGTCAGAGGTCTGGGAGGAAGTTCTGCCTCTGGTCATCAGGGCCAGTGTTGAGGGGCCTCTTCTCTCACCGCAGCACCAAAACCTGCTCACAAGCAGGCCATGGGATAGGCAGCAGAATAGGGGGCCAGGAAAACAAGGTGTGTCGCCAAGCCTACTGAGCCCCAGGAGCACCCATTGGAACCACTGTGAGTGCCTAGCTGTCCTTGGAGATCCCTGACGGCCAAGTGAGCAGGGCAGATGGGAGCGGCCTTTGCAAATCTGGTGCTCAGGGTGCGACTGACCTAGAGCACTGTATCCACCGTGCTTCTGAAGGCAAAAGGAACCCAGAAAACTCCTTCTGCTTATTTCCTGGAACCAAGCCGTCTACAGCGCTGTCACCCCCATAACCAGCAGGAAACTGACTCTGTTTTGTTTGCTTGTTTGTTTGTACTTGTTTGTAATTCTAGCTGCTCAGAACCCAGCACAAACTTTACATCTAAGCAACCATCCTTATTCCAACCAGCCCCACTCCCACATCCTGAGGTGATATGTGACCCAGTGGCTACAACGGAAACTGACACCTCCCTTCATAGACCAGAGCTGGGTGAGACAGAAGCCGGGGAACCGCAGTGGGCACAGGTTCTAAGGAGAAGCAGGATCGGAGCAGAAAATAGCAGGAAAGGGGCAGTGCCCCCCCCCCGACCCCCTTCCCTGCTGACCCCAGAGCCCAGCTCTAGCCCTTCTGGGCTCCCAAGGGCCAGAGGAGGACTGGTTTTTTATTGTTTTTCAAGTGTGTGAGCAATCCAAGGAAGCATGCTGCTGCCCCCTGCTGGTCACTCTTCTCCCTTTACAAACAGGCGGTCCTGCCTGTTCCTGGAGCCTATTGGGACCCCCTGGGACCAGGTTTACTAAAAATGCCAAAAATAGATCAAGGACAACAGTGAGCTGAGACAATGATCTCGAGCACAAGACAGATGAAGGAGAGGCCAAAGAGTCATCAAGATAAAAAATTTCTAATACACCTATTTAAAAGTCAGACTGTCACTAGGCCTGGTAGTAAGGTGGGGCAGAAGGATCACAAATTCGGGTCTTGCTTGGCCTCCAGAGGGAGTAGAAAGCCAACCTTGGGATTTTAGCGAGACTCTACTTCAAAATTAAAAAGTAAAAATGACCCTAACAGGGTTGGAGAGATAGCTCAGTGGTTAAGAGCACTGGCTGCTCTTCCAAAGGACCCAGGTTCAAATCCCAGTGCCCACATGACAGTTCACAGTTGTCTGTAATTGCTGGGCATGGTGGCACACACCTTTAACCCCAGCACTCAGAAAGCAGAGGCAGGTGAATCTCTGAGAGTTCAAGGCTAGCCTGGTCTACAAAGTGAGTCCAGGACATCCAGAGAAACCCTGTCTTGGAAGAAAAAAGAAAGAAAGAAAGAAAATGAGCCTAGCTCAGTGGTAGAACATCTACGTATTGTGAACAGGGACCTGGGTTCAACCCTAATGCTGAAAAGAAAAAGCTAGCCTGGAGATGTAGCTAAGCTGGAAGACCATTTGCTAAGCATGCATGAAAATACACATGATGCTGGGTTCCATGCCAGTATCACATAAATAGGCATGGTGGTGTATGCCTGCCATCCTGACATTTGGGACATAGAGGCAGCAAGATCGGAAGTTCAAGGCTGGCCTAGGCTACTTTCACAAGCATGTGAATGCATGCACATCTGCACACACTAAATGTAATTTTTCTAGTCTCCTACTTTAAAGATGGATAATTTTATATTATGTAAGGGTTTGTTTATTTGTTTGGGTTTTTAATGGGTGGGTATGGGCACAAGAGTGCAGGTGCTCCAGGGAGACCAGAGTCATAAGATCCTCTGGAGTTGGGGTCCCAGGCAGTTGTGAGCTGCCCAGTGTCAACACTGAGAATCAAACGTGGGTCCTCTGAAAAAATTTGTGCTCTTAATCACTGATCTCTCCAGCCTCTTATTATGTGGCTTTTCACTTGGATTTTTTTTAAGAGCTTTCTACCATGAGTAGAAAGCCAGTGACCAAAAAGTAAAAGAATTTACCAAAAGTCATGAAAAGAGAATTTATTAAAACACATTTTGAGGGCACATTAGCAGGGAGTTCACAGAGAGTGAACTCCAAGAGGGAATGGAGTCCTTTTTTAACAGTGAGGAGAGACATTATATGTCCTTGTCTTGTCTCCTGAGCCATTTGTACATACACATGAAAGTTTCTCACTATCTTATGAAGCTGTAAATTTCACACTGTACATTGTCTTGCTTGAGAGTGGCCATTGGGGTTAAGGCTCTGTGGTGGGTTGAATGAGAAATGTCCCCCACAGGCTCGGGTATTTGAACATTTGGTCCTTGGTAGATGGAGATGTTTGGGACTGGTTTTGGACCTTTAGGATGTGGATCCTTGCAGGAAGAAGTACTTCACAGGGAAGGGGGAGGCAGGCTTTGGGGGTTTATAGCCTCACCTCACTTCCAGCTCATTCTGTCTGCTTCCTGTGTGCTTTTGAGATATCACTTCTCAGCTTCCACTTCTGCCACCATCCCTTTCCCATAAGCATGCACATCTAGCCGTCTGGAGTCAGAAGCCAAAACAAACCCTTAAGTTGCCCTCACTTCTGGCATTTTATCACCACAACAGAACTCACAAAGGGCTGGAGAGATGGCTGGGATGGAGAAATGGTTCAGCGGTTAAGAGCACCTGCTGCTCTTCTAAAGGGCCAGGGTTCAAATCCCAGCACTCACATGGCAGTTCACAGCTGTTTGCAATTGCCAGGCATGGTGGTGCACGCCTTTAATCTCAGCACTCAGGAGGCAGAGGCAGGCAGATCTCTGATTCTGAGACCAGCCTGGCCTACCAGGTGAGTCCAGGACAGTCAAGGGATACACAGAGAAATCCTGTCTCAAAAAAAACAAAGAAAGAAAGAAGGAAGGAAGAACGGAAGGAAGGAAAGAAAGAAAGAAGTTACTAATACAGGCCCCATGGGTCATTAGGAATTAGATTCCAAACGTTTGTATTAGACATCATAAGTCACTGGGGTCAGGCACCATGGTGTCAAGTTCTAATTAGTAAGGTATGGAGATTGGTTTGTTTTCAATCCTTTCCCCCAACTCTTTCATCCCTGCAGAACATCCTATAGACATCAGGGCCCTGTCCATGAAATTTGAGGTGTTTGTTCAGGAGGACTTTGAGTCTCAGCACTCAGTAGTCCCTTTTGAGCCTGAGTCACCCAAGGAAGAGTGCCTCTTCCTTAAAGATATTAGTACAAGGTGCCAAGTCAGAAAAATGCCTACCATGTAAGCATGAGGGCCTGAGTGTGGAGACGGATTAAAAAGCCAGTTGCAGCCGGGCAGTGGTGGCGCACGCCTTTAATCCCAGCACTTGGGAGGCAGAGGCAGGCGGATCTTTGTGAGTTCGAGGCCAGCCGGGTCTACAAAGCGAGTCCAGGACAGCCAGAGATATTCAGAGAAACCCTGTCTCGAAAAACCAAAAAAAAAAAAAAAAAAAAGCCAGTTGCAGAAGCACACATCTGTATCCCAGAGCACAGAGGACCAGAGTCGGGAGGATCCTTAGAACTCCCTGTCCAGCCTGGAAATGACTCAGCAGTTCAAAGCATTTGCTCTCACAGAGGACCCAGGGTCAGTTCCCAGCACCCACAGGGTGGCTCACGCCATCTGTAACACCAGTTAGAGGCACTGAGGATCTGCCACCATCCTCTGGCCTCCACAGGCATCAGGCATGCATGTGCTGCATATACATACACGCGGGCAAACACCCATACGCAAAAAAAATAAAAGTAAATAAATCTGAAAATATAAATTTAATAAGGTAAGACCCCTGGCATAACGGCATATGCCTTTGATCCCTACACACTGGGGAAAGAGAGCCAGGAATAGCTCTGTGAGTTTGAGACCAGCCAGGTCTACGTAACAAGTTGCAGGCCAGTGAGACCCTGACTCAAACTAAATAAATATACAGTGGAGAGTGATGGAGGACAACAACCAACATTGACCTCTGGCTACATATGTGCATATTCACACACATACACACAGAGAGAACTAACACGAAGCTGCTGGTAGAAGTGGTGGAGCTGAGGATCCCAACATCCTTGACTTCAGCCCACTGAAGAGAGGTGTCTCTGTCCCTCCCCCTAGTGAGCTGTGGCTGCTTCCACTGGTGAGGCCCCGTGTGTTTGGAAGGAGTCGGCAAAAGCCAGACAATTTCACTGGTCCTCCCCTGTGGTGGATCCAGGTAAGCACACGCAAGCCACATGGGAGACCTCCAACAGGCCCACCAGTCAACAACTGCCACTCAGTCTTCTCCGTCACATCAGCCGCCCTAGATGGACCCTGAGTCCTGACAGGCACCTGCCTTGTTAGGGGAGCCTCCTTCCTCCTCCCTGATTCATCCCTGTGGTAAAAAGACTCCACAAGAAGAGCACTCGCTGCTCTTCCAAAGGACCCAGGTTCAATTCCCAGCACCCACACAATCTGTAGCTTCAGTTCAAGAGGATTTGGTGCCATCTTCTGGCCTCTCCAGACACTGCACAAACATGGTACATAGAAATACACGCAGGCAAAACACTCATTCACAGAAAATAAAATAAAAATCCACTCCACTGCAAGATTCCCCCATACCCTGGCACTGATACCCTCTCTAGCATCCAGGCCTTCTTCATATGTATACTGCCAGAAACTTCCAGGGTGAACTGGCCTGGCTTTAAACTCCTAATTCCATATTCCCACTTGTGATATTGTTACTGAATTTTGGGTCACGGTCTGTACCCCAAGAAGCCAGGTTTGGCCACCCAGTCTTGAGAAGCCCATTAAGGCCAAATTAGAGAGATTCCTTCAATGCTCCCACCTTAAGACAAGGGACAAAGAGCTTCAGTGACCTCCAGTCTTTTGTCCGAACAGGAGGTTCCCATATATGTGTAAAGGACAGGGCTGTGCACAGCTAAACAGTCCAGTCAAGGTGTGGTCCTGCCCACCTCCAACACTCTCATTGTCTCTGTAAGGCTACAAGTCTCCTATGGAGAAACAAAAAAATCCCCTTCTGGGTGGACCAGATTTTGTTTCTCTCAGCAAAAGATTGTGGGGGATCATTCCCATTTCTTGGGGTCATTATTTTAACAGTCTGAGAACTAAAGCATCTCTTTAGACGATATTCAGGTCTGGCAGGCCTGTGAAGTACCTCCTCCATTTTATCCACAGCTTGGGAACAGTTAGGATTTTCTATGTAGGTGGTGGGAGCCTTTTCTTTTCCAATGGCAACAGGAAAACAGTGAGAAGCATCTACTTCCCTGATGAGCCCTCTGATTGATTGGGGCAGTGCCCTTCCGCTCCCTGTCCTGGGAGCTGGGGGGGGGGGGTATTCTGACAGATGTCACAAGCCAACCACACTGAAGAGGATGCAACCTCTGGAGTTCATCGCATCCTCCCAGAGTCTCCCATGTGTCACCTGGCTAGGCATCACACCTAAGAAACAGGTGGAGGCCTTTGCCCCTGAAACTCCTGAAGCCCTACAGCCCTAGGGTCAAGACCACCACTCTCCACAGACAGCAAGACTGCAATGTAATACACACACACACACACACACACACACACACACACCACACATATACACATATATACAGAAAAACACATACCACACACAAATACACACACCACACGCACACAAACACACACAAACATACACACACACACACTTCCTCTGTGACTATCTTACTTTCATTGCCAGCACCAGTCCTTTCCTCCCCTTCCCATACGTTGGCCCTGGTTCTCAGCTGCCCACAGGGAAGTTTTACAACCCACACCATTGACCTGTTTGTTTTTATTGTTTTGCTTTATTTTATTTTGGCTGATTGGTTGATTGACTGATTGACTGATTTTTGCCAAGTGCAGAAAACAGAGCCCAGGGTTTCCTGCAAGCAGACCACAGAACCTCAGCCCTGCCCCTCTAATTACCTTTCTCGAAGTATTTTCTGTGAAGAAGGTAGGCTGGATCTTTTAAAGAAGATATCGAATAGAGAGAAGTATTTGCAACGAGAGCTAAAATTGCTTCTCCAAAGGGCATTTTTAATGACCCCTCTGAGGTTGGGAAGCATCCTGAGAGGCTGGGAAATTGAGGAGGCTTTTTCTTGTCCCTCGTGGCCTCTCAACTAGAGCTAGCTTTTTCTAGCTCTAGTTGCTGTGTCCTCTCTGTCCACCCAGTTCCTTCTTCGCCTGCTGGGCTTGAGTGGTCTTTCCTGAATGCCCTGGCTAAAGACAGGGGTCCTCTGACCTCATGCTATCACTCTTACCGCAGGAAGAGAGCTCCCACCTTCCTTCCCGGCCCCAGTAACCCCTCGCTCCTCTGTGTACCCTGCAAATATCTATTGATTGTCGTCTATGCGGCAGGCGTACACATCCATCAAGGGAACTTGCCTTCAGGTTGGAACATTTAAACCAATTAATTCTCTGACTGCCTTAAATCAATCACAATGAAAAAGCAGGGATGAGCGTGTGTCTGAGATACAGGATGCGCTGAGAGACAGCCATTTCGGAAGGGGTGGAGGGGATACTTTTCTCTTTATAATAAACATATTTTCCACACAAATAGAAAACCACCTGCCTTCTCTTCTGCCAAAAGCCAGATTTGTCCCTCTTCCCTAAAGTGCCCATTTAAGGCAGAGGTTTCTGGCACTGCATGGCTGGCCTTGCTGCTGGATAAACTGCTGGTCTTGGGGACCATCCTAGCTACCTTGGGACCTTAAGGCACATCCGTGGCCTCCACTTCCAGAAGGCAGCCCACACCCCAGGGTTGAGAACTGCAAATATATGGTGTAATAGAACATTTTGTTTGGTTTTATTGTTATTGTTTCTTTAGGATTTTGGCTCTTTTAGGCAGGGTCTCATGTAGCCCAGGCTGGCCTCAAATTCACTATGTAGCTGCCACATCAGATGCTTCAATCACAGGTGTTCACAGTCCTTCATTAATTTGTTTGAGGCAGGCTCTCGCTATGCAGCCCAGGCCTGGAACTCACAGCAACCCTGTGACCGCCCCCCGCCCCAGGCTACTAAGTGTGCCCACCAAGTGTCACTGATGGGTTCTCACAGACCTCTTCTGCGTCCCACTGAAACCCTGCCTCGCTCCTGGATCACACACAACAGTTCAGGTTGCTGAGTTTGCATTCCCCACACATACTCAGCAGCCTCTTCCACTAAACACGATATGAATGAATTTCCTGTGAGGGGAATTTTAACCCCGAGCCTTTCATCTAGACTTATAACAGGAATGGATCGCTTGTATCAGAGGGAGCCGCTGCGAAAAGAGGCCGTGTAATTGCCTCAAAAGGAGAAGAAGGCCCTGAAGGCCACATGCGAGCAGGTCCCCTCTGACATTCTGCTTGGATCTAACTGGAGCCCTGTCTCTGCTCCTCTCTGTGAGTTCTTGTCCCTCGTGGCCTCTCAACCTCCCACTGAGCTGCAGTGGGATTTCCGCACACACTCCCTTCACCAATGTAGACAGCACCGGAAGCGGGGCCCAAACCCTCAGTGGGGATGGGCAACCTCCATACTTTTCCATTTCTCAAAGGATCAGAGACCAAAAAGGACCCTTTCCCCTGATGGCCACCAAATGAACAGCACAACACCAGGTGGACGGTAAAGAGGGACAGTGCCTAGCCATGTTTTCCTTTTTAAAAGAATGTTTCTGAAGTGTTTTCTTTATTGTTTTTTAATTTTGTGAATTTCACATCAGGCACCCTGTTCCCTCTCATCTCCCGCCTCCCCTCAGACCCATTCTCCACCTTGAAACCTATCCTGGCATTAAAAAAAAAAAAAAATCTCATTGTGGAAGCTCTAGTATGTCTCAGTGTGTCCCACAATTATTTCCTTTGTCTACACTTTTTTTTCTGAGACAGGGTTTCTCTGTGTAATAGCCCTGACTGTCCTGGACTCAGTCTGTAGACCCAGGCTGACCTCAAACTCACAGAGAACCACCTGCCTCTGCCTCCCCAGTTCTGGGATTAAAGGCATGTGCCACCACACCCGACATTTTCTACACTCTTTTGCTTGCAAATGTTCATTATAATGACTCCTTGGTCTGATACAAGTCCTCTGGCTTCTGCTACTTTGTCAATTCTAGAACCTCACTGGGACTCCTCTCAGATACCGTGTTGTTGTCCTGTGTCATAGAGATCTTGCAGTTTTGGGTCTGTGGAGCTGGTCTCTTCATGCACTCCAGCAGTTCATCTATGGGGTAGATGTTGGGGTGGGCCAATTTAAAGCCCTGGTTCTGGGCCTGCAACCCTCACATCCAGGGCCAGTTCTACTGTGCTACTCAGGGAAGGTGCAGGGCCTGCTCTCTCAAGTGCTGCAGCAGGTAAGAGGCTGAACCAGCTCTCCTGCTTTCATAACCCTGTCAGAGCCAACTCTCCCACCTGCTACCTGTGGCAAGGACATCAGAGAGTGAGGAGGGATCTCTCTCTCTTACCAACACCACCATAAAGCAGACAAAAAAGCAGGGCTGGCTCTCCTATAGGGTCAGCTCACCCACATCCCCCACATCCAGGGCCAGCTGTACTGTGCTGTCCAGACAAGGTTCAGGGCCTGCTCTCCTGAGTGCTACAGCATGTGAGGGGCAGGGACAGCTCTCCTGTTCTTTTGACCCCATTGGGGCCAGAGCTCCTCTCTGCCACTGATTCTGAGGGCAAAAGGGAGGGGAGGGGATCTCTCCCTCACCAACACCACCACAAAGCAGACAAAAGGCAGGGCTGGCTCTCCCACACTTACACCCTCAGGTCTGGCTCACCCACAACCCCTACCTGCAGTGCCAGGCAGGATTCTTCTAGTCTAGGGCTTGTTTCCTATCCTGGGAGCCCATCTGGTGCTTGCCTGGTGCTGGACTGGTGGTTGTCACAGGCTAGCTCCTGTAACCTAACTTTTTAATTATTATTATTATATATTTATTAACTAGCAGTATTCACTTATAACAAATACCAACAATTTCTTAACTATTAATCCTACAAATTCCTACAACCCTTTAACCTAACCACTAATCCTATTGACAATTATTTTCCTAACCTTTTAGAAGGATACAGTCTCTGGGGCAGGTCCTCAGTCGTCAGGAACACAGTATCTGTTGTAGATTCTTTTTTTTTTTTAACATTTATTTATTTATTTATTTATTTATTTATTTATTTATTTATTATGTATACAGTATTTGCTCTACATATATGTCCGGGCAGCAGATCTCAATGTAGATGGCTGTGAGCCACCATGTGGTTGCTGGGAATTGAACTCAGGACCTTTGGAAGAACAGCCAGTGCTCTTAACCTCTGAGCCACCTCTCCAGCCCCTGTTGTAGATTCTTTAATGCACTTAGCAGTCCTTTTTCTGGAATATCTCAGATGCAGGTTCGTCAGGATAAGTTGGCTTTCACAGTCTTACCTTATATAAGGCTTGATGCTTTCTTCTCTTTGGGAGACCGCTCAGTAACTCTGCTCAGTCCTTAAGGCCGGCCACAGTTTGGACAGATCAAACCCCTCTAGGCAAAAGCTGAGCCACAGGGTTTAGTGCTTGGCCTTTTGCTGTCTTGCTCAGGCTTTCTTTGCTCACCAGCTTCTTTCTGCCTCAGGGAGATTTGGCCATCAACTAATGGCCAGCACTTTTTTCAGCAGGACTCTCAGAGCTCTCTAGCATCGGGGCCTCTTCTTTTTTTTTTAAATGGGGCTCCATGCACTGTCCTTAAATAGGAAGAACTCTGTTTCAGCTTAATTTGGGCTCCACCCACTTAGCAGCTAAAAACAATGCCAGGCCAGATACTTTGTTTCTTAAGACCATTAAGTCTTTCCTGTTTTTCCTGACTTCAACCTTGTTTTTCAGTCCATTAAATCTTTCCTGTTTTTCCTGACTTCAACCTTGTTTTTCCACAAGCTGATAAGCTAATTGGTCACAGCCAAGTTGATCTTCATGCCCGGAATTGAGAGACTGTATCAGAAACCCCTATATATTTTCTAAATCTACTTTAATTATTCTAACTCCCTACAAGCTCCCTGTCTGGACCCCATGGCGCTGAACTGGTGGTGGTCTCTGGCTTGCTTTTTTCCAGGAATGTTAGGCTACTATTCATTCAGATGTTCATAGGGCAAAACACTGAATATAGACACAGTCTCTCTCCACTTTGCCACCTACTGATGCACATGTGACACAGAAGCTACATCTGCAATGCCTCTAGGTGCAGAGGTGGTTTTTTTTTACCTTTTTTTAGAGAGAGATTCTGAAAAAAAAAAAAACAAACTTGTCCTTAGCTCATTCTACTGGCAGGGCTACATCAATTACTGAACTTAATTGTAACGGGAATTAACTTTCTTTTGTGAATTATGGGAGTACTTCTGAAAGAGAGGCAGGCAGATTGGCCTGGCACATGGCAGCATATGAACCTTTTCAAAGCCCTGGAAGTCTTCACAATGAAGCCACACTTTGGGAGACTCTAGCTGAAGCTCTCAGCTACTAAAAACTGGCTAGGACTTGGGGCCGAGATGGGCAAAGCCCAGTTGAGTAACATGGATGGTACCTTGTTGAAGGGGCATGACTGAGAAGCCGCAGAAGCCTCAGAAAACATCGATTGCCTCAAGAAGCCACAAGGACCGCTAGATACCATGAGAGAGCTCAGGAGTCTGCAAGACCTCCAAAGACAGCGAGACCGCACCCTATATAAACTAGGGAGCTCCACATGGATCTCTCTCTCTCTTGCCCTCAGGGTCGATGGAGATAGAAACACAAGCAAGAGAAGTGTGAAGCAAGATATGCCATTTGCCAGCCTTTAGGCCAATAGCCTGAGGCAAATCAATGGTCAGAAAACTTGGCAAGTAAACTGAGGATTGCTGAGAAAACTGAGAGGCAGAGCCCGAGAGAGAGAGACTTTTGCCTCAAGCCAACCTAAGAAGGCTGGCAGAAAAGGCATGGCATAGAACCTGCTGAGAGAAGGTTCTTGAAAACTAGACACTAAGGGCATCTGTTCAGGAGCTCCAACAGTGCATGGAGAGTGAGCAAGGCGGGCAGAGTTCCAAGGATGTGGTGAGGAAGACTAGGCCATGGGGCATGCACAGGCTGAGGAGACCATGGAAGTGAGTCTCAGCCCTCAAAATTATCTGTCTTATCACTGAGAGTTTGGACCTGAGAAGTTTGTTAGTCAAAATGGGATCATTTGTGTCAGCCCTCACAAATAAATAACACTTGTCTGGTCTGCACAAGGCTCTGGGTTCCAACCCCAACACTGAAGGGGGGGAAAAAACAAGCAAGAAAGAAGGATGTGAAGGAGAAGTCTTTCGCATGTATGCAGTTGCCTGTCCAAAAAGAGTTGAATCCAAGTTACATATAAGCATGCCTTGTATCTCCATAAGATTACCTATGGAGCTGAGCTGTGATGTTGCTTTAAAACCTTTCAACCTAAGTGTCTTTGAACCTATCACTTAGGCAAGCAGATCTGTGAGTTCAAGGCCAGCTTGGTCTACAGAGAGAATTCCAGGACAGCCAGGGGCTGCACAGAGAAACCCTGTCTCAAATAAAACTAATAATAACAATAGTAATATCATTACTATAATAATTATTATTACCTATGTCCAGATTTTTTTTACTATCAGCCCTTTTCTTTACAAGTTTGTTGTTGTTGGTGGTGGTGGTTTTGATTAAAGGTGTGCACCACCACTGCCCAGTTTGTTACAAGTTTCTGTGTGTGTGTGTGTGTGTGTGTGTGTGTGTGTGTGTGTGTGTGTGTGTGTGTTTTGTTTTGGGGGGGGTTAGATTTATTTATTTATTATATATACAGTGTTCTGTCTGCATGTATGCCTGCAGGCCAGGAGAGGGCATCAGCTCTCATTATAGATGGCTGTGAGCCACCATGTGGTTGCTGGGAATTGAACTCAGGACCTCTGGAAGAACAGCCAGTGCTCTTAACTGCTGAGCCATCTCTCCAGCCCTTATTTTAAGCTACCTTTTTGTTACAAATTTTACAGATTTTTAACCACGCCCAATGAATTTACAATGAGATAGAGAGTTTAAACAGTGGTTTTAAGAGATTTTTTGAGAGCAGGGAACAAAGAATGCAGAGAGAAATACGAGATTTTCAAAAGTAAAAAGTAGAAAAAGCTTAGAGATAAGAAACGTTGGGATCACTTGCTTGTGCGCTGGCTGAAGTTGTTACAATATGAGAGAATCTGAAAATCAAGTGTGCTATTTTGTGGTCATTGAGCTACGCTGAGTCCAAGCTATTTGCAGCAAGACATCTAGGCTTCAATGGATTCTGAGTCCAAGGAGGAAAAGAGATTAAAGGAGTTCTCAAACAGGAACTCCACCAGAGGAAGAGTTCCGACATAGAGACCCAGAAGAGCTAAGGAAGCAAGCGGTCTGAAACACCTGCAGAACTTAACAGCAGGCTCCAGCAAGCCAAGGACAGAGAGCAGGCAGCTCCTGGGGTGGGAAGCTTTAGGAGGGAGCTGAAAACATGTGGGTTGGGAGAGAGAAGTGGGTAAGCGTCCTGGTGACAAGAATTTCAATCTGGGGTGCCCCTAAGCAGATAGAGAGACTTGTCAGAGAGAAATGTTCCAAATCATGAGAGGAGGGGTCCCTTTCCGAGTGGCGGGAGCTCAGGAGCTTCCCAGCAAGCTGGTGTGACTTTGTAGTTGTACGCTCCAGGAGCTAACAGAGTCAAGATAGACAGCTCTGGAGAGAGGAGGTAGAGAGAGAGAGAGAGAGAGAGAGAGAGAGAGAGAGAGAGCCTGCCCAGGAGGGTGTAGCAGGATCCAGAGACACTGAGAGATGCCCAGAATCTCAGCGGAGAAGCATTCCTAGCAGGTGGAGGGGAAAAGCCACTGAAGAGGCAGACTAAAACCTGGAGTCAAATACGGTGAGTGACAGATGCCAGCAGAAAGAAACCATCCGCACCTATCTTAGGGGAGTCAGGTCAGCAGCTTGATTAGGATGGCAGAGGCCAGGCCCATTGGAAAGGGGCCCATCTATGCTCCACCTGGAGGTTTTCAACACCAGATGCATAAAGGAAGGTTTTTATTATAGATATGAGGGAGAGGGAAGCCAGAGACATCTGGAAGAGTCCAGGGAAGAGAGACAGAGAGACTGAATATGGCCAGCAGACTGGACCTAGCCATGGGAGATCAGGGTGACAAGAGATGAAGACCGCCGGGCGGTGGTGGCGCATGCCTTTAATCCCAGCACTTGGGAGGCAGAGGCAGGTGGATCTTTGCGAGTTCGAGGCCAGCCTGGTCCACAAAGCGAGTCCAGGACAGCCAGAGCTGTTAAACAGAGAAACCCTGTCTCGAAAAACCAAAAAAAAAAAAAAAGACTAAAATGTTAGTTTGTTACATACAAGACAAAAAAAAAAAAAAGAGATGAAGACCAAGAGAGTGGGAGAGTAGGATAGCATCGCTAAAATACTAGGGTTATAAGGAGAAATGAGCAGAGGGGCGGAGGAGGCTCTTGAGCTGGAGAAAACTCAAAGGGAGAAAGGAAAACAGAGGAGCCAAGGTATTAGCATGGGCTCTAAAATGTGTAACACTAGTACACGTGATACAGAGGGAGCCTGGAAGCCAGCATGAGCTTTGGTATGCAAATGGGCACCACAGATAGCCATTTGTCCCTTCTGTTAGTGATAGGAAAATGACTTCTTCTGGTGAGAGGGTGGAGGGAGAGAACTAGCTTCACACGTTCCTGAAGAATCCTGGCTTTTATCTAACCCCAGAAACTCTCCCATAGTCCAGATTGACCCTATTTCTGGATATTTGGACTGCCTTTTGAAGTTTTGAAACTGGAGTTTCCTTTGGATCTCACAGAAGTGAGCCCTGCCACTTAGCTGGTTGCAGGGTATGAGAACAAATGGCAGATCTAAGGGACACTCGTACACCACACACACACCCCACCCTCACCCAGCCAGGACGCCTTAATACCAGAACTTGGGAGTTACAGGATAGCAAGGGCTGCATAGAAAGACTGTTTCGAAAATACAAAAAAAAAAAAAAAAAAAAAAAAAAGGAGAGAAAGACAGACACAGAGAGACACACAGACATACACAGAGTCCATGGCAGCATATGGACTAAAAACAGGGTTTATGGCTAGCAATTGGTTTCAGCTGCTAAGAGCCTTATGAAATGGATGGACTCCAGATTTGGCCTAGGCCTGAGAAGGGCACCTGGTGGAGGCGTGGCTACAAAGCCGAAAAAGTCTCAGAATTGCAAGTTCTCCGAGAGTTCGAGAATCCACGGGACATTTCAGAAGACCACAAGACAACCTCCAGTATAAACTCGGGGGCTTCACATGACTCTCGCCACGTGATGAAGAAAAGGAATGAATGCACTGGATACAAAGCAATGTGGGCCTTATACCCTGAGGCCATGATAAAATAGCCCGAACAAAGAAAGGAACTCGAAGCCGTAGGACTGATAGCGGTCAGCAGCAGAATGAGCAAAGCCTGAAGCAAGCTTGGGCGGAGGCTAAAGTTGAGACTGGCCGACGCCAAGGAATTACTATTATAGACTTTAAATCCTGACCCGTGAATAACTCAGGGACAGATGAGACTGTGGAACTGACCGCACAGAGTTAAGCCCGGAGGGAGCTGAAATAAGCTGAAGATAATTTTGCCGTAATTGCCAGAGCTAGACTTTTAACCAAGATGCCCAAATGGACCTTCGTTAGAGAATTTTAATATCCTTTCAAAAGGAGTTTATTAAATATTCTTAGATATTTAGTGCTAATAGGTTTTAAGCTTTAGATCATAGGTATTAGGTTATAGGATATAGGTAATTTATAGACATTTGTTAAATACTAATAAACGTAAGTGTTTTAAATAAAAACATTCTGTTTCAGAGGGAGACAGAGAGAGAAGCTCCCCCGGCCCCTATAATTGGGTCTTCGAGTCCATAGTCGTCTATGACTTGAATCTTCACTTCGGTGGGTTAGAAAACTAAGAGGTGCCGGGCGGTGGTGGCGCACGCCTTTAATCCCAGCACTTGGGAGGCAGAGGCAGGCGGATCTTTGTGAGTTCGAGGCCAGCCTGGTCTACAAAGCGAGTCCAGGACAGCCAGAGATATTCAGAGAAACCCTGTCTCGAAAAACCAAAGGAAAAAAAAAAAAAGAAAACTAAGAGGTATTATTGGGTAAACACGGTAGTAAACTGTCAACATTTTTACAACTTGTATTAAGACAGAATAGTCTTGGGCTCAGGATGGGCATCTTGAATAACTTCTCTCTGTCACGAGTAGATGAATGGGAACCTGGCTTCAGTCTGGCTTTACACATTCCTCAGGAAGGCACCTCCCCTCCAAACTAAAGTCTCAGCTCTTCGTCACTCTTTCAGCACCCTCCCAGGAGCATGGGTCCAGCAGCTGTCCCCTCCCTTCATTAGGGCCCAGGCTCTTGGCCAGCTGCAGAACCACCTGGTGTTCTGTGCCCTGGGCAGTGAGGACTCCCTGTGTGTCCTTGACTTTGGGCCACATCCTGGACTCTGTTGCAAATGGTTGTTCCCTCCCTTCACAGAGCCTTAAAGACCAAGGCCTTCAATTGTCAGCTCTGAATTCTCCAGGGCATTCTCTGAGCATGCCCTCCTCTGTCTGTCACAAAGATTCTCTCCTGGATGAGTGTGGTGGTGGCACGGGCCTTTCGTCCCAGCACTCGGGAGGCAGAGGCAGGTGGATCTCTGTGGGTACATGGCTAGTCTGGTCTACTCCACAGCCAGGGCTTGTTACACATACAGAGAAACCCTGTCTCGAAAAACATACAAACAAAAAGATTCTCAATTCTCTATCAACCTATCACCCTGGCGCCCCATAGCCGAACAGCTTCAGGCTAAAAAAAAAACCAGCAGAGTCTGGTGCAATGGTGTAATAGCGTATGCTCTTTTGTTTGTTTGTTTTTCAAGACAGGGTTTCTCTGTGTGGCCATGGCTGGCCTGGAACTCACTCTGTAGACCAGGCTGGCCTCGAACTCAGAGATCCACCTGCCTCTGCCTCCCGAGTGCTGATGGTGTACACTCTTAAACTGTGTCCCTGGGAGATAGAGACCAGAGGTTGAGATTTCCAGGCCAGCCTGTGTGTGGTGAGATCTTGTCTCAAAACAGGGTGTGGGTGGTGAGAAGAATGAGGAAAATGAAAAGTGGAAGGAGGAGAGAGGAGGAGAAGGAAGAACCAGAGAGGAAGGCGGAGGAAGAGATCGAGGTTAGAGAGGAGGAGATCTGGCAGGTTCATAGCAGGAAGAGTTCTTTTTTCTCTCGCTCCTGAAGAGAGGAGTTTGAACAAAGATTTGCTGCCTCCAGCTTGGTCAGGTCAGGTGATTCCAGGGCAGCAACAGATAAGAAACTGGCTTCTACCTTTGGTGTCACTTTCAAAGGCCCAGCTTTCTGCTTTACAATGGAGCAGCTGTTTCTTCAACCGGGTTAGAGGCGGTGGCTAGGGCCACCAGAGAAGCAGTGATAACAGGCCCAGCAACTCTCCAATACCCCCTGGGCTTAGGCAACAGACTGGACTAGGACATTCTGTCTTAAAAGCAAGAGGGTTTTTTTTTTTTTTTGAGGGGGGTTGGTTTTTGGTTTTGTGGTTTGTTTTTTGTTTTTTGAGACAGGGTTTCTCTGTGACCTTGGCTGACCTGAAACTCACTCTGTAGACCAAGTTGGCTTTGAACTCAAAAAGATCCACCTGCCTCTGCTTCCTGAGTGCTGGAATTAAAGGGGTGTACCACCATGCCTGGCAAGTAGAATACAGTTTAAGAATATACCACATTCCCATCTCTTATACTGTCAGCCCCAGAGAGTGCACAAAGGTCTGGGAAGTCTGACCAGCGGGTGCCTCTCCCCATCTCCTGTCTCACGCCTCTGAGCCCTTGGGTTTAAGATTCATTTCACGGGAGAACTCCATGGATACAGAGCTAAGTGGAAAGTTTCTGCTCTGCTAGACAACATGGGAAGCCCAGAGCATCAGGAAGTTCACTGTGAGTGGACCAGGCAGAACTCAGAAGAGTCAGTTGTTGATGGGATTCAGGGGTCCTAATTACCCTGGCTTCCCCACTAATATCTACCACTAGGACACTCATCTGGTTGGCTGGTCACCTGTACTTCACATTCCAGTCGTAACTGGGCGAACCTTCTCTATTGGGTTCAGAACATGGCTGTGAAATGCAGCAACTGCCACATCAACCATTCAAAGTGTCCCCAAGATGTCCCATTCAGTGAGCTTCAGCTCTGGACCTGAAGCCCTGCCAACACCTCCATGATGTCCGCAGGCACTTCATCCTGTCTCTGCCCTCCACCCTCATCCCGGGGAGCCTAGGCAGCTTGGATATGTGGAGATCTATAGAGTATGGCCCAGTCTAAAAATTCCACATGCCCCTTGGTCTTCCCTAGGAGAGGACATAAAACACCATAGAGCAGAACATAAAAACATACCTGGATATGGTGGTTCACACCTGCAATCCCAGCAGTCAGGAGGAGAAGGCAGGAAGAGGGGTTCAAGGCCATTCTCAGCTATATGGTGAGTGGAGGCCAGCCTGGGCTACATGGAACTCTGTCCCAAGAAACAGATCACAAAGAGAGAGAGAGGAAGAAAAAGGGAAGGAATAAAAAAGAAAAGAAAAATAGAAGGAAGAAAGACCCAGGCTGGCCCACTTGCTTGGCTTGCCATGATATCCCTGTTCCACGTTACAGGACAGCAGGAAGCCTCCCACCGGAAGCTCTCAGGCTTCCTAGCTTCCAGAGTCTTGAGCTGAATAAGCTTCCTTTCTCTGTCAATCGCCCCATGCCAGATGTTGTGGTATAGTAACGGAAAATGAGGTAAGCCATCTTCAGGTCCTTTTGCTGTATCATAGAAAGTACAGCCCCTCCACCCTCCCTTCATTGACCTCAAACTAATGGCTACAAACATCAATTTGCCAGCCCACGTTTCAGGATATAAGATTTTTGTTTTATTTTACACACACACACACAAAGATAGCGTCCTTTGTTGTCTTTCCCAACCTTCTTTCTCTTGAAGGAGATGGAGATAGAATAATCTTCATGCAAGGCTTAGGAGGAGTGTATACTTTCTGTTTTCCTCTCTCTCTCTTTGCGCCTTACTCATTCTCCTGGACTGGGGACGTGTGTCTGTGGTAGCTTTTCCTCTGTCACATCTGCCATTGGCATAATCCTGCTGGTTAAAATTCTATTTTGGGTTTTCATACGTAAGCCATACAATCTTAGAATGCCTGACACATTTTCCACAGCCTCTTCCACTGCACGCAGTTTCAGCAACGGGCCTCAGAGTTCGACAAAATTAACCAAATCTTTGTCTGAAATAGAGATCAGACCAGCTCCTGCCAAAGACTCGGAAGTCAAAGATCCTGCATCTGCTTCACAAGGCTGGGAGAGTCATGGGGGACATAGACTGCCTTGGGACTCCCCCACTCCAACAGTCCTGGGAAGAAGGTCACTGTGTGTGGTTTAAAGGCCCAGTAACATCTTCAGCAGGGCTCTGTGAGGGGCTGCCACTGCTCTAGAGAGTGCTGGGCATCTACAGCTGAGACCTCCATGGTGTCGGCATGACAAGTTGGATGTTGGCTCACATTTGCCTTAACGGGCCCTCACATTCCCTTCTCCCTTGTGTGGAGACCTCCCTGTATAAGGCCTCCCCTGTGTGATATGGGACTCCTGTGCCAGAGGTTTCCTTGGTCTAAGAAGCACCACTTCCTGTGACCTTTATCACATTTGCTTTTCCTGCACAAGTTCTCATGCCTTTCAAGAGGAGCCACCCCTCTGTATTCTAGTCCCTCTAGGTCCCGCTGAGTCACCTCACACCCAGGTCTCATAAGCCCAGCTGTGAGCGGAAAGAACAAAGCTTCACAAAAATCACTTCATAAGAATCATGGCCTAGGGCTGGAGAGATGGCTCAGTGGCTAAGAGCACTGGCTGCTCTTCCAGAGGTCCTGAGTTCAATTCCCAGCAACCACATGGTGGCTCCCAACCATCCATAATGAAATCTGGTGCCCTCTTCTGGGCTGTAGATATACCTGCAGACAGAGCACTGTATACATAATAAATAAATAAATCTTAAAAAAAAAAAAAGAAAAAAAGAATCATGGCCTAGAGGCTGGAGAGATGTTCAGTGATAAAGAGGGCTTGCTGCTCTTCCAGAGAAACTGAGTTCAATTCCCAGCCTCCCTATCAGGTAGTTCATTACTGCCTGTAGCTCCAGCTCCAGGGGATCTGATGCCCTCCCCTGGCCTCAGAGGGTATCTGCACTCACATGCAAGGTTTCTCTGTGTAACAAGCCTTAACTGTACATCTTACTTTGTAGATCAAGCTGGCCTCAAACTCACAAAGTTCCTCCTGCTTCTGCCTCCTGAGTGCTGTGTGCACCACCATGCCCAGCTAAATAAATTTTTTCAAAGGAGAAGCAGCAGCAGGGTTTTCTGCCAACTTATATTCTTCAGAGTCAATGGGAAAATAATTCTCCCACACCCTGGCATGGAAAGAATACCACCCTTGAATTTGCCGGAGGTGAAGTGCCCTGCTTCTTCTCCCTGGGTGCTACATGCTGCTCACCTGAACAACTTTCCCTCAAGAATCTTGCTTTCTTCAGTAGCTTGAAATGCTCCTTTAAAATAGACCATCCAAGAGTCAAGTTGTCTACTGAAATTATAAGTAATGAATTGGGTAAAATGCTGGCTAAAAAAAGAAAAATTCTAAAATAAAACTGAACAAAGGCCTTGAAAGTCATTTCTAAAGTAAAAATTATTTTTTAAATGTTTTGTAGGGGCTGGAGAGATGGCTCAGCAGTTAAGAGTACTGGCTGTTCTGCCAAAGGACCGGGTTCAAGTCCCAGCACCCACAAGGCAGTTCACAGCTGCCTGTAATTGCCGGGCGTGGTTGTACACGCCTTTAATCCCAGCACTCGGGAGGCAGAGAGGCAAGTTGATCTCTGTGAGTTCAAGGCCAGCCTGGTCTACAAAGTGAGTCCAGGACTGCCAGAGATACACAGAGAAACCCTGACTCAAAAAAAAAAAAAAACAAAACAAAAAGAAAAAAAATGTTTTGTAGACTAGGGAGATAGCTCAGTAGGTAAAGTGCTTGCCTTGCAAAAATGAGGGCTTAAATTCCAATCCCAGGACCCAAGTAAAAACAGCAGGGCATCGCTCTGGAGAGGTGGTTCTGCCAAGAGCACTGGCTGCTCTTCCAGAGGACCTGGGTTTGATTCCCAGCACCCACATGTTGTCTCATAGCTTTCTAATTCAGTTTCAGCGGATCCAATTCAGTTTCTGGCCTCCTCAGGCACTGTGCACATGTGGTGCACAGATATACATGCAGGCAAAATACCCACACACAAAAAACAATTAATTGAAAACAAATTTTTAATAGCAGGGTATGATAGAACATACTTGCAATCCAAGTGCTAAGGAGGCAGAGATAGAAGGATCCCTGGGCCGGACGTGGTGGCGCACACCTTTAATCCCAGCACTCGGGAGGCAGAGCAGGTGGATCTCTGTGAGTTCAAGGCCAGCCTGGTCTACAAAGTTAAGTCCAGGACAGCCAGGATCACACAGAGAAACCCTGTCTCGAAAAAACCCCCCCAAAAAAGAAGGATCCCTGGGGTTCAGGGGTCAGCCTAGCCTAATTGGCAAGCTTCTAGGCCAATGAGAAATCCTATCTCAAAAGGGCTTGAGTTTGTCCTCCAGCTCCCACATGCATGTGCATACATGTTCACACACATGCAGAAATAAAACTGAAACAACTAAACTTATTTTTGCAGAAATAGACTTTTCAGCCAGGCATGGTATTACACACCTGTAGTTCCAGTGTTTGGGAAGTACAGACAGGGGGATCAGAAATGCAGGGCTATCCTTGGCTGTAACAGTAAATTTTTATTTATACTTACATGTTTATTAATACTTAACAATTACCTATAAAGTTCCTAAATCCTAAAACCCAAACCCTAACTCTAAAACCTAATATCTAAAACATCCTAATACCTATAAAACAAACACTTAATACTAACCTAAAGTTTCTTGAAAGGATATTCTCTCAGGTTAATTCTCTTGACGTGGATCTGTACCAATGGGCTGGTTTTCAATTAGTCTTTCAATCCTAAAGTCTATGAGTCTTACTCGTCAGATCTGAAGACCAGTTTATATATTTAATCTGTTCTGACCATGGAATCAGGGTCAGAATCTTTTAATCAGTCAAGACTTGCCTCTGCGGTCCTAGGCCCAAATAATTCGATTGGAAGCCCCTCCAAACCGTTTCTAACTCTGCCACTTGCTCACTGGTCCAGCCTCCCCCCATGATGCTCTGGCTCTGGTGCTCAGTTCTGATGTTTTGGCCGCTCTGAGGGGAGATATTTCTCCTTTCCAGTGTTCTGGAGCACCAGGGAGGGTCTGACTTTACTCTATCCACGAGCGAGGATTCCTGGCAGGCCAGCATGAAATGCTGATGAATAGCGGAGTCTGGAGAAGTCTTGACATGTGTCGGCAGAGAGAGACAAGGAGGAAGTACAAGAGAGCAGCTTCCAGAATGGAAAAGAGACAGTTCGCTGCCTAGACAGTCCCAAAATCTCTCAATACCTTCAGCCTTCTGGCCAAGCATATCTCACAGACTAAATTGTGCAGCAGTAAATAAGAAGGATTTTCCCACTCTGTCTCTGCAGAATCAGGCCTTTGACTTACCTGTATTTAAGCCCTGGTCCATCTCTGGACTATATATAGTCTGTTGAGAGAGCAAGGGCATTTTTGTCCAGTAGGAATTATCTCCTGATGGAGATTTTTGATGCTCATTGTCTTCTTCCAAGTCAAATGGGAGCTGTGAAGAGTTGACTATCTTAAGTCAAACAATTCTTAAAACAATAAAAACATCTTTAAATGCCATTTTTCTGTATGCCTCTGAGAGTTTTGAAGACATTTATTGATTTATTTATAAATCTATCTATCTCTGAACAAGCAAACTATATATTTTTAACCATTTACTATCTGTTTAATCTAGTAAGCCTATTTTGTGATAAATTAAGACTAGTATTTGACATGAGCAGGAGCTTGACTGGCCAGCCATCAACTTGTGTTACCCAGACTCCTAAATAGATTGCAATAGCAACCCATAAAAGGATTGGAAGTAAATTTGTACTTTTAAATGAGTTGTATAGGCACAATACCTTATATAAGAGGTGAAATATATATGTGTGTGTCAGAATATAAAATATTCTGGATATCAGAATATAAAATGGTCTGGAAAGGATGATACCCTTTTCTGGTCTCTGCCCAGCCCTGCACATGTGTGCGCATGTGTGCACATGCTCATACACATGCACATATAAATAAGCATAAAATCTTTCACTTTTTTTTTTTGTTTGAGACAAGGTCTCCCTATGTAGCCCTGGTTGTTCTGGAACTCATCGTGTACACCAGGCTGGCCTCGAACTCACAGAGATCCGCCTGCCTCTGCCTCCTAAGCCCTAGCAGTGGGATTAAAGACGTGAGCCACCACAACCCACTCCCATAAAAATGTTTAATTGAAAATAAAGCATTTTTCCATTTATGGAAGTAATACTGTTCCTGAAAAATTACAAAATGCAGAGAGGAAACAACAACAACAACCCCTTGTGACTTTGTCATTGTCACAGCTCAAATGCCTTTGGTGTAGACTCATTTGTGGCTGAGGTAGTTGTTTTGGATCTTTTTTTTTTTCCTGTCATGTTTTCACACACCAAGTCTAGAGAATGTCAGGTGGTTTCCAAATCACAGCCCACACACAGACTGTTAGCGCTTCCATTCCAGAGGTCTCGATCCAGAATCCACTGGTTACCCATTTGCATGTCTGTGATGGGGCCAAATATGGTTGAGGAACATGGCAGAGCAGAGCTGCTCAGCTCCTGACTGTCAGGTAGAAAGGGGCCAGCAAGGCTCAGCAAGTAAGAGCACATGCTGCTGAGCCTGACCACCTGAGTTCAGTCTCTGAATCCACACAGTGGAAGGAACACAACCCCAACCTCTGCCCTCCGCTTGCAAGCCATGGCACAGTCATGAGCACAAAATGGAGACAGGGAGAACTGGAGAGATATCTCAGCGGAAAAGTTCTTATATTTTTGGTTGTGAGCCTAGCCTTTAATGGCCGAGCCATCTCTCCAGCCTGAAAAAGTTCTTACTCAGTAAGCACGAGGACTAGAACTTGGGTCTCCTGCATGCACGGAAAAGCCAAGGGGATGTGGAGGCTCTCCTGCAATCTCAGCACTCAGGAGCAGGAGACTCAGGGGCAAACCTGCTACTTAGACTAGCTGAATAGTCTAGTTCTGGGTTCAGTGAGAGGCCCTGCCTCAGTAAGTAAGAACAATCTGAAGGTGCCAGATGTTAACCTCTGGCCTCCACACACCCGTACACATGTGCTCATACATTTGAACATGCATACAGATACACATCACATGCATTTGCACACAAAAAAAGTATTGAGAGCATGAATATTCTTTATTTGAAAAAGATCTTATTATGTGAACCAGGATGTCTTTGAACTGGCAATTCTCCTGCCTTAGTCTCTCTAATGCTAGTATAAGCTCCACCTCCATCATGCGCGCCTAAATATTCATGTACTTGCATTAAATATTTTCGTCATTTAAGTTATGTAGATGTGAGATCCCTGCTCATGGCTTTAAGAGTTTATATTGTATAAAAGACAACACCAACTAAGCATGATGGCATCGCCTTTAATCCCAGGACTCGGGAGGCAGAGGCAAGCAGATCTCTGTGAGTTCAAGGCCAGCCTGGTCTACAGAGTGAGTTCCAGGACAGCCAGGACTACACAGAGAAATCTAAACATCAGCAGGCCCGCTGTCCCCACCCCTTTCTCTACTGCATGAAGCAGTGCAGATCCATCATGGCTGTCCCAGCAGAGTGCACTGCCCGGCACCCATCTTATTCTCTAGCACATGGGATGATGCTTCCTTTTTTCTGCCACACAGTTTGTTTGTCTGTCTTTGCATATGACTATGACCCTGGGACCTCTCCTCCTGTCAGGGCCCACAACAAACCTTTAGAACATTGTCACTGCAGCCAAGGTGAATACCAACTTTTTCCACTTTTCTTCACACCAGCCATCTCTTAGGGATATTTACACTGATGAGTAAAGAATGGCCTTTGCAGCTGTGCACTTGGCCAGTGCTGTGAATCTAAGTTCAGGACAACAGTCACACCCCACAGGCCCACACAGCTGAAACGTCAGCCTGTCTTGTGACACACACAGCCAGCGCATCCTCTCAAAAATATGGGTCTTATTTGTTCTCTCAAACAGCGTCTGGGGTGCCCACACCCCATGGGTCTGTCACATTTTCTCAGATTTGGGGTGGGGGTCTATGGTAACTATTTTCAGCTGAGTTCTTTGAGAATTGTTCATTCCATACAGGAATGTAGACTCTAAATAAGGACTCCCAGATTTGACCATTAGAGCCCCACCCAGGTTTCTGGTTTTTCCATATGCATAGTGACCAAAAGAAGGTTCCAAGAGAGGCAGGCAAAAGAGCTCAGTGGTTAAAGGCACTTGACACCAATTCTAATGACCAAAAATTTGAAAAAAATCAAGATATTGGAAGGAGAGAGTTGGCTCCCTCAAGCTATCCTCTGACCTCCATATCCACTCTACAGTACACGTATATGCACACACACGAACAGAGAGAGTAGGGGCACGAACCCACTCTACCGTACCCATGCATGCACACATACACACAGAAAGTTGTGGTAGGATTAGTGAAAGTAATATAGAATTTAGCAGCATAGGGATTTTGGATTGGCAGAAGTTGGGCATCTCAGGTGAAAGGTGTGGGCGGATCCAATTACCAATTACATCTGGATGTGATTAATATTGAAGGACATGCCTTGAAAGTCTGCCAAAGCAGATGACATCTTTGATCATGGGACTGTGAACACACTGTTGGAGGGGCATGCCTTGGAAAGAGTGTGAAAAACTATGGCAACAAAATGCTGAAATTCATGGCCAAGAACATTACACAAGAGATTTAAAATAGGAAGCCCATTTGGCTTCTGCCCTCTTCTCCTTGTCTTCTTCTCCCAGTGCTGCGATACATTACTGTTTTTCACAGACTTGCCGGGGGTCCACGCTAGTGGAGAAAGTAAAGGCAGAGCCTCCCTGGTGCTCCAGAACACTGGAAAGGAGAAATATCTCCCCTCAGAACTTCAGAGCATCAGAACTGCCACAACGTCAAAACTGAATCCTTGGAGCCCCAGAGCATCAGAATGGTGAGCCTGCGATTTGGAACTTTTCATCTTGCAAACAACTGGGCCCTAGGACCATAGAGGTAATTCTTGGCTGATTAAAAGGCCACCCCACTTCAATGGTCAGAACAGATTAAATTTATAAATTGGCCTTAAGATCTGACAAATAAGATTCACAGACCTTAAGATTGAAAGATTTGGTGAAAACCAGCCACCCATATGGACCCATGCCAAAACTTAACCTGAGAGAATAAATATCCTTTTAAGAAACTTTAGTTAGTGTTAAGTGTTTGTTTTTTATAGATATTGAAGTATATTAGGCATTAAGATATTCTTAGTTAGATTATAGGTTTTAGAATTAGGGTTTGAGTTTTAGGATTTAGGGACTTTAGGTAATTGTTAAGTATTAATGAATATATAAGTATAAATAAAAATTTACTGTTACAGAGAGTGGAGGCACGAAACAAATAAATAAGCAAAGAAATAAATAAAAAATAATTTTTTTTTTTTTTAGGTTTTTCAAGACAGGGTTTCTGTATAACAGCCCTGGCTGTCCTGGAATTCACTCTGTAGCCTAGGCTGGCCTTGCACTCACAGAGATCTGCCTGCCTCTGCCTCCTGAGTACTGGGATTAAAGGTGAGGATCACATACCTGGCTATTATAGACAGCTGTGAACTGCCATGTGGGTGCGGGGATTTGAACCTGGGACCTTTAGAAGAGCAGCCAGTGCTCTTAACCACTGAGCCATCTCTCCAGCCCCAACTTCAAAACCTTTAAAGGTCCCAAAAGGTTCTCTACTACCTTGTCAGGCACCAAGAGGAGGCTTCAAGTGACACACTGGACCCCACAGGCCCCAGGGTTGCCCAGAGACCTCTACATGCAA
Source organism: Lophiomys imhausi (assembly GCA_907164525.1). NCBI lineage: Eukaryota > Metazoa > Chordata > Mammalia > Rodentia > Muridae > Lophiomys > Lophiomys imhausi. The sequence continues at coordinate 6,423,318 of CAJQZJ010031933.1, read as the reverse complement.
TGACTAGATCCTATCCCAACCTCTGTTACATACAGAAAACAAAGCTGTACAGAATAAAACTACATGCATATAATACACATACATACATTCATGCATACATACACTTAATATACCTAAAATAAAATAAGCCATTAACTAAATAATAAAATAAGAAGGTACATGGTGGTACACATCTTCAATCCCAGCACTCACTCAGGGTTCAGGCAGAAAGACATTCAAGACTAGCCTGGGCTACAGAGTGAGTCCGAGGCCAACCTTGACAACCTAGAAGACCCTGTCTCCAGTTGTTTGAAAAATAAACAGAGTTAGATACATAGGTCAGTGGTAATGTATGTGCCAAACAAGCATGAGACCCTAGGTATAACCCCAGCACTCGGGACAAAGAGGAAATGGGTCTAGAGACAGGAAGTTTTGCCAGCAAGGTAAAGGAGCTAGAGCCCAGCACCCTTCTCTCATTCTGCTTCCCGACTGCAGTGAAGTGAACAACTGTGTAACAGAAAATTTTTATTTAACACTTATATTTATGAATACTTAAAAAATATCTATAAAACACCTATATCCTATAACCTACAATCTAAAATCTATAATCTTTCTAAGAACACCTAACTAACACGATTTTAAAAAGGATATTAATATTCTTAGAGTAGGTTCATGCAGGATGATTTGGTTTATGGCAGCCCCAGCAGTTAGTCTTTTCAAGATTAAAGTTCATCGGCCCTTACTTTGCCAGGTCAATTTATTTCAACCACCAAATTGTGGCCAGTTTATAAAGTCAGTCTGTTCCAACCGCCAAACTGAGGCCAGCTTTTTCCATAGGCTTCCACGGCCTAAAGCTTCTCCAAGCGGCCTCTGAATTCCACCCGCTTTGCTAAGTTGAACTTTGCACCAATTTCACTAAGGAGGCCTAACTCCTGCCACACAACTGGCTCTACCACCTGGCCCTGCCATGTTCCACTTTGTCACAGCTCCAAGTAATGGGACCAAGCAACCATGAAGGGCAACTTTCAAAACCCTGAACCAAAATAAATTTTTCCTTCTTTTTACTAAAGATTTATTTCATTACTTTAATTACTTGTGAAAGTGTGTGTGTGCATATGGGCATGCATGTGAGTGTAGGTGCCTGTGAAAGCCAGAAGAAGGCAGCAGATTCCCTGGAACCAGAGCTAACAGGTGATTGTGAGCCACCCAACATAGGTGCTAGGAAGGGAACTTGGGTCCTCTGCAAGAGTAGTACTTGCTCTTAACAGTTAAGCCATCTCTCCAGACCTGTTTTTCCTCCTTAAAATTTGTCATCTCGGGGCTGGAGAGATGGTTCAGAGGCTAAGAGCGCTGGCTGTTTTTCCAGAGGTCCTGAGTTCAATTCCCAGAAACCTCACAACCATCTATAATGAGATCTGGTGCCCTCTTCTGCCATGCAGGCGTACATACTTCAATGCAGAACATTGTATACATAATAATAAATAAATAAGTCTTTTTAAAAAATTGTCATCTCAGGTATATTGTCCCAATAATGAAAAGCTGGCAGCAAACATAGTGTAGTTAAAGCTATTGTGGTCTTACCCAGGTCCATCTGACAAACTTCACCATGGAAAAACTAAGAAATTGTGTATAGCAAACAAAGGAAAACACTAACACTTGGGCTGTGGATGGAACCCAGTGGTAGAGTTCCGTTAGAGCATATGTGGGGTCCTGGGCTCAATCCCCCATACCAAAGAGGAAGAAAAGAAGAGGAGGGGGAACTCTAAAGTAAACAGAAAGATTATATAATCCCTATAACATCAGCCCTCAGGAGACTGAGGCAGGAGAACTGCCAAGTTCAAGGCCAGCCAGGGCTACAGAGCAAGACAAGCATGGGATGGATGGAAGAAGGGAAAGAAGGAGAAAGACATCTGAGAAACTTCAGTTTCTACCACAATGTACACAAGCGTATGACAGAGGTGGGTTGCAATTCCCAATATCAACAACTCCTAGAATGAAGCTGGTAAGATGGCTCAGCAGGTCTGAAAGGCACTTGCCATCAAGCCTGACCACTTGTGTTCCACACCTGACCATGGTGGAAGGAGAGAACCAGTTCTCACAAGTAATTCTGTGACCTACACACACACACACACACACACACACACACACACACAAATGAATAAATAACCCTCCTAGAATCAATAAGGCAGAAACATACAGCCCAAGAGAAAGCTTTAAGATGGCAAGGGAAGGCATACAGGCAATTTTCCAATATGCAATAAAAAATGAAAGGATATTCAATATCATCAACAGTTAAAGAGATTAAAATTAAAGTGACAAAGAGGCTTATTCTACCCATGAGGCTGCCAAAAACTCAATGGAATTGTATCTTTACAGATTGCCAAGAAGTGGGAAATAGCATGTCTTCCCCAGCATGAAGACAGTGGGGTGGATCCCTGTGGTGGTTTGAATGAGAATGGCCCCCATAGGTTCATATGTCTGAATGCTTGGTCCCTAGTTGGTGGAACTGTTTGGAAAGGATTAGGAGGTGTAACCTTATTGGAGATGTGTCACTGGGGGTGGGCTTTGAGGTTTCAAAAGCACATGCCATTCTCTTTGTCATGCTTGTGGATCAGGAGGTAAGCTCTCAGGTACTGCTCCAGCACCAGTTCTGCCTGCCTGCCTGCTGCCATGCTCCCTGCCTTGATGGTCATGAACTCACCTTCTGAAACTGTTAAGTCCCAATAAACACTTTCTTCTGTAAGTTGCCTTGGTCACAGTGTCTCATCACAGCAATAGAAAAGTTACTAAGACAGACCCCACCTCTGAAGGACGCCTAGCAAGTGTCAGCATCTCTGCCTAGCAGACTGCTGTCTTCTAGTCCAGGGACATGTTTGTCACAACACTAAGAGCATGCCAGAATAATTCTACAGCCACATCTCTGGGTGGTGGCATTATTGGTTGGATAATTCTCTCCAAATATTGGTAATATTACTTCACAAGGACAATAAGTCAGGCCAGGTGCGATGGCACACGCTTTTAATCCCAGAGTTCTGAAGACAGAGAGGCAAGTGGATCTCTTTTAAATTTGAGGTCAGCCTAGTTTACATAACACATCCCTCCAGTAGGGGGTGTCACACGGTGAGACCCTGTCAGAAGTAAAAGGGGGGGGCTGTGTAGACATGATTCCACAGCACTTACAGCTCTCGCAGAGGAACTGGGTTTAATTCCCAGCACCACTTGGTGGCTCACAACTGTCTGTAACTCAGTTCCTGAGGACCCCACACTCTCTTCTGGTACTCTTTGAGTGTGAGTACTAGACTCAATGGAATGGTCTACCCTACCTGTTCCACCAGACCACTGCTGTGAATGTGCCTACTCCTACTCAAGCAAGTGGTGTGTTTCACACATGTAGGCAAAATACTCATAAAACAAATGAGTTGTTTTTGTTTCATTTTGAAACAGGGGTTCTGTGTGTAGCTCTCGTTGTTCTGGAACTCATTCTGTAGACCAGGCTGGCCTCGAACTCACAGAGATTCACCTGCATCTGCATCCTGAGTGCTGGGACTAATGGCATTTGCCACAATCACCCGGCTAAAATTAATGAATCTTTAAAAAAGAAAAGAAAATGGCATCTATTCACTTATAATCAGACTTTAGCCATATAGTAGTACAAGATAACTATACTGCAACCAACGCACCAAAGGGAACAGTAACATAGACTTTTTTTCCTGTCAATGAGACACTTTGCCCTAGTGGTGCTGCCTTGTAACCCCCTAGTGTATGAGGAGGCTCTTGGCCCTCATATGACTGCTGAAATGGGGTGGGGGACTGTTATGTAGGGACACTCCACTCCAGAGGAGTGGGATGGAAAGGATAGGGGGTAGAAGGTGGGAGGGCACTGTGATGGAGATGTAACCTGAAGTAATAAATAAATATTTAAAAAAAAGAGAAATAAACGAAAGAAAGAAAGAAAGAGAAAAGGAAAAAGGGGAAATCCCCAATCATGGAAGCATTAAAGTGTCTTATTAGTGTCTTTCTTTTCTTTAAGATAAGGTTTCTCTGTGCATCAGAGTACACCAGGTTGGCCTCAAACTCAGAGATACATCTGCCTCTGTTGGAAATAAAGGCGCGGGCCATCACATCCATTTTATACGTTTCTTGACCCCAACCCAAAACAAAAGACCCTATCTCAAAATCAAAACAAACGAAAACAACAGAGAGAGGTGGTGAGAGAGGGGTCAGGGGAGAGCAGGAAGGAGCCCTTCTCAGGAACAATGTCCCTGGGGTTTTCTCCAGTCAAGATCCCTGGCACTCACTGATCATTTCATCTGCCCCATCAGACAGGGTGTGTGCCTAGGACCCAGGGCGGACCTGGCTTGCCCCCTGGCATTATCGACAACGCAGTATCTCCAGACCTGTCTAAAAAGCTAAAAAGAAAACTAGGAAATTTTCCGACGTCACATGGTCAGAGTGTGCTACAGAGCCAAGGAATTCCACTCTATAATGCTGACCGTGTTGGTAGAAGCCAGACCTACCCTACCTGTTCCACCAGACCACTCACTGATGTGAATGTGCAGCAAGGTGACCCTACATGACTCTGAGTGATTGTTTATCCCTCTTCAGCCTCTATCTCTAAGTGTGGTCTGAGATCTCGATAAGGTGGGGGGGGGGGGGGGCCGAAGGACATTGGGCAAAGACCATTTTGCAAAGTAAGGGGACTTGGGCACACCAGAAGGCATGGGCGACACAGAGGTCCCTGGCAGAAAGCCCCCGCGGTGTCCAGCGCAGGCAAGCTAAGCGCAGTCTCTAGCTGGGTGCAAACCGTAGGTAGGCAGGGAATGACGCCTCTGCTGGCTTGAGGATGTGCAGGGCAGGGCTGGGGACAGGGGGCGGTGGGGTGTGCCACTGAATGTGGACCAGCCTAAGGCGTCCTAAGAAGAGGTGTGCGAGGGGCCGGCGGCCCTCCTCCTGCTCTCCACCGCCACGCCCCTCGCCGCAGCCAATTTGCCGGCGCGCGCGACCTCCAGCACCCCTGGTCTGTGCGCGCTCTCGGCGCCGGGCGCTGCGCCAGGCCCGGGTGGGAGGACAGGAGGGTCCCCGCGCAGGCTCGGACTGCCGCGGCCGCCGCGGCCGCTTCCGCGCTGCCCTGTGCGCTCCTCCCGCGCGCCGTGCGTGTCCGAGCGCGGGCACTCGCGGGGCAGGTGGGCGCGCTCTCGCGGGCGGGGGTCCGGCCGGGGCCGCGCGCCTCCCCCGGAACTCGGCCGTGCCATTCCCATGATGCCCAGCCACCGGGCATGGCTTCCGGAGAGCGGCCGCCGCCGCAGCCACCGCGGGTAGGTGGCGGGAGGGACGGGCTGGACGGGGTGTCGCCCCGCCCCCTCGCCGCGCTGGCCCCGCCCTCCACTCCCGCGCTCCTCCAGCGCGCCGGGCCCCGGGGTCCCCGCCGGACTCCGCGGTGGCTGCGGGCGCCGGACCGAGGGAGGGCGGGGCGCGTGTGTCCGCGCTTCCTCGGGCTCCGGGCCCGGCGCCTCCCGGGACGCTGGGCGCAGGGCGGGCAGCCGGGCCGGGTTCGCCGTGCAGGCCGCGGCGGGCGGCCACCGGCTCGGGTCCGTGGCTGAGGCTTGTTGCTGCCACGGGAGAGGGTCACGGCCCCCGGGAGGCGCCTCCCGCGGGTGCCTGGCGCTTCTTGCGCCCTGCGTTCCTCGAGAGCCCGCGGGCGCAGGTCGGGCCCAGGTGAGGCTCAGGTGAGGGGCGGGCTCCGGGTCACCGAGGCCGGCCTGGCCTTCGAGGCTTCTTGCCTTCTTGCCCTGCCACGTGCAGCTTCGAGGCCCCCGGATTCCCTAAGCCTGTGATCCCAGAAAATGACTCCGGGGATGGATGGGTTGGGGCACAGACCAGCCGGAGGCCTTGCCTCTGTTTGGAGAAAGGTTGGCATTGACCTGCTGAAGACCAGACTGCTGCTCCAGCTGCCCTCTCCGGCATGGCATCGAGCTGAGCAGTCAGTGCTCGGGCAGCAACGGGAGCCTAGCTCTCAGTGCCGCCACTCCGCACAGGGGATGGCAGACACAAGAGTTTGTCTAGGGGCCCGAATCCTGTCAGCACCTCTCTGACTCCTAAGGACCAAATCTTACCCACTTCAAGTTGGAGTACAGGGCCCTGAACATCGAAACTTAATTTTAGAGGCCAGGCTCGGTTTCAGGGCTGATTGGACCCACAGCCACCCTGGAAACATCATTCCCAGAGCCGCCAGTTTAAAGTCCCAACCCTGGCTTAAGCTCACATTTCTAACTCTCTGCAGTTCGTGGTTCTCCAGAATGAGAGCTCCCAAGATTGACATAGACCAGATATTGGACCAACAACCTTTAAGACTGTCAGAGAAGCCCAGCTCTGGGTCCATCGTTATAAGCTGTGAACAGGTGAGTGGAGAGAAACTGATCTATTCCCGGATCTCTGCACCTGGTGTAATGGTTGCCGGCTTGTTAAGACAGTAATGTTACCACACTCACCTACCGACCTCCATCCCCCCCACCCTCAGACAGCACCTTTTCTTGTGTTTGCTTTGGTCTGTTGAGACAGGATCTCAACAGCCCAGATGCTGTCTTTGAAGATAAAGGAAACAGTGCTAGCTAACCTTGGGCTCCTGAACCTCTGGCTTTCACCTGAGATTACAGGCACCACACCCTACTTGACCCAGACCCTTCCCAGTTAAGCTGTGCAAATGTTTTGTGATTTCTGTAGTATTGCTCTAGTAGTTTGGACAACACCTACAGCAGGGAACATGTAGGTGCCCTAGCTAGTGAAAGAAATTACTCTCCCAATTAGTTCCCACTGCCCTGTGTCTGTGGGGTGTCTGGGGAAGGCAATGTTATTGGCCAGTAAGACTGTAGTACATAAAGGCCAGGATGTGAGCTCTAGGAGCTAGCATAGGAAAGGCCTCCCCACCCTGTGGCTCTCACCCTGAAGAATGGCAAGTTAGCTACAATTAATGTAGTCAGTGTCCGGCAGCATTTCCTGAATTTGCTTTGAGCCTTTCTTTACATTAATGACATACCATAACATAAAAAAATATTTATAAGCTATCATCAGTGTCTGAACTAGATGTCAATGATTCTTTATCCTGGCAGTAAAAGCTGATTTATTTTTATTCATTCATTTATTATTCACTCATTTATTTGTTTATTTGGACAATTCAGTCTCACTATATAGCCCTGACTAGCCAAGAACTCACTATGTGTAGACCAGGCTGGCCTGGAACTATCAGAGATCCACCTGCCTCTGCCTCCTAAAGGTCACGATTAAAAGCATGCACCACCATGTCCAGCTCTGGCAGCCAGTTTTAAAAGCTGATGGAAGATGCTTAAGTAGAGCAGGGAAAAACCTCATCCTGAAGCCCTGTGGGATATCAGCCTCCACCTGAGAATTTCAAGTAATTGGAATAGATTTCGTGTGTTAGTTTAACTCTTGAAGCACACATTGGTAATCACCCATGAGTTGCTGCTGCATTGCAGATTTTGGTCTAGATGGCCAGCCCCACCTCTCCAGGAAGGGGTGTCAGTGTGTATACAGCAGCACATCCTGGCCTGTCAGAAAGGCAAGTCCTGATTAAATAGCTGGTGGAGAGGACAGAACATGGAAGCAAAGCAAGCAACATGCCAGGCCAGGCTCTACCATCCAGCCTTGGGTTAGGGGTGGGGAAGGCCGCCTCCTGTGCCTTCCCTTGGTGGAGCTCAGGTCTCTTTGACCTTCAGCCTTGTAGGTGCTCTCCAATCTCAGGAAGGCAGAAGGGGATCAAAGAAGCCTGAAAGAATTGAGAGCTATACAGAGCAGCTGGTATTTTTCCAAATGACCCTGTGCCTCCTAGACTAGGTTCCTTTTTGCAGGGGAAGCCTGGCTCTGACCACACAGGCATGTGTCACTTTACTTCACAGTGTCCTCGTCATCCAAGACGACAAGCCCATGGCTTGTCTGTTTACATGCCACACAGTCCTTTCTCTGGGCCCACCCACATGGTATGACCACCAAAAAGTTGGATCAACTTTCACACTAATTAGCAGAAGTTGATGGCAGCCTATGAAAATCATCTGTCAGATATTCATTTGACATTTTCACATAGAGCAGCGTAGTGAAGGCAACTCAGAGAAAAGCCTGATAGAGTGCTTTTGAGTCCTTCATATGGTGCAGCTTTGGTTAAAGAACATGCCAGTCATTTCCAAAAAGGATCCGCCCATCAAATTCAGCTGACTTGGGCATGTGTGTAGTCAGTCTTTTTAAAGCACAGAGAAGCATTTGTAGACTGTAGCTTCTCCTAAAAATGCTGGGAGGAAACTACATCCCTTTTGTCCTCTTAAAGAAAAGGTACAAACCCTGAGGGGAAAGGAAAGGGCTGCTGGAGTTTGCTTTTTTTTTTAACTGAGTCTTCCAGCTACAGGATGGAAGTGATTCCTAGTACTGCTGGCAAAGCTGAGACCTGAGAGGCCTGCATAAGCCACTCCAGCCAATGAGACATTAGGACATTAGGTCGTAGCCCCAGGTGTGTTGTCTCTTGTAGTAACGTGGGTGTTTGCTGATGTCACTGCCAGGCTATATCCTTCATTATGCTTTCTTTGCTCCCAGGATGTGAAAGAGGCTGACCCATAAGCCTTGCCTCCCAGCACCCCAGCCGGCCTGCTAGGATGTTCCTCATGAACGCTCCTCCAGTGGTGGCGCTCCAGTCCAGATGGGAGGCCTTTGGCCAGCCCAGGAGCTTCTGCCTTCCCGACTGCTTCTCAGAGTCTAAAGAGGACACCTCCAGGGCTTCAGTGAGTGCCAGGGTACAGATGCTCATTAGCACACTGCAGAGAGACGAGGCTGCCCTGGGCATGAGCCATGAGCGTGTCACACAAAGAGGCCAACATGCTGAGAAGTACCAGGACACCAGGCTGGCCCCCAAACCTGCTGTGTGCAAAGAGCAGCCAGAGTTCCCTGCCTGTGGCCTTGTTACAAATTGCAACCCCCTGGAGAAAGATGAAGCTGGGAGACATGGTCCCTTGGAGCTGGAGTCTGACAGTGATGACTCTGTAGACCGGGACATCGAGGAGGCTATCCAAGAGTACCTGAAGGCAAAGGGCGGAGCTTCTGAGCCTGTGTCCCGAGGGGCCCCCAGTAATCCAGAGCCTGCCCCCATCCCATGTTCTCCACAACTCACTCCTGACTCAGGTAGTGTTCCTGTAGGAGCCAATGAGGACCAGGGCTCCACCTCCCCAGCTAGCATGAGCAGCGAGGACTCCTTTGAACAGAGCATCCGAGCTGAAATAGAACAGTTTCTTAATGAGAAAAGACAGCATGAAAACCTGAAGTGTGATGGATCTGTGGATAAAAAACCAGACCCAAATGAAAGCCCTGCGAGACTTAGAGGGAACCGAGAGACCTCAGCCAGGGCGGCTCTGATAGGAACCTGTAAGGAGTTCATCTTCCAAAAACCTCAAAGGTTAACAAAGATGAGCACACAATCCAGAAGCTTCCGTTCTAAGGTCTCTACAGAGCCTGAAGCCCCGGTGAGCGCGAGGACCACCCACAGACCAGAGGCTACACAGAGCAGGGGTGGGGTGAGGAGGAACATGCCTGCCCGGCGCAGCAAGCGTATCAGGAACTCAGCCCCAGTGCATCAGGCATCTGACTCCAGCAGTGATGACGGTATTGAGGAGGCCATCCAGCTATACCAGCTGGAGAAAACCAGGAAGGAGGCCAGTGGGAACCCACCTCTGAGAGCCCAGCTGAAAGAGGAGAGCCCTGGCAGTGCCCAGCCAAGTGCCTTGCCTGAAGCCCACAGGAGACCCCCTAGCAAGAAAAAGCTGGCAGTTCCAAAGGTTATGGACACAACCCTGGGAGGCCTCCACCCTGATCCCCCCTCCAGACTCCTAAAGGATACAAGAGCCTCTGTATCTCCAGGACACACAGCTGCCGAGAGTGAGGCTGTGCATCAGGCCCCATGCCTAGCAGACACATCCACCGAGCTGATGTGTGCAGAAGCAATCCTGGACATTTCCAAGACCATCCTGCCAGCCCCCGTGGCAGGCAGTGACAGGCCTCCATCCGTGAGCCCGCTCTTCTGTCCCCCGCCCATGCCTCCCCGCTCTGAAGGTGACAGCAGCAACGTTGACAGTGATGACAGCATAGAGCAGGAGATCCGGACATTTTTGGCCCTCAAGGCACAAGTAGGAAGTCCTCAGCCTGCCCAGGGCCCACTGTCTTCGCCTGGTCCCAGTGGCCAGCCTGGCATCCCCAAGGCCCCTCTTGCTAAAACACCAGATCTGCCTCTGGGCTGCAAACGGAAACGGAGAGGCGGAGGCAACACTACAGTTCCCAAGAAATTAAGGGAGGGCAGGGAAAGTACCCAGGACGACCACATCCAGGGCAAGGTCCAGCTCGGCCGTGATGGGTGGGACCCTCTCAGCCAGAACGAAGTCACAGAAGCCCCAGGAGGGGAGACTGAGGACAAGGAGCAGCCTGTCACTTCCAGAACAGTTGGGCTCAGTGACCCACACCTATCACAGGGCCATGGGGGCCTTGGGAAGGCCTGTGAGGGGAAGAAGGCCGGCGAGAAAGAGAGCTCTGAGGATAAGAGCAGTTCTCTGGACAGTGACGAGGACCTAGACATGGCCATCAAGGACTTGCTAAGATCCAAGCGGAAGTTCAAGAGGAGGTACCGAGAGCCCCGGGCTGCGTGTAAGAAGGTCAAATTTGGCGCCACAGAGAGTAGGTGTGGGGAGAAGCCAAGCAGCCTTCCTGGAGACGGGCAGCAGGTACTACGGAGCTGTCTGTCCAAGTACAGAGGAGATAACAAAGACAGCCTGGGAAGAAGCCCAGTTGGCATCTTCAGCAGCATGCCAGACAGGGCGAAGCTGGGTGGCACAGGGGGTGAGGATGCAGCCCCCACCTTTCTTCCTAAGAGGAAAAGTCCAGAAGGGGCTTCTCCCTCTAAAGACACACAAGCCAGTAGCCGCCCTCCTTCAGCCTCTGGACCCCCATCTGAGGACAGCTCAGTGGACAGTGATGACAGCATTGAGCTAGAAATCAGGAGGTTTTTGGCAGAAAAAGCTAAGGAGTCTGTACGCAGCTCAGAACCTCAGGGGGGCTCTGCCAAGCCAGAGATGTCCTGCAGGAAAGAGCCAACCCCGGGGTTGCTACCTGGAGTGTGCACACGGAGCCAAAAAGCCAGGGGAACCCCTCAGCTGCCTGAAGGAAGGAGAGGCCCAGAGAGAGCTCGGACACAGGCAACCAGCCTCTTGAGCCAGACTGGGAGGGGCGCCCCCCGTGCCGAGCAGGCCACCCGCATCCCCACTGCCATGGGCCGAAGTGAGCCAGCACTACCCAAGAACACCAGTAGGAACAGCTCTGTCAAAGCATCTCCACCGAGCAGGAAAAGTACTAGCATTCACAAAGACCAGGGCCAACGGGGAACCCAGACTGCCATGGCAGAGAGTGTTTTCAGTCAGCTTCCCAGTTGTGCCAAAGTCAGTGCTGAAGCTGGAAGTACCAGGGGGACCTTTCACCTGAACTGTGGCAGCCATAGCTTGCTGACCCCCAACCCTGGACCCCGGGCTGACCTCACCCTCCCCTGGAGTGATTTTGCACACCAGAGCCGGCTGTCCAGCTCATGGGCACTGAACTCGGGTCAAGGCACAGTATGGACAGGGGTCTTTCGGGGTGAGAAAGAAAAGGGAGCCACATCTCAGGCTGGGGGCCCACCTAGCCTTTCCTCAGGCCCCAAGAAGGGCCTGCCTTTTCTCTCCACCCAACTCTTCCACTTTGGGAAGGGTGTCTCCTGGGGGACCAAGCAGGCTGGCCTCTTCAGTCCCAACCTGGGCCTGCCTCTGCAGGGTCCAGCATTCTCAGCCTTCAGGGAGACCCAGCCTGGCCACAGCCCTGTATTTGGAAGCCCACACTTTCGTATGAAGGATAGTGGGCACTGGCCAAGCCAGAAGGCTCAGGGGTCCCTGAGACAGCAGGACAGGAGGAATTCTGGCTCTGAAGACAGTGTCCTAGACCTGAGATATAGGCACAGGGTTGACAGGGAACACCAGGACCAGGAGGCTTTGGGCAGTGATGCCAGTGAATTCAGTGACACCTCCATGGAGGATGGGGGCAGTGCCACAGTGAACAGTAAAGGCCTCAAGTTGTGACAGGCATGTCATGGCTCTTGCCATAGCTGTGGGAAGCAGTGTCCATGTCGTTTCTGTGTGTGTGTGTGTGTGTGTGTGTGTGTGTGTGTGTGTGTGTGTGTGT
>CAJQZJ010031933.1:6379487-6402403 GCA_907164525.1 Lophiomys imhausi | reverse complement strand
GGGGGTTGAGGAGGAGGAGGGTGGAAGGGTGGGACTGGAGGGGGGCGTAGGGAGGGGATTGTGATTGAGATGTAACTTGAAGAAATAAAAAATAAATTATTAAAAAAAAAAGAACGCATAAGCAGGGCTGGAGAGGTGGCTCAGAGGTTAAGAGCACTGGCTGTTCTTCCCAGGGTCCTGAGTTCAATTCCCAGCAACCACATGGTGGCTCACAACCATCTATAATGAGATCTGCCCGGGCATATATGTAGAGCGAATACTGTATACATAATAAATAAATAAATAAAGTTTTAAGAATGCATAAGCAGCAGTACCATGTACCTGCTTCCCACAGAAACACCCAGTTTCCGATTTTGGAACGCAGACTCCAGAAAATCTTTTAGTAAATAGTCTGTTCACAGGAGTTCTGTCACTCATATGACACAACTAAATGATTAATTACCAGGTCTCCAAAAATGACAACTGTTTGGGAAAATGACCTCCAGCATCCTCATTCCAAAGTGGGAGCCACGGTAATCTAGGAATGCTCACCGAGTCCTTAAGTGTGCTCCCTGGATCAGAGGGTGACTTCAATCACCAAGGTGCTTGTCCCACAACCTTAGCTCCGACCAGGACTGCACCCCAATGCACAAAGCACATCTCACCACATGAAAAATTCGAGAACATTTGGCTTCGTTGTGTTGCCTCTGGGTGCCTATGTAAAGGCGTGCCCATGTGAAGTGCATGCCTGTCTGATGTGTGTCACAGGGGAATGGGGAGGACAACATGGAAGCAAGTTTACTTGGACTTTTCTCTGCCTACAATATATTTTGATTCTGTTTTGTTTTCTTTGTTTTTTGAGACAGGGTTTCTTTGTATCTTTGGCTGTTTTGGACTCACTTTGTAGACCAGGCTAGCCTTGAACTCACAGAAATCCACCTGCCTCTGCCTCCCCATGCCCAGCAAATACAGCTAGCTGTGAACTGCCATCTGGGTGCTGGGATTTGAACCTGGGTACTTTGGAAGAGCAGTCAGTGCAGTGTTCTTAACCGCTGACTCATCTCTCCAGCCCTATATTTTGCTTCTAAATTGTATTTTATCATCTCTCTGCCCTGCCCTGTTCTAACATGATTTGAGGTGCCCCACATTGTAAATGTGAGAATTTGGTTTCCAACTCTGACTGCTTACAACCCAGCTTTTCTAGATGAAACCTCATCTTGGCATGTCTGGCTTGCAACATACCGGCATCTCATGCACTGTGGGCGCTCTGCTCCCATACGTTTGGTTACTGGTCCTGTACATGGAGACAGTTTTGTCGGTCCTGCAGAAGAAGAGAGACACCGTTTGCCACTCAGACTCATTCTAAGTCAGCCAGGGCATAACCTGAAAGAATTTGATTGATGGAGCTTTTTTGGCGACAACACCGACAGCAATACCATGCCAATGGGGCTCCCACTGTGATCGGGCCTGCCCCTCTGGCCTCCTCTGCTGGCCCCTGATCCTTCCAAGGTAAACACCTACAGAACGCCCAGCCAGCAAATGCCTTGGTAGAACTTTGGCACAGACTGCCACTGCCAGGGATGTTAGCTGCCTTGGGGAATAGCATCTCAGCTTCCAGACCCTATCACCCAGAAGTCCCTCTGCTTCTGAGCCGCAACCTTACAGAGGCCAAGCTCTGTCAGGTGGAGTGGAGGAAGGAAATCTGGTTTGTGAGGGTGTGGTCCGTGACACAGGCGACTGCCAGCTCTACTTCACACCCTGAGGCCTCAGCAAGCTGTCTTCTTGCCCGCCTGTAGGGAGTGGGCGGTGGTATGCCTGCATCTGCTTCGCAGATGTCGACAAGGAACCAGGCTGCCCTGTAAGGGGCACAACTTTCCGGGGAGCTTCAAATGCTAGACAGACCTCTCCCCTCCCGGCAACAACCCTACATCCAGACACATTCACTCTGGGAGTTACTCAGACAGCAGGACCCTGATAGTAATGGTGGCACAAGGCACAGGGTTCCCTTCTCGCTTCTTTTGGCCTCAGCAGCCAGGCACTTGGGAATTCTCACACACATGGCCAAAGCTGCTGCACCTTGCTCTGTGGAGTAGGTAACCTCAGTCTTCCTCACCTGTAGCCGCGGAAACACCCCGGGTTATTGAACCTGACTGGGAGTTTCTCACTCACGGAGTAGTAGTCGCTCGTCTTTTCTGGGGCGGTCTGAGCCTTGGGTCCCACCGGCTCGGTGCAGTCTTTAGGGTTTTCTTCGGACATTTGGCCGTCTAAGGGAACTAGCCAGGCACAGTCAAGTCAAGTCTGCGGCTGTGGCTGCGGCGGCATGGCGTCCTGTTGCTAGGCAGCAGGTCACATGACAGGGGCGGGGCTGTTCTTTGGCGGCTGCTTGCCAAGGAGCTGTAGGCGAGTCTGGAATCTTCCAGAGGGAGATTAACAAAGGAGACAATAAGGGGTTCTAAGCTAGGGCTATCGAGAAGGAATTCCAAGGCTACAACGCGCAGCTCCTCTGAGAGTTCCACTGGCCTTTTTTCTGGAACTCTTGGGAACATGTTTGTATCATCCCAAAATGCACTAGGAAGCAGATCCTGGGCAAATGAAACCTTAGGACCTGCAGGAATTAGGTGCTTCCACTCTCTGCCTGAGCAAGCACTCACTGGTCTGTCTTTTACTGTACTGGCCAGGGCTTCTGCTTGGCCTCTGTCACCCCATGCTTCCCAAAACTTAGCCTAAACTTAGACTCGAAATGTTGCTAAATTTAGGTAATCCTCCTAGCCCAAATACTGTTGAAATATAAAAAATGATCTTGTGAGCCGTGCATGTAGCTCATATGGAAGAGTAACCGCATTAACGAAATGCTAGTGCAATGCTAGGATCTCTGAGTTGGAGGACAGCCTGATCTACATAGAGTTCGAGGACAGCCAGGGGTACAAAGTGAGACCCTGCCTCAATAATGATGATGATAATAATAATAATAATAATAATAATAATAATAATAATTTTTTTTTGGTTTTTCAAGACAGGGTTTCTCTGTGTAACAGCTCTGACTGTCCTGGACTGGCTTTGTAGACCAGGCTGGCCTCGAACTCATAGTGATCCGCCTGCCTCTGCCTCCCAAGTGCTGGGATTAAAGGCGTGTACCGGCTGGAGAGATGGCTCAGCGGTTAAGAGCACTGCCTAGTGCTCTTCCAAAGGTCCTGAGTTCAATTCCCAGCAACCACAGGGTGGCTTACAACCATCCACAATGTGATCTGGTGCCCTCTTCTGGAATGCAGGTGTACATGCAGATAGAGCACTCATATGCATAAAATAAATAAATAAAATCAAAAACAAAACAAACAAACAAAAAAAAACATGGATTATGGGCTGGAGAGATGGCTCAGCGGTTAAGAGCACTGGCTGCTCTTCCAGAGGTCATGAGTTCAATTCCCAGCAACCACATGGTGGCTCACAACCATCCATAATGAAATCTGGTGCCCTCTTCTGGCCTGCAGATATGCCTGCAGACAGAACACTGTATACATAATAATCTTTAAAAAAAAAAAAAAAAGGCGTGTACCACCATGCCCCGCTTTTTTTGGTTTTTCAAGACAGGGTTTCTCTGTGTAGCCCTGGCTGTCCTAGACTTACTTTGTAGACCAGCTGGCCTTGAACTCACAGAGATCTGCCTGCCTCTGCCTCCCGAGTGCTGGGATTAAAGGTGTGTGCCATCACGACCGGCAAATGATGATGATGATGATGATGATGATGATGATGATGATATAATAATAATAATGAAGTCCAATGCTAGGATCCAATAATGAAGTGCAATGCTAGGATCTGAGTTTGAGGACAGCCTGATCTACATAGAGAGTTCTAGGCCACCCAGGGGTACATAGTGAGACCCTGTCTCAATAATAATAATAATTTTAAAACAAACAATAAAAACTATTTGGGGCACAGTGTGATAGAGCACGCCCCAGCACTCAGGAGGCAGAAGCAGGCAGATCTCTGTGGATGTCTGGCCAGTCAGGGAAACTTTGGTTTGTTGTCATCGTCATTCTTTAATGTAATTTGGGGCTGGAGAGATGGCTCAGCAGTTAAGAACATTTGTTGTTCTTGCAGAGGACTTGGGTTCAACTCCCAGTCCCTACAAGGTGACTCACAAACATCCTTCACTCTAGCTCCTGGGAATCAGACACCTCCTTCTGATCTCCACAGGCACCAGGCACTCACAAGGTGCACATACATACATGTAGGCAAAATACTCATATACATAAATAAATCTAAAACAAATTTTAAAGAAAAAAATGCAATTAAAAACCAAACAAACTGGGCAGTGGTGGTGCATACTTTTAATCCATGCACTATAGAGGCAGAAACAGGCAGCTCTCTATGACTTCTGTAATAATTTTTTGTTTTGTTTTGTTTTTTCGAGACAGGGTTTCTCTGTGTAACAGCCTGGCTGTCCTGGACTCACTTTGTAGACCAGGCTGGACTTGAACTCACAGAGATCCGCCTGCCTCTGCCTCCCGAATGCTGGGATTAAAGGCGTGAGCCACCATGGCCCAGCTGTAATAATTGTTATTACCATTATTTTTTAAACAAACAATAAAGGCTGGAGAGATGGCTCAGTGATTAAGAGCACTGGCTGCTCTTCCAGAGGTCCTGAGTTCAATTCCCAGCAAACACATGGTGGCCCACAACCATCTACAATGAGAATCTGGTGCCCTCTTCCGGCTGCAGGCGTACTTGCAGACAGAGCACTCATAAAATAAATAAATAAATAAAATCTTAACAACAACAAACAAACAATAAACCAGGCGTGGTGGCACATGCCTTTAATCCCAGCACTTGAGAGGCAAGAAACAGGCAGATCTATGTGAGTTCAAGGTCAGCCTGGTCTACAGAATGACCCCAGGACAGTCAGAGCTACATAGAGAAACCATGTCTTGAAAAAAACAAAAACAAAAAACAATAAAAACTACTTGGGGCACAGTGTGGTGGTGCATGCCAATAATCCCAGCACTCTGCAGGCAGAGGTAGGCAGATCTCTGTGAGTGCCTGTTCTACACAGCGAGTTCCAGGACAACTAGGGTTACACAGAGAAACTCTGTCTGGGGAGGGGAAACAAAACAAAAGACCAGTAAAAGCCATTTTGAACAAGGCAGTCGACCGCTTCCTTCAGACCGAGGCTGAGAGGACGCTGTGATTTCCCTGGGAGGAACGAACTGTGTGTGAGTCCGCTCGTTCCTGTTCAGTCCCACGTCCCAGGCAGGGACCGATCGCCGGCCCCGACAGCGACTCTCCGATGACTCCTGTGGGCGGAATCTCACCAGGTCGTGCTGAGAGGGAGCCAGGCGGCGGTCCTCCCGGCCTGCAAGGGGCGCTGCGGCCCCGCACGCTCGGCGGAGGAGGCGTTCCGCCCGGCCGGAAGAGGCTCTGCAAGCATCTCTGTCCACGCGCTCGCCATGGCGCCCGCTGTGTGGACCCGGCTGTTTTGTGCAGGTGAGCGCGGAGGATAACCCCGAGGAGGGAGGGACCCGGGGATCCCAGAGAGGAAGACAGGGACGTGGGCAGGGCGCGGCCCCACCGGCTGTCTCTCCGCAGGTGGGCGGCGCTGGCCAGGTTTCCTGCAGAAGGCGGCCCCGGGCCCAGCCCGGCAGAATGGTAGGATGGTGACCGGAGCCCCGGTCCCCGCGGTCAGCGAGCCCCAGGACGGCGACGGTAAAGGCCAATGGCTGGAGCTGGGCTGGGACACAGAATCGTAAAGGGATGGTCATTGCGGGATCCCCGAGCGAACCCTGGGCCAGTCTCCTAAGTGGGATGGGAGGGAGAATGTCCCCACTCCCGGTATGTCCTAGTAACTCCCGAGACCAGTGAAGACCAGTTTTAGATCTGTCCACCTTGCTGGTCTTCAGGCCGGGCATTTAATGAGGCACCACAAGTCAACGGGGCCTCTTTCTCTTTTTTCCTCTTATGTCTCTAGAGACTAAAAGAAGAGGGTTGACCAGGTTTTCCCTACAGAGAGTCCACTCAGACCTTGGCACTATCTCTTCTGTGCCGTAAAAGCGCCCTCGTGTCTTCCATATCTTTCTTGGCGTTTCTCCTCCTCAGCCTTGAGGTCCGGACTCCCTGGAGACTCGTGAGCCTTTGGTTGGTGGTTGATGGGCCACAGTGTCTTCCTTCCTCTTTTTCCCCCGCCCCAGATCTCCAGAGCAGGATCCTAGATGTGCCACTGCAGCATTCAGACTTCTTCAATGTCAAGGAGCTGTTTTCTTTGAAGACCCTCTTCGAGGCCCGAGTACACCTGGGACATAAAGCCGGTTGTCGGCATAGGTAGCTGGCAACAAGCAGTGTGGGCAGAGCGGTGGG
This sequence comes from Lophiomys imhausi, assembly GCA_907164525.1. Taxonomy (NCBI): domain Eukaryota; kingdom Metazoa; phylum Chordata; class Mammalia; order Rodentia; family Muridae; genus Lophiomys; species Lophiomys imhausi. Next base: position 6,396,076 of record CAJQZJ010031933.1, on the reverse strand, counting down.
GTCACGATTGGAATTGCCTCTGGTTGGGGGGGGTGTCAGCCGTAACACAAGTGCAGTGTTAGTATTGATCCTGTTCACAGACATGGTGAAAACTGAAGGTCATCACAGTCTGGGGGACCCTAAGATTTGACCGCTCCAGTAGACAGGTCCTGCTGCATAGAACTGACATGACCGTACATAGAGAGCAACACTGGACAGTGTGCCTTGCCTCAGTTCATGTTTAATGTGCACTTGCTCCTCCACCCTCCACAGGGAGGTGTGTCAGGTTGAGCCACACGCCTGATGCTAGCTGCTCAACTCCACAACTGTGCTCCCAGCCCATCACTCACTAGACTAGGAGTGGTGGGAAGCAGATAAATGTAAACAGTGCCTCCCCACCTACATTGCTGATAGGGGTCTGTGGAAGGGGAAAAGTGGCTACCAGAACACTGTTCCGCTTACTTTGGGGCTTTTTTTGGCCAGGTTTATGGAGCCATACATCTTTGGAAACCGCCTGGGCCAAGATATCATCGACCTGGATCAGACAGCCATGAATCTCCAACTGGCCTTGAACTTCACTGCCCATGTGGCCTACCGCAAGGGCATCATCCTGTTCGTGAGCCGGAATCGGCAGTTCTCTCACTTGATTGAGAAAACAGCCCAGGACTGTGGGGAATACGCCCACACCCGCTACTTCAAGGGTGGCCTGCTGACCAATGCGAACCTCCTCTTTGGGCACACAGTCCGCCTGCCAGACCTCATCATCTTCCTGCACACACTCAACAATGTCTTTGAACCCCATGTGGCTGTGAGGGATGCAGCCAAGATGAACATCCCCACAGTGGGCATTGTGGATACCAACTGCAACCCATGCCTCATCACTTACCCTATCCCTGGCAACGACGACTCACCCCAAGCCATCCATCTCTTCTGTAAGCTTTTCCAGACAGCCATCAACCGGGCCAAGGAGAAGAGGAAGCAGATGGAGGCACTGCATCGGCTGCAGAGGCCCAAGGGGGCTGAGGGCAGTGGGACATCTGCACCTGACCAGAGCCACTTTCCGAGACAGGAAACCCTGCTCCCACACTAGATTGCCAGATCTGTTCTGAGCAGGAAGCTCCTTGTCCAGCCCTGGTCTATATCCCCATTCCCCGTTGTTAGCATCAGAATCCTAGGTTCCCAAGATATGGCCACTCAGAGTCCAATCATCCTGAGCTAACCCTTATGTGCCTCTTTTCTGGGAACAAACTCAGGTAAAGTACATATCCAGTGGTGACCACTAAGACTTGGACATAGCCAGCTTCCACTTTAGAAGTAGGTCTGTATCAGGTGTGTTCCATTCGGTTTCTCTTTGCAATTAAAATTAATCATTATCTGCTAATTAGTCCTTCATTCTGTGAAGAAAATGCCAAGCAAGACAATACTGATGGTCCCCAGGGCCACCAATAGTTGCCTCTAAACCTATAATCAGACTTAAGGCTAGGCAGACTCCTAAAGGGGAGGTAGAGAGTGTAATCTATGAGGAGGTGAACTATACTACTAAAGAACTTAATGAATTTGCTAGTTACAAACAATTACAAGAAGTAGTCTGGGGAGTATGTGTGGGAAAGGGTGTACAATAATGGTGGAAGGAACACACAACTGAATCAGGCTGAGTTTACTGATATTTGAGTGGAGAATAGGTTTAATATGGAAACTTGCACAGCTAAAAAAAGGTGTTAAAATTTTGTTAGAATGGTTGGCTGAAACACTTTTCAAAAGATGGTTTACTATTGGGAGCATGACAGTCCTTGAGACCAAAGATCATCACTTGGGAAACCAGAAATGTTCAATCACACAGGGTTATCTCCTCAAAAAAGGAAATGAATACCTGTTGTCCACTGAGAAGGCTAGGAGTGGATACAGAAAGCTAGGAGGTGACCTTTGCTATCTGTACAGCCAGAATGTTTATCCTAGACTCTCCCTCCCTAGACTGTTATTTTTAGCTTAGCTTCTCAGTCGATAGAACCCATCCTTAGCCTGCTGACCTCTATGCTGTCTCAGTCAGAGACCACTCCAGATCCTAGGCCCTTAAGCTCTAGAACCCGTCTTCATGATTACATGTACTTTGAGCTAAGTTTCAATGTGATTATGCCTCCTTGTGCACCGGGGGTGGTATTAAACCAGGAAACACTTTTTTTCAAAACTGTACTGTTTTAATATGCTTACAATAAACCACGAGTGTGAGACACCAACTAAGTCAGGCCGAACCAAGTTCTCCTTGCCTTTCACAGTTCACTTTCCTTCAGGCATGACACTTGCAGGGACCCTACAGCATACTGAAAAGGAGTTGGAGATGTCTGATATCCCTTGGCTTAGTGTTGATGGAGTGATTTTAAGGCTCAGGAAAATTGCAATAGTAGAGTGGGTTCACTATATAAAACCTAATCCTCCATAATGAGAAAGCCCAGAAGACAAGCCTTTCTCTGATCCTATAAATTGCAAAATGGTGAGAGGGACACCAGCACATTGTCGCCCTTTTCCTTGTGCCTGACCTTAAGGTTGGAGATGTTTCCTTTGTTGGGTGAATTAAATGTAATGGGTTTGATTGTGCTCTGAAGTAACAGGGACCAGGTGGCCGCACTGAATCACCAGAGACAAGGTGATTGTCCAGAATGGCCTGACCTGTAGTAGTCGGCACAGGCAGAGTTCATTTTATGACAGCATCATTTGTATGGATTTTTGGTACTAGCTAATCAGTCATGGTGTTTCCCAGCATTAAATAGTCAAGAAGCCTACTGAGGATTTTTTATTTTTGATCTGCATAATCGGAAAAATTCTCTCAAATCAAAGAAAGGCTACATTGGATCATGGCAAAAGGTATTCTCCGCTCATGAACCAATTTCCAGACTTGAGCCAATTTGGAGACCCAGAGTGAAGTGATAGTCAGGTTCTCTTGAGGAAAGGAACAATGAATCAAAAACAGTTGATAAAATACCTAAAGGTTTTACTGTTAGCCTTTCCCCCGGGGTATTATGGTCTTTGACAATGGTAACTACACTGGAGGGAAGGAAACACTTTCTGGGGTCTATTGGATACTGGTTCTGATTCCAGGAGACCCTAAGAAACATTGTGGCCTTCCAGTTAAAGTAGGGGCTGATGGAGGTCAGGTGATAACAGAGTTTTGGCTAAAGTCCAACTCAGTACATCCGGTGGGTTCCTGAACTCATCTTGTGGCTATTCCCCCAGTCCCAGAATGTGTAATTGGGATAGATAGATGTGGTTGGAATGGGCTTGGCCCCCACAGATAGGTTCATCACATTAAATGCTTGGACATAGGGAGTGCCACGTGGCCTTGTTGGAGGAAGTGCATCACTGTGTAGGTGGGCTTTGAGGTTTCCTATGCTCAGGCTCCACCCATTGTGGAATTTCAGTCTCCTGGCTGCCTGTGGAAGATAGTCTCCTGGCTTGCCTTTGGATCAAGATGTAAAATTCTTGGCCCCTCCAGCACAATGTGTGCCTGGATCCTGCCTGGCTTCCCACCATGACAATAATGGACTAAAGCGGTGAGACTGTAAGCCAGCACCGATTAAATGTCTTCCTTTATAAGAGTTGCCTTGGTCATGGTGTCTCTTCACAGCAATGGAAACCCTAAGACAATAGACTTATAAGTTGGCAGAATTCTCACATTGGTTCCCTGGCCAGTCCCTGTGGAATGAGGGTTCTTATGGTTGGAAAGGCCAAACGGATACCTTTGGAGTTGGCTCTGTCAAGGAAAACAATGAATCAAAAACAGTTGCTTTCCAGGAGGAATTGCAGAAATTAGTGCCACCATCAAGAACTTGATGCAGGAGTGGTGGTTCCCACCACATCTCCCTTTAACTCTCCTATCTGGCCAGTGCAGAGGGAAGATGGATCATGACACTTGTGTAGTGGATTAGTAAGGGTTTTTGGAAAGCAGATTGGCCTAGCACCTGGCAGCATATGGTCCTGGACAAACAGATGTAATTGGTAATGCCTGAGAAAATGAGAAAACGGGCTTTCGGATGATGCCGCTCTTCAAAAGACATTGAGAAGATCCGAAATGGGTGGAGGCAATGTGAAGCCTGCAGAGGATGCCTTGCTAAGGGGTGTGGCTGCAAAGCTGAAGAGAGCAGAGAGAGGGCACCATGGCAAGAATGCTGTGGAGGGGTGTGGCCAGACCCCTCAAAAGACCACAAGAACCATGCCCTATTTAAATAGGGGTACGGGGCAGGGGAGACAGGGATGGGACATGAGGACACCTGCTCAAGAAACAAGGTGCGAAGTGACGTATGCCATCTGCCACCCCTGGGGCCACCCTAATATAGCAGGAGTCCCGAGCTTCAGCATGTAAACTGAGTCCAGCCAAGAAGGTGGGAGGCAAAGTCTGAGAGAAAGCCACAAAGATGGAGGGCAGTGGGAGCAAACCGGCCTACAGTAGGCTAGCAAATTAGGCGAGAGGCATGCACAGGCTGAGGAGACCAAGGAGTGAGTACATTAACAGTGGCCTGAGGAAAGCCAGGACTGACTGACACCACAGTAGCCAAGAAAGAAGCACAGTGTTTAGGAGGTCTGGGTTCTGGAGAGCACATTCCTCACTTGGGTGTGTTATACCCACCCATGCGTTAAGTTAAGCGCTATAGCTGTGTGTGGGGCTCTGCAATGGGTGCAGGCTGCTGTGCGGCTGCTCTACCACTTGGACCATAAGATCCAGCAGACCAAACGGTACTGGAGGTGTCAGTGGCAGGTAGGGATGATGTTTAGAGCCTTTGGCAGGCTCTATATGTAAATACACAAAATTGGAATTTTTCAGCAAGGCTCTACCATCATCTGCAGACAGCTATTCTCGCTTTAAAAGACAGATCTTGGCTGGTCGTGGTGGCACACACCTTTAATCCCAGCACTCGGGAGGCAAAGGCAGGCAGATTTCTGTGAGTTCAAAGCCAGCCTGGTCTACACAGTGAGTTCCAGGACAGCCAGGGATACACAGAGAATCCCTGTCTCAAAACCTCCTTCCCCCTCCCCGCCAAAAAAGATCTTGGTCTAGTATTGGGCCTTAGTGGAAACTAAGTGTTTCATAATGGGCCACCAAGTTGCTATGTGACCTGAGCTACCTATCATGAGCTGGGCGTTTCCTGTCCCACCAAGTCAAAAAGGATGTGCACAGCAACAATCCATCATCAAATAGAAGTAGTGTATACACAATCAGGCCCGAGCATGTCCTAAGGGCACAAGTTACATGAAGAAGTTGCCCAAATGCCTGTGGTTATTTTCTACCCCCATTTCAATGCTGTCTGCTGCCAAGCATGCACCTAAAGCCTCAGGAGTGAGGAAGAGAAGATTGGGGCCTGGTTGACTGATAGATCTGCAGGCACCATCAAAACATCAATTAAGAAAATATCAGTGTCTGCATTTAAGTTTTTTTTTTTTTTTTTGGTTTTTCGAGACAGGGTTTCTCTGTTTAACAGCTCTGGCTGTCCTGGACTCGCTTTGTAGACCAGGCTGGCCTCGAACTCGCAAAGATCCGCCTGCCTCTGCCTCCCAAGTGCTGGGATTAAAGGTGTGCGCCACCACGGCCCGGCTTGCATTTAAGTTTTGAGATACCAAAGGAATGTCCCTCAAAGGACACTGTTACCTATTCTAAAATCTATAATGTGTCTGCATTTGTAGGAGGGATACTTATATCAGGTGTAATTATGATTCAGCTACTGTTTCCATTTGGAAATTAATCGTGACATAAGGAGATATGATTATGTGTCAAGTTGACAGGGGTGGACTTGTTGTGGCTATTCTTGGTTATCAGTTTGACTACATCTGTGGCTAACTAAAACCTGAAAATGGACAGGTATGCTTGGGACAGATTTTTACTGCGTTTCCCCCCCCCCCCCGCCCCGCCCAGGGTTTTTCTGAGTGACAGCCCTGGCTCTCCTGGAACTCACTTTGTAGACCAGGCTGGTCTTGAATTTACAGAGATCTGCCTGCCTCTGTCTCCTGAGTGCTGGAATTAAAAGCCTGCACCACCGCTGTCTGGCTTCGGGAAGATTCACTTTTAATCAGGATCTTTGAAGTAAGAATGTAGTTTCTCTGTCAGGGAAGACCAAACTCCAATCTGTTTAGTGAGAATTCTGGAACTTTCGTTTCTTTAAAAAACACAGACATGGGTTGGAGAGCTGGCTCAGAGCTTAAGAGCACTGGCTGCTCTTCCAGAGGTCCTGAGTTCAATTCCCAGCAACCACATGGTGGCTCATAACCATCTGTAATGGGATCCGGTGCCCTCTTCTGGCCTGCAGGTGTACATGCAGACAGAGCACTTGATAACATAATAAATAAATCTTTAAAAGAAAACCCATACAGGCATATTATAAGAATGTTTTCGTTTTAATCCCAGGTGTGGAAATATGGAGCTGATTCACAGAAACTGACTATGATATGATTTGCCTCGTGCTCTAGCATAGGCAAGGTTTTGCCAGCTGCAGATGTGAGATTGTGTAACCTTTGGAATTCTGGGAACTTCTCAGAGTGTATATAAATAAATGCTAGTGCCCCATAGGTGGGGTCGGTGGTTGGTGGTCGTTCATGAGGGTTGGTTGTGGTTTGGTAGTAGTGCTCAAAGAACAAGGAAAACATTAGATTCAAGGATCTCTGTCTCTCTCCCCTCTATCCTTCTTTCTCTCCTATCTAGTGATAGGGGATAAAAATGGGGTAGGAGGGGATAAATGGGAAACTAAGAACCTACAAAGTAGCAAAAGACCAGCTACAAATCTGGGCCACACCTTCTGCTGGAAGAAGGAAGCCTTGCTCTTTGCCTGCCTGCTCTTCCTTGCTAGTGAGTCCATTCCTTCCTTTGCATTAGAGTCTACTTTTTTGGGATTCCAGAACATACTGAAGACCAGCTGAGAGATCCAGCCTCATGAACTGAACAACTGCTGGATTCTTGGACTTTTCATTAATAGTCAGCCATTGTTGGATTAGCTGGACCACAGCCTGTAAGTCATTCTAATAAATTCCTGTATACATAGACAGAGAGAGAGAGAGAGAGATTCTATAAATTATGTTACTCTATAGAACTCTGGCTAATACACTTATGCATAACCAAAAGGACACGTCCAGGTCAATAGCAGCAAGAGTACCTGAGGTTCCCTTAATAAAGTTTTGTTTATTAAGCCCTCTTTTTAAAGTTAGAGCCCCGACCTGCCTGACTCTTCAGTGCAACAGTGACCCCCAGTTCAGTAAGAGACCCTGCCTCAATGTTTAAGGTAGAGAGCAATGGAGGGATGTCAGCCCTGGACTTCCACATGCACACACATACATACACAAAGATATAAAAGGTACCATATGCATGTGTCTATTTCTGTGTGCCAAGAGAGAGAAGCAGAGAAGGAATGGTAAACCATGAGCCACCTGCTCATGGTTCCCTTCACTCTGTATCTTGTTTTGTTCTTTTTGGCCCTCATGCTAGTTACCTTGAACATTTCCATGTCTGCCCAAGTACCATTTCAGGTCACACACAAAGAGACTCACATGACTTAAAAATCTACCACTATCGGGGAGGGCAAAGGAAAGGGGATGGGAGAAAGTGCAGGTGTGTTTGGCCTTCTTTTTTTAAGGAGGGGGGGTGTGAGTCTCTTTTATCTTTCCTCCCCCTTGTTTGTCCTCAGCCCTTTCCAGGCTTATAAGTGTTGCAGCTCTGAGGGGAATGTTTCCCCAGTGCGGTGTCACAGCTCTGAAGGTAAAGGTACCCTGGCAGTCAGGAGCCAAGGAATACCACAAGGTCACATGGCACAACAAATTATCCAGGCAGACACCTCTACCTTATTAAACTTTCTGTCCAGCCAGAGATATAGGGTCTCCTATCTAAGGTCCGGCTGTCCACCCCTCAGCTTACTTATCTGGGATTAGCTATTACTCTAACTCATGAGGCCATTACCCTAGATAGAAAACACTTAATCTGGGTCAAGACAACAAAATGTAAGTGTTGCAGCTCTGAAGGGAAAGGCTTCCCCTACAGAGGTGCTACAGCTCTGCTCCGGCTGTGGGAGGTTTCCCCAGTGTAAGTGTAACAGCTCTGTTCCTGCAGGGGTAGATTTCCTCAGCCAAAGTGTTGTGGCTCTGCTCCTAGAGGTATCCTGGCAATTGGGAGCCAAGGAATACCACAAAGTCATACCACACAACAAACCTCACCCCAGAGACTTATTGGGGGCAAGAGAAACCCAGGAGGGTGACCTCCTTTGTTTGAGAAGCAGCAGGGAACAGAGTAGAAGCCAGGGGTTTATATAATAGGGTTTCTTTCTTTTTTTTTTTTTTTAAAGATTTATTTATTATGTATACAGTGTTCTGTCTACAGGTATATCTGCAGGCCAGAAGAGGGCACCAGATTTCATTATGGATGGTTGTGAGCCACCATGTGGTTGCTGGGAATTGAACTCATGACCTCTGGAAGAACAGCCAGTGCTCTTAACCGCTGAGCCACCTCTCCAGCCCTATAATAGGGTTTCTTGGGAAGTGGAGCTCTCCGGGGTGGCCTGCAGTTGGAGGGACTGTGTGGCCCGATTTTGGGACAAGCTCAGGGACTGGTGGAATTCTGTGGCAAACTCAGGGGTTAGTAGGGTTCTGTTTATTGGCCCTGGCTTTGGGCTTGTGGTCAGGTCAGGGTGAGAGTGCTCTTTACCTGGCCCTTTTACCCTGCAATCATTAGTCAGCTTCCTGCTGAGTGGGTGTAACAGAATACTTTTATCTAACACACTTATATATATATATTTTTAAAGATTTATTTATTATGTATACAGTGTTCTGTCTACAGGTATATCTGCAGGCCAGAAGAGGGCACCAGATTTCATTATGGATGGTTGTGAGCCACCATGTGGTTGCTGGGAATTGAACTCATGACCTCTGGAAGAGCAGCCAGTGCTCTTAACCGCTGAGCCATCTCTCCAGCCCCACACACTTATATTTATTAATACTTATCAATCACCTATAAAATACCTAAATCCTATAACCTAAACCTTAATCATCTATAATCTATCTAAAAAACCCCAATATATATTTAAGAATACTCTAATATCTACCTAAAAACATCCAACTAACACTATTTTAACTTTCTTAAAAGGATATTAATATTCTTAGGATAGGTCTGTGCAGGATTGCCTGGTTTCAGTCTCTCCCTCTCTTTTTTAAAGATTTATTTATTTATTATGTATACAGTGTTCTGTCTGCATGTATACCTGCAGGCCAGAAGGGGGCACCAGATCTCATTATAGATGGTTGTGAGCCACCATGTGGTTGCTGGGAATTGAATTCAGGACCTCTGGAAGAGCAGCCAGTGCTCTTAACCTCTGAGCCAGCTCTCCGGGCCACTGGTGGTCTCTTAAGTTTAAAGTCCATTGGGGCCTATTTTGCCAGTTCTTAAGGACAGTTTATTTTCACCATCAAATTGTGGCCAGTTTATAAAATCAGTCCCAACTGTCAACTGAGGGCAGCTTTTTCAATTGGTTAAGATTCGCCTCCAAGGTCTCTTTGGACCTGCACTTTCTCCCATCCCCTCTCCTTTCCCCTCCCAGATAGTGGTAGATTTTTAAGTCATGTGAGTCTCTTTTATCTTTCCTCCATACATCAGCTACTAAATATCACTGCCTGCCTGCTTTGGAGAATGCTGGTAGTGAGTCTCTCTCTGCCTGGTCAAACTTAGGACCACCATTCCTAGCGTCATCCATCGGATTACTAGACCCCCTCACCTCACTGTTCATTAAGTGCTCTGAGCTGAAGGAATGTGGCACAGGTGCCAGGCAGCACTGACCCGGAGCAAACCCGTAGTCCGAATCCGTTCTTCCTATGCATGATTTCTCCCCTTGTGTCCTCCTTCCTAGCAGAGTCCTCTAAAACCACTAGGCTTGGCTGACAATTGATCAGATATGTCAGAGGGTCCTTCCTAAGACCCTGGTGTAAACAAGAGCGGCCTTTACTGGAGCTGATAGGCCGAAGTGGGAAGCGTGGCCACTCGACTGGACGGAGGAACAGACAGAGCCTCCGGGACATTCTGAGCGCCCTGGCCAGATTCAGAGCCCCTAGTTCTCCCTTCCCTTGACTGCCTGGAAGTAAGTTTTCCTCCGAAATTGTATCTCACATCTCTGCCTACACGCCACTGTGTGCTCTGGGACCTGCGATCCTTGCCTGTGAGCTGGACGCTCCGCACGCAGGGCGGGATTCGGAAGACGACAAGAAAGCACTTGCAAGGTCCAAAACCTCTAACTTCACAGGAAGTGCAAGGCGGAGGCCGGCGGGCAGGGCTGGAGTGCGGGCGACGGAGGGCGTGGCTGGGGGGCTCAGGTGGCCTGCAGAGCGCAAGGTACCCGCCCCCTCCGGGACTTACTCCGCTCCGCCCCAGAGTCCCGGCTGTGCGCGCTCCGCTGGGCTCCACCCAGTGTAGGCCGGAGGCTGCGCTCCGGGGAGTTGCCCGGTTCCTGTTTTCCGGATTGAGATGTGTTCCTGCCTCCATTCTAACGCAGGGTAAACCCAAAGTGGGTGATTCTGTACTCCCAAGGACAGTCTCGCCGCGCCCTGCCCTGCCCTGCCCTGCCCTGCCCTGGCCTGCCCCACCCGGTCCTCGCACCGCACCCCACAGCGGAGGGGGAGGAGGTGGTCCTGGAGCCAGCACAAGTAGGCCAAAGTTCAGGTGCGCGACTCCACCCCAGCCTCTGGAATTGAATCCTCGCTTGGACCTGCAGGGTTTGGACCTGGGCTGGGCGCCTGTGAAGCAGTTCTGTCCAGCTCGAGCTCTCGAGGCTACTAGTGAGGAGGGAAGTGTAGAGCTGGGCAGGGAATCCGAGGCCCCAGAGGGTGAGAGAGGGTTTGCTGGAACGACGATGGAGTGCGCAGGACCCTAACCAACCTCCAGGACGCCAGACCTGGGAACTTTCTCCGATTTCGGGTCCACCACCCTCTCTGTGGCCTGTAGCATCGTATCTTCCCTCGGCCCTTTGGTTGTGGGGAACCACCAGACGCAAGGTCTTTGAGGCAGAGATTGTTGAAGCGCCTTCTGTTGTGTCCTACAGAGCTCAGGTCCTGCTTCCCGCAGGTGGCCAGGAATAGCTTTAGGACATTATTTGGTGACTCCATAAACTGAGTCACTGGCAATGCTGCCCCTGCCTGTCCTTAGGTAGCCCTTTATCACTTTTGCTGATGAAGGGACAGAGCCTAGGCACAAACCACTGCCTTGGGGAGACATCCTAGCTGCCGTTGAGCACTGTTCCTGCTGCTTCCCAAAGCTGAGCCAGAGGTCAGCTGGAGGAGGAAAATAATTGGAGCATTTCTGTGCAGGCGTTTCTGAGACTTCAAGAGAGGCAGTCTCGGGGCTTGGAAGACCTGGGAGGGAAGTGCCTGACTGGCCAAGGTCCTAGGTCTCTGAAGGTGCCCAACTTCTGTTCAGCACCCAGTGATGACCCGTCGAAGGCTGGCCCTTAGCCTGGCATTTTGCCTGCTCGTTAGCACAAGTCTCTGGGTCCTGTGGTGAGTTGCCTTTTGGAGTCTCCTCTCTGCCCTTCACAGCCCTTCTGCTGCTGCATATCACCCCTACATCTTGATATTCATACAGTTTCTCGCATCTCATCAACCTCTCCAGACTTAGGATCCTCCAGCCCCAGCCAGACTAATTAGTTTTGGCTTTTGTGTTTTGCCTCCCCGAGCCTATGACTTACCAGTGTTTTCTGCCACGACTGTCCTTCGAACCATGTCGAGGAGGAACCCTGGTCATGCTCTTGAAGTCACCCCCGTTGGCCTTGTGGGGCACTGCTGTCACTGCAGTGTCTCCTTACCATTTGTCTGTGTGACCTGGCGTCAAAGACATAGCCATGCCATGAGTGAATAGCCATGTGGACAAAAAGAAAGCTACACGCTAGGCCCTGTGCTAGATAGAGGTGTTGTCCTCCACAGTCAACAACTGTGGAGTGACAGGGCTTCTTCCCAAATGCATCACTAAAGGTCTTTTGCTCCTGATAAAATGCACCAAGTGGTGTCAGCTTCTAAGAGTAGCCTTAACAGGTGTTTTTTTCTTTTTAGGGCATATGTCAGGGACTGGCTGCCGGTCTCCTACGTGCCCCATTACCTCCCCTGCCCAGAGTTGTTGTAAGTATGGGGCTAGAGGATTTGGGGGTGGTGTGGGGTGACCATATTTGGAGAGACAGGAAATCTCTTAGGATGATGTTGTCTGAGTTCACCCCTAGCTTATGGCTGTGAGAAGTGCCCCTTACAGCTGCCACAGTCACGGGCTGGGAACCTGAGATTCCAGCCTTCAAGCATGCTGCTGCCCTCAGCATATTTTGGCTTTAGACATGCTGCACAGCTCTCTCCTGTGCCTGCTGTGTCTGTCAGATGGAATGGACCACCTGCCTCTCCTGGGCTGATAACTTTTGAGGAGCCTGGTGTCCTGGTACATAGAAGGTGATCAGTAAACAGCCCTGTGTTAGGAAGGAACCCCTTGATCCATTTTGTGTGGATACAGGGAACTGAGTGGCATTGGACTAAGGCCTTCCCCATTTGGTGAATCTATTTGACAGCTAAGAGAAAAAAGTCTGGGCCTTGTGAATGTTTGTGTTTCATAACAGCTAAAGAAAAATGAAGCATCTAGATTATAGGCTATTTGATAACATGGGTGTTTTATTCTATTTATTTATTTGTTTGTTTGTTTAATTATTTATTTTTCTTTTGAGATAGGGCTTCCCTGTGCAGCCCTGGCTGTCCTAGAACTCCCTCTATAGAGCAGGCTGGCCTTGAACTCTGAGATACACCTGTCTCTGCCTCCCAAGTGCTGAGATTAAAGGAGATTAAAGGTTAAAGGGTATATCACTATCACCTGGCATGACACGTGTTTTATTAAAAACAGAATATAGTACTGTTTGAAACCTTATCCAGATGTTTATAACAGGATACCACAGTTCTGGCCCAAGGTCAAGGAGCTGCATGTGCTGCATTTATTGATTGCTTTCTTACTGGCAAGGGCCCAGAGCAGTAAGAACATTGCAATACATGGTGAGAGACAGAGAGGGTATGCGTGCATATTTTTTGGTCTCTTTGTTTTTTGTTTTTTTTTCAAAGACAGTTTTGTTTTCCTTTGGGTTTTTGTTGTTTGTTTTTTTAACACAGGGTCTGCTTGCCTTGGAACTCCTCTCTCAGTCAAACAGGCTGACCTTGAATTTATAGAGATCTGGTCTCCTGGGTTCTGGGATTATAATTGTGTACTAACACACCTAGCTTTTTTTTTTTTCCCCAAGACTGGATTTTTCTGCATAATAGTCCTGGCTGTCCTGGACTCACTTTGTAGACCAGGCTGGCCTCAATCTCACGGAGATCCAGCTGCCTCTGCCTCCCAAGTTCTGGGGTTAAAGGCGTGCGCCACCATGCCTGGCTCTATTGTTATTATTATTATGGTTATTATTGTTATTACTATTATTATTATTACTTAGTTTTTTTGAGACAGAATTTCTCTAGGTAGGTAATTCTGGCTGTCCTAGAACTCTCTGTAGACCAGAATGGCTTTGAATTCATAGAGATCCACCTGCCTCTGCCTGCTGAGTGCTGAGATTAAAGGTGTACACCACTACCCCCTGGCTATTATTATTATTTTTTAATGTGTTTGGGTGTTCTACCTACATGTATGTCTATATACCACGTGCCTGGTACTCCTAGAGGCCAGAAGAGGGTGTCAGATCCCTGGAACTGGAGTTGCAGGTCATTGTGAGCCATCATATAGGTCCTGGGAATTGAACCCAGATCCTCTGGAAAAACAGCCAGGTCTCTTAATCACTGAGCCATTTCTTCAGTTCCTATGTTGGGTCTTATGTAGCTCAGGCTGGCTGTCTGCCTTAGTCACTGTTTCCTTGCTGTGAAGAGACACCATGACCAAAGCAACTCTTATAAAGGAAAGCATCTAATGGGGGCTTGCTTACAACTTCAGAGGTCAGCCCATTATCATTACGGTAGGGAGCATGGCGGCATGCCTGCAGACATTGTGCTGAGAGTTCTACATCCTGATCTTCAGGCAGCAGGAAGAGAGCCTGGGCCTGGCGTGGGATCTTGAAACCTCAAAGCCCACCCCCACTGACACTCCTCCAACAAGTCCACACCTATATGACCTGATGGGGACCATTCTTATTCAAACCACCATGGTGTCCTATTTAGGTTTCATTCCTGTAATTAATAAAACCAAAAGTAACTTGGGGATGAGTTTATTGGCTTACATGTCACCATCACAGCCCATCATGAAAGGGAAGTCAGGCAGGAACCTGGAATCAGGAACTAAAACAGTGGTCATGGAGAAAAAGTGTTTACTGGCTTGTTCCTCATGGTTTGCTCAGCTTTCTTCTGTTTTTATCTCCCCCCCACCCACCCAGACAGGGTTTCTCTTTGTAACCCTGGCTGTCCTGAACTCACTCTGCAGACCAGGCTGGCCTTGAACTCACAGAGATCCACCTGCCTCTGCCTCCTGAGTGCTGGGATTAAAGGTGTGCGCCACCACTGCCTGAAAGTTACAGACAGTTGTGAACTGCCATGTGGGTGCTGGGATTTGAACCCGGCTCCTTTGGAAGAGCAGCCAGTGCTCTTAACCGCTGAGCCACCTCTCCAAGCCTTTGCCTATAACAGGAAATTTTTATTTAAAACATTTATATTAATTAGTTCTTAACAAATACCTATAAAACACCTATATCCTATAACCTAATACCTAATACCTATGTAATAGAAAATTTTTATTCATAACATTTATATTAGTACTTAACAAACATCTATAAAATACCTAAATCTTATAGCCTAAAACCTATAATCTATCTAAGAACACCTAACTATGGCTATTTTAAATTTCTTTTTTTTTTTTTTTTTTGGTTTTTTCGAGACAGGGTTTCTCTGTATATCCTTGGCTGTCCTGGACTCGCTTTGTAGACCAGGCTGGCCTTGAACTCACAGAGATCCGCCTGCCTCTGCCTCCCGAGTGCTGGGATTAAAGGCGTGCGCCACCACCGCCCGGCTATTTTAAATTTCTTAAAAGGATATTAATATTCTTAGCATGGGTCCGTGCAGGGTGACTTGGTTTACAACAGTCCCGGCAGGTAATCCTTTTCAAGATTAAAGTCCATTGGGCCTCACTTTGCTAGTTCACAAGGCCAATTTATTTCAACCACAAAATTGTGGCTGGTTTATAAAGTCAATCTATTCCAACTGCCAAACTGAGGCCAGCTGCTCTGCCTGCCCCTCTTAAGAGTCCTTATTGGAGCCGGGCGTGGTGGTGCAAGCCTTTAAATCCCAGCACTCTGGAGGCAGAGGCAGGTGGATCTCTGTGAGTTCAAGGCCAGCCTGTTCTACAGAGTGAGTCCAGGAGAGTGAGTCCAGGACAGTCAAGGATACACAGAGAAACCCTGTCTCGAAAAAAAACCTAAAAAAAAAAAAAAAAAAAAAAGAGTCCTTATTAACTCACTAAAGAAAACTATCTCATAACATATCCCCCTCTTTGTTAAATAACAAATTATTTCCTATAATATATAGATCTACAATAAGAGTAATAAGAATTACATATGCGGTGTAAATGAGTTGTTTATGCACAATACATAAACAATAATCATAAATTTCTATCAATACATATATAGTAGTTTTGGGGTTTTTTAAGATGGTTTCTCTGTGTATCAGCCCTAGACCAGGCTGGCCTTGAACTCACAGAGATCCACCTGCCTTTGCCTCCTAGTGCTGGGATTAAAGGTGTGCACCACATATTTACATCTTTTGACAATCAAAATACATTAAAGTGAGATATAAATAAAA
Source organism: Lophiomys imhausi (assembly GCA_907164525.1). Classification (NCBI taxonomy): domain Eukaryota; kingdom Metazoa; phylum Chordata; class Mammalia; order Rodentia; family Muridae; genus Lophiomys; species Lophiomys imhausi. The sequence continues at coordinate 6,380,299 of CAJQZJ010031933.1, read as the reverse complement.
TAATTTTAAATTCCTACCAATATGCAAAATAACTTTAAATATCTTTCATGTACAAAATAATCTTAAATTTCTATTAATATATATAAAATAACCTTAAATTTCTATCAATATAAGCAAAATAACCTTAAATTTCTATTAATATATTAAAAATAATCTTAGATTTCTATTAATATATTCAAAATAACCTTAAATTTTAATTATTTTTTAATAATATAGAAAGAGAAAAGAAAGAAAAAAAGAAAGGAGGGAAGGAAGAAAGAGATTTCCTAAATCCACCCCTTATTTTCACTTTTCCTTGACCATTACCAATCCAACCCTTATATCCATTCATTCTAGATAACAACAATCAGGACACATAACATAAAACTTCCATTCTGGGCTGGAGAGATGGCTCAGTGGTTAAGAGCACTGGCTAGTGCTCTTCCAGAGGTCCTGAGTTCAATTCCTAGCAACCACATGGTGGCTCCCAACCATCCACAATGTGATAATTCCCTCTTCTGGCTGCAGGTGTACATGTAGATAGAGCATTCATGTACATTAAATAAATAAATAAATAAATAAATTCTTAAAAAAGAAAACTTCCATTCTACCTCTTGGGAATGGAGATATAAGTATTTTTTGGGTACCCTTTAAAAACTTGATATATTGGGCTGGAGAGATGGCTCAGCGGTTAAGAGCACTGGCTGCTCTTCCAGAGGTCATGAGTTCAATTCCTAGCAACCACATGGTGGCTCACAACCATCCATAATGAAATCTGGTGCCCTCTTCTGTCTACAGGTATATCTGCAGGCCAGAAGAGGGCACCAGATTTC
>CAJQZJ010031933.1:6341554-6374163 GCA_907164525.1 Lophiomys imhausi | reverse complement strand
GGAGCCCCATGGACAGATGTGCCTGTGCCTGGGTGAGGTGGAGCCCCGTGGACAGATGTGCCTGCCCCAAAGGGTAGCAGTGCTCATCAGCGTTCTTGTGGACGGCAGCAGAGAACGCTCCTGGACACACAGGAGGTGTGCCCACTGTCCCCATGGCCAGTATGCCTCTGGGAGGTCACTGGTGGGTATGGGGCTCCAGGGCAGAGGGACAGAGAGGCCACAATCAGAGGGGTGTAACAGCCTGGACCCAGAACCTCAAAGGTCCTTGGAGCCCAGGCAGAAATGGGATTGGACACTGGCTGAGAGCTTGGCTAATACACACTTCCCTAAGCTGCAGTATCTTTTCCAGGGAAGGAAGCAACATGTGGGTTGGGGATATGTAGCCATGCGGACACCCCCTCACCCACTTGTCCCTGGCAAAGCTGGAGACTCACCCTGAGCCTGTTTTCTAAACCTTGTAGTTCATCTGCCAAGAAATGGTGGTCATAAGAGTGGCAGGCAAGTGCTCTTTGGCCACTTCCCCAATATGGGGCTTCAGTGTGCAGCCTCAATGGAAAAGGATGTGCTCAAACCTGATGTGACTAGATGTGCTGGGGTGGGAGGGTATGACAGGGCTCCTTTTTTCTGAGGACAAGGAGAGGGGGGGAAGGGAAAGGGAGCAGGAGGGCAGAACCCAGAGGAGGGGAGAGAACGGGCTACGATCGGGATCTAAAATGAATAAACTTAATAAAAAAAATTTTTTTAAAGTGTGGCCAGGTGTGGTGGCGCATGCCTTTAATCCCAGCACTCGGGAGACAGAGGCAGGAGGATCTCTGCGAGTTCAAGGCCAGTGTGGTCTACAAAGTGAGTCTGGGACAGTCAAGGATACACAGAGAAACCCTGTCTCGAAAAACCTTTAAAAAAAAAAATGTGAGCCGGGCGGTGGTGGCGCACGCCTTTAATCCCAGCACTTGGGAGGCAGAGGCAGGCGGATCTTTGAGAGTTCGAGGCCAGCCTGGTCTACAAAGCGAGTCCAGGACAGCCAGAGCTGTTAAACAGAGAAACCCTGTCTCGAAAAACCACCAAAAACTAAAAAAAAAAAATGTGGCAGGCAGAATCTCCAGTACAAGGACACAGCCTGCCTGGCCAGAGAGATCTAGAGTTCAGAAGAGCTGAGGGGGCTTCCAGACAGAGGAGCTGAAACAGACCCTATCCTCTGTCTGACAGGTAGAGAGCACCTGTCTGAGGCTGCCAGGTATGGGAGTGGTCCTGAAGCTGGTAAGGGGCAGGCCCTACCTTTAACTAGTTGCTCTTGGGGGGAAGGGTGTTCTGGACCCTTCTGGAGAAGGCCTCTGGAAGACAGGCTTGGGGCAGGACTGGTTAGCAGGGGTGATGACTCATCTTGGCTGTGACAAAACACCATGAGCAAAAAGCAAGTTGGGGAGGAAAGGGTTTATTTGGCTCACACTTCCACATCACAGTTCATCATCAAAGGAAGTCAGGACAGAATCTCAAACAAGGTAGGAACCTGGAGGCAGGAGCTGAGGCAGAAGCCATGGAGGGGCGCTGCTCACTGGCTTGCTCCCCATGGCTTGCTCAGCCTGCTTTCTCATAAAAACCAGGACCACCAGCCCAGGAACGGCACCGCCCACAACGGACTGGACCTTCCCCCATTGATCACTAATTAAGAAAATGCCCTACAGGCTTGCCAATAGCACAATCTTACGGAGGCATTTTCTTAATTGAGGTTCCCTCCTCTGCAATGATTTTAGCTTGTGTCAAGTTGACGTAAACTACCCAGCATGCCATATTTTGCTTTGTTTAAAAGAAACCAAACAAACCAAAAAACTAGTCCACTTCCTGTGTCTGGTGAGGCCATTTCAACAGCAATAAGATTTCTAACTGAATTCTAAATACTTAGCCTTATACCCAAAGAAGTGTAGCTCTCACCCCTAAACTAAAGAAGCTTCTTTTTGCAGCTGATGAAGAGCATTATGGAAAGCCACAACTGGCCAAAATGCAGAGAACTGACCATGGGGTGCCAAGACCCAGTTGATACATCTAAAAACACACCCCTACACCTAAGGCTCAGAGAACATCACAGAAGAGGGTTTGGAAAGACTGGAAGATCCAGAAGACCAGGAGAGGAGATGGGTGGTCTGCTTTGAGATAGTGTCTTCTATTGTTAGGACAAAACTCACTTGACCAAACTTTAGCCAGGCTTCAGAAGCCTGGAAATTTAGAGTAGGCGCTGAGCTACAAGTCAACTTGCCCCAGAATCCACTTCCCATGGCTTGGAAGCAATAACCGTTACCAAGAGGCCATGTTCCTGCTTGGGTATGGCCAGTTCCCAGGGCAACAGGGAGAACAACAGAAACCACAGGTTCTCAACAATCATGAGTTTGGAAATCCCCACCTTGTTTCCAAGATCACCTATGCTAGCCAATCAAAGTACTGCTGCTTGATTCTGGCTTGCTGAAACACATTTAACCTGAACTGAAACTCTGTTCAGGTCTGTGAGGGTGACCCCAGCATGCTGGTTAAATAAAATCCTCTTGTGTTTTGCAATGTTCTCGAGTTCCTGGTGATTCCTTGGTCACCCCACATTTGGGCTCAGGAATCCATTCCTTGACCCTAACACTATGTTTCACAGGGAAGCAGCACCCAGAAAAATCTCAACAATATCCTTGCCTAAGCAAGACCTAAAAAATAACCCACCTATTGACATGCCAACATGGATGGGGGAATTCTCTCAGGCTTCACCCCTAGAAAGAGAACTACAGGTAACTGATTTCTGGGAGAGGGCAAATCAGTCTTCTGAGACAAACTCCCTGATAAGGTAGCCGATCCCAAGAGAATATCCTTAAATACATATGAGCAACATTAAATGAACTCAGGAGGCTGTATTTATAAACTGTGTGTGTAGCAATCATAATGAAAGAATAAGCCATGGATTTTAGGAGTGGGATGGACATGGGAGGAATTGGAGAAGGAAAAGAAGAGGGATGGGGAAAATGATGTAAATACTGTGCTCATGATATTCCCAAAAAAAAAATACATTTTAAAAAGTAGATGTGTTGGCACAGCACAGGGGAGCTGAAGATGGTCAGCACCTGGAACTGACTGGTGTAGTAGGTAATTTAAAAAGGTAGCAGCTTTTTCTAATCCCATTGTAGCTCCCAAATAATGAGACAGAGTCCTATTAGATTTATTCAACAGGCTTTAAGCACAATAACTGAACAGTTACCCATCTATCTTAACCCTCTATGCTAGTCTGGCTACTTTCCAGCCACACACCCGTTACTTGCCATCTTAGTCTCAACTTGGCTGCTTCTGCTCAGTCTCCCTGTCCTCAGGGCAAACTCTTGGCCACCGTTATTGTCCATCCTGCCTCACTGTGACCTTCTCTCCTCTCCCTCTCTCTCCCTGGGACCCCTGGCTAGGATTGGAAATCCAGCCGTCCTAGCTCCTCTGTCCAGTCATTGACTATTCTGCTTTTTATTAACTGATCAGAGATAATTGAGGAGCATTGTTTACACCACATTGATACAGGAGATTCTTCAATACAATGCTCATATCTGGACTGCAGCCAGATCTTGAGGAACAGAAATCAGCATCTCAATACACAGTGCACAAAGACCAACGCCTAGCAGACTGGCTGTTCGGTGTAGCCTAACTGGCAAGCTTCAGGTCAGTAAAAGAGAAAGAGAATGCCTGGGGAACAACATCTGATATCCTGGTAACAACCCCACCCCCCCAAAAAAAAAACCCAGACAAACTGACAACGCCCAACCACAGAGCACCTGTTCCAGGTTCAAACATTGTCCCTCTTGGACAGCAGCATCCATCATCATGGCCTGGCCACACAACTTTGCTCAAGCTGCTCACAGGCCACGTCTGCCAGTGGATGGAGGGCCGATTTCCTGGCTATTGTTCCTGATGGGCACACCTTACTGGAAGCCTGCCTTGATTTCTGCTGCTCTGCAGAATGGGTGCTTTTCTGCCCCGCCATAAATTCTCCCTATCCACCATCATTCGCAGTGCTTACATGCCTCCTCCCAACCACATGGTGTGCGCGGGCAGTGGGTCCAAGACAGCAGCTGAGCTTCCCCTGGTACCCAACTGACGTCAAAGGGTCACTCCACGGTCTGAGCGGCTGGATGAGGGGCAGAAGAATGAACAGCAGTTGAGGAATTTAAGGACCTGTGCAATGCTGGGAAGGTCACACCATCTCTCAGAACCTCATCAAACGGGATGATGGCTAAGAGACCTTTCAGCATTTACCCTTCCTGGACAGCTACTGTGACTGCTCCAGGCCTGCGCCATTCAGGCAGTAGACTGCACTTTCGAGGAAGCTCAACTGCTTATAAGCTCCATGAGGCACAGGAGGACAATGAAACATGGCTTGGGGTCCATGCCAGGATAACACTGCCCAGTCAACCCCTCCAGCCATCCTCTTCAGACGCCTTGGCTCTGAGAAGACTTCTTGGGCAGGTCTCAGGACTTCTAGCCTGCAGTAACCCTCAACTCTTGCCTGAAATCACCAGGAACTCCAAGTCCTAGCTCCTCAGAGTCCCCATCACACCTCCTTGGCTCCTATATAGCATAGGTTTGGGGCCTGATGACCTTGGCTCAAAACCATAGTTGACTCTCACTATAACCTCACATGGGTGACTTCTTGAAAGCCTGTTTCTTACATTGGAAATAGGTTAGTGGGCTGGAGAGATGGCTCAGCAGTTGAGAACAGTGCCTGCTCTTCCTGAGCGCCCCAGTTCAATTCCCAGCACCCACATGGCAGTTTACTGTAACTCCTGCTCCAGGGGATCCAACACCCTCACATAGACATACATGCAGTCAAAACACCAGTGTTCATAAAATAAAAATTAATTTTAAAAAATTTGTTGCCAGATGTGGTGGCGCACGCCTTTGATACCAGCACTTGGGAGACAGAGGCTAGTGGATCTCAGTGAGTTCAAGGCCAGCCTGGTCTACAGAGTGAGTCCAGAACAGCTAGGACTGATACACAGAGAAACCCTGTCTCAAAACAAACAAACAAACAAAAAATAAATAAATAAAAATTTTGTTTTGCCATATGTCTGTGTATCACTTGCTTGCAGTGTTCAAGGAAGCCAGAAGAGGGTGTCTGGTCCCCTGGAGCTGGAATCACAGACAGCTCTGAGCTGCCATGAGGGTGCTGGGGGAATTGAACCTGGATCCTCAGGTTCACCTGAGGATCACCATCAGTTCACTCCTCAGATGGGTGACTGATGCCTCTACGTCCCCAGGAACAGATGGAGGTGGTCACCAAGGCTGGTTAGCTGTGAATGTTGGTGCCACTTTCATTATAAATGAAACATTTTGTTTGTTTAAGTATTTTATTTATCTATTTTGAGACAGGGTCTCACTCTGTAGCCCTGGCTGGCATGAAAAATCCTATGTGGACCAGTATGACCTCAAACTTACAGAGATCTGCCTGCCTCTGCTTCCCCAGAGCTGGGATTTAAGGTGTGCACCACCACACCCAGTGAGATTTGTGTGTGGTGTGTGTGTGCTGGTGCCTACGGAAAGCCAGAATACAGTGATGGAGGTCCAGCATGGGTGCTGGGAACTGAACTTGGGTCCTCTGGAAGAGCAGCAATCGCTCTTACAAGCTAAACTACTTCTAAATGAGGCTTAATCCTCAGTGACCAAGGACTCCTTGGTAGCAGTAACTCCCCAGACCCTGCTCACCCCTAGGTACAAGAACCTCCCTTTAGGCTCTCTGTTAACCATCACACCAGCCACCAGCAACCTGGATCTCGTGGAGGGATAGGAGAAGTGGAGGTCCAGGAAGGGACTGGGGGAGCGACCTTCCTGCCAGTCTCAGAGTCTACTGCCACCCACCAAGATGAATCCTGCAGGCAGCATCAGGCACCTGGGTAACAGAGTGCCAAGGCTCTCCATGTCTATCCATCCTCAGCACCAGTGACGGTGATTCTAAACCCTGCTGGCGTGGGATAGCTCAACGCAGGCTGCTGTGCTGAGGAACACGTGAGACCTGCCCAGTGGGGAGCCTCAGTGCGCGGCGCGTGCGCGCGGCGAGGCGAGGTCACGTGCGCGCGCCGGGCCACGGAAACCACGCGGACAGCCCTGGTCCATTCTCTTGCGTCCCGCGGGGACGCGCTCGCTCGCGCCGGGGCCCGCCCCTCGCACCTGCGGGCGGGCTGGGCGGGGCCTGGGCGGGGCCTCGCTGTCCCCGCCCACCCGTCCCGAGCCCCGGGTGCTCCGGAGGAACCGAGCAGTGAGGCCCGAACAGCCGGGAACGCGGCGAGGCGCGGCGAGGCGCGGCGCGGCGCAGACAATGGGAGCGGCATTGGCGAGGGCCGCGGAGCCCCGGGCCTGGCGGGGACCGGAGGCCGCGCCATGAGCCCGGCAGCCGGACGCCCCGCTGCGCCGCGCGCGGGCCGAGGCGAGCGGCCTCTGCGAGCCCCGGGCCGCGTCCTGGGGCTGGCGATGAGCTGCCGAGGCTGAGGATGATGGTAGATTGCCAGGTGAGTCGGCGCGGGGCCCTGCAGCCGTGGGTGTGGACGAGGCCCGCACCCACCCGGGGAGCACTTAACGCTGTTCCGCGCCGGACCTGTCCTAGTACAATCGGGAAACTGAGGTCTGGAAAGAGGCAGGCCAGGTGGGCGGAGACCAGCGAAGAAGGAGAGGCTTCCGGCCTCTTGGGTCAGGGCTCAGCCCTGGAGTAGGGTTTGCTCTGGGAATGAGAGTCTCCTGAGGTCCTGGGGAACACTAGGCAGCCCCCTCCATGTGGAGCCCACTAAGGCACGAGCGCGCACCTCTACTCACCCTAGATAAGATTCTACAGACTTCCTAGGTTTCCGAGGAGGGTGGAGGTGGTGAGGTGGAAGAAGTAAGAGGCAGGAGGCAGCTCTGTCTTGGGGCCGAGGCGTCCAGTCTCCTAGCAACATTGGGGGTGCCCATTGTACGGGAGGTGCTGATGGACAGAGAAATGCTAAGATTCCCGGGGTCTGCTTGGAAGGGGCCATCTTCAGACCAGCCTGGAGGGCAGGGCGGAGGTCTTTAGTGTGGAGGAGGCCGCCGAGAAGATCTGTTTCCTCCTTCGCACGTTGGGATGCTTGGCCTTTGTGATCCCACCTCCCTCACCAGGGTTCTTGAGTTGTGGAGTGTCTGTTGACTTTGGTTCTCCTTCAAAGACCCATTACCCCTGAAGGTTCCAGGAAAATGCCTTTCCCCGGTGGACTTGCTGAGCAGAGAACAGCCTGAGGGTGTGAGTGGCTTAAAGGCCCAGGTAATGCAGAGGGAGGCAAAACTATAGACGTTCCTCCAGGGTCCGGGGGTAAGACCACCCTCGTTAGAATGCGTGGTCCGTATTTGGAAATGGAGTCCTGGGCCATTACCTAGACTGAAGGAGGAGGCCTCCTGAGTAAGCCAGAGCCCCAGCCCTGTCAGAGGGAAAGAGAAGCAAATTGAGGTTTCCGAGGTCTTTGTGGTAAGCCCTGGGACCAACAGGTCCTGTTCCTTTGCCCAGCTGGGGCCTGGGAGACCTGCTACCTTGACAACATGCAAACAAAAGGTTATGTTTTGTTTTCTGGGTTTCTTGCCTGGGACTGTAGTGCTGGTAGTGGCCACCAGGGGGAAGCAGTGTCCTTGTACTCAATGGAGCACCTAGAGCCTGGGGTCTCTGAGCTGAGGGTGAGGGCACCAGCTTCCTCTTGTCTTTTCGCTTAGTGCCTTGCGTGCCTGAACTCTGACCAGTGGCTGCCTGGCTCCTGGGTGTGGCTCTTAAAATGATGGTTATAGGCCCTGCCCTCTGGGAACTCCCAAGTATGCAAGAGGAGAAGCAGAAAATCTGCTTATGCTCCAAGGTGTGACATCCTGACACTAACTCACAGCTCGCAGCCCCCAGACCTTGATAATAATACATTTTGGGTTTTGGGTTACTGGGCCCAGGCTGGTTCATCAGGGAAGGGCCATTCTAGTGTGATTGGCAAGATCCAGTGAGGCCTTGGGCCTCAGTTCCATGTTGGCCATGAGAGACCTCTGTAGGTTCTTTGCCATGTCCCCTTTCTGTGGGGCAGCACATAACATCAGAACCTCCTTCCTCAGGGTCAAGCAGGGAGGGTAGAGGGCCAGGAGGAAACGAGAGAAAGCCAGAAAGACAGAAGTCACTTTCTAAACAGATTATTGGTGGTGACCACAGTATTTGTTGATTGGAAGCTAGCACCAAATCCAGTACACTTCAGGGATGGAGCTGGGAAAGGTGGGGGTCAATGGGAGGCTTTATGGGCTGTAGAGAAGACTTAGTGTGCCACCCACCGGGAGGTTTATACCAGTGTGGCACTTTCTTTGCTCACTTGTTAACCCTCCAGTGTGTAGGACTGCCCCTAGAACCCCAGAGCCGAGCTTGTGTGCATTTGCATGCCTTGCCATTCTTCATCCCCACCCGTCATTCTTCTGCCTCTTAAGTTTGCGTTTTAGTCAGGGATGCCAGCAGCCCCAAGTGTCCTGGTGTCATCTTATGCATACACTGTCAGGTAGGTGCCAGGATGAGCCCCTCTTGTGCTTATGGGAGACAGGCTGGCCCTGAGAAGTACAGTGGCTACCCCAGGAAAACAAAGGGCGGGGTGGGTGACCCATGTGGCCTTAAACTTCCTGAGATTCAAGGATATGGAAACACAGAGGTTGGTTGTCCCAGCACCCAGGGTGGCTGTGAGCAGCAGGAAGCTCCTACCTCCTGTGAGCAGCAGGAAGCTCCTACCTCCTCACCTGCTATCATCTTCCCTGTTTCCCATCAGCCCTCTCTCTCTCTCTCTACACACACACACTACAGTCTCTTGATTGTTTTTTTTCTTTTTCCACTTTCATGTATGTGTGTTATGCATATATGTGCATATAGATGGCATGTATGTTATGCATGCATGTATTTTATTTGTTTGCTTTTGACAGTTTTTTTTTCATTTGTTGGTTTGTTTTGAGACAGGGTTTCTACATAGCCCTATCTATCCTGGAACTCACTATGTAGACCCCTGAACTCACAGAGATCCTCTTCCAAGTGCTGGGATTAAAAGTGTTCACCAACACACCCGGTTTGGTTTGGATGCTTGTTTGCATGTGTGTGGGAACATGTGTATGGGAGGTGCCTGTCTTCATTGAGCAGGCCTCAATTAATATGGCTAGTCTTGTTGTTAGCCAGCTTGCTCTGAAGATCTCCTGCCTCAGCCTCATGAGTGAGGTTAGATTTATGGACAGGTAGCCGCGCCCATCAGGCATTCGCCTGGGTCCTGGAGATCCAGATGCAATCCTGGCACCTTAACCTCTGGGCCACCTTCCCAGCTTCTGACTTTTATGGACTTCTGAACTTGGTGAAGTAGCAAAGGTGGGCTATCCACTCTTTCATTTGCTTGCACCTCTCATAGGCCAGGCCACACCCGAGAAGACAGGAAGAGCAGTGCAGAAAGCTGTCAGGGAGTGGGCAAGCACAGAAAGACATTGTGGGAGATGTCCTGAAGGCAGGTAGTAAAGAGGACAGTGGCAAAAAGGGTGAGAGGCCTGGTGTGTTGTATCAGTGTCCTGCAGCTGCTCTAACAAGGGACCATATACTGAATGACCGCATGCAACAGAACCCTGTTCTCATGGTTCTAGGTGCCAGAAGCCTAAAATCAAGGTATCCACAGCACTGAGCCTCCTCCCAAGGCTCCAGGAGGGTGTCCTTCTTGCCTCTTCAGCTTCTGGCATGCCTGTAGTCCTTAGCTTTAAATCCTGCTAAACATGTCACTCCAAACCCTCTGCCATCACAGGGCTGCCTCTGTGTGTCTGTGTCTGGTTGTCTTCATTACTAGATCAGCTTTTTGGGTTAGGATGAGCCCTGACCCTCACCCATCCAAGTCTAGCCTCATGTTGACTGAATCTTCAGTACCCAAGGTCTTTTGGAAGGACACAGCTGAGCCTGTGATGAGGGCCTAAGGAAGGCCAGGTTCCCTCAGGTATTAGGGGGCATTTAAGGATGTGCCAGGAATTTCCACCCTGGTAGGAAAGCTTTGAGGCGGAAGGCTTGGAGGGTGCCAATGGTAGCACCAGAAGGTGGCGCTGTGACTTCTGGTGTGGAAATCCAGCACAGCACTGCAGTGCTCTGAGTTTCCACAAACCAGGTTTACCTGGTTGCTAGGAGACAAAAGTAAACTGTAAACAGGGCAGGAGTCATCATTGGTGACACACACTGAAGGAAATCAGAATCAGACCAGGCAGATAGCAGGGTGTTGCTGGTAGCTATTGAGGAGGACACCTGAGTTCATCCCTACAACACACATACCCCGGAGTCTGGACTTTCCTTCCCTCTGGTTCTTCACCAGCAAGTTGCCCTGGCATACTGTAGTTTCCAGAAAGCTCTCCTGTTAACACAGGCCACAAGACTCGGTTCTGGAAGTAGCCTTAGGGAAAGGTGATTGTAGGATACCTTGTCCTCAAGAGATTTCCCTGTACCAAAGGAAGAACGGCTACCGAGCTTATCCTGCTGCCCTTGGCAGGTTACAGTGTGGTCTTCTTAGATGCTCTTTGATATGCAGGGTGGTTAGGACAATGTGGAATGGGCTCCAGTCAACATCAGCGAAGTGGGGCAGGGTTATCTGTAGTGGGGGCCATTTCTCACTGTCACCCTTATTTGCCCCCCCCCATGAATGCTGCTGGGTACAGTCTTAGCCTTGAGCTCTTGGTCAGTGGCCCATGACCAGATCACTTAACAGAGAGCTGTGTGCTCGTGGCCTCAGGTGGAGAGCACCTCAGTCTGTTACCCAACAATTGTGTTATCCAATAAAGAGGAACCCGTGGCCAGCAGCTGGTCTGATAGGCGAAGGTGTGACTGAGGCCCCAGGACCTGGGCTCAACTTCGCTCTGCCATTCCAAGATTGTATGGCTGGCAAGGGACCCATGCCAGGGGGGAGCTGTGCTCTGCAAAGGGGTGGTGGGATTCCTGAAAGCCCCTACACTGCTGGTCCCTGACTCTGTGCTGTTGAGCCTCATTGTCTGCCCTAGAGCTCTGTGAGGCAGCTGCTCTAGGTGGGAAATGCTGGTTGGCTGCGAGTGGGAACAACCCCTAGCTGGGTAATGGCAAGCCCCAGATGACATTCCTTTACAGACAAGCCAGGGAGGGGCCAGGCACCAAGGCTAGGGCCAGGGCGGAGAATGACTTCCAATTACATTGGGCTTCCAGTGGTCAGAGCACTGGCAGGGTGGGAAGGCCCTGAGGTGGTGGTTTGCAGGAATGGGGGTGTAAACAAGCCTAAACAGTCCTTTCATCCCTATGAGGGTCTCAGCTCTGCTCTCTGTGTTTTGCTGGGTCTCCAGATAGATGGTCAACAGAGGGTCACGGTGGTCCACTCCTGTAATCCCAGACAAGGCAAGAGAATTATGAGTTCAAGATCATCCTGAGGTATATTGTGAGACCCGGAGTCTCAAAACAAAACAAAACAAAACCTGAAAGTCTTCCTGAAGATATGGATGGGTGGCGTCCTTGTGGGGAGCCTCCAGGTCCCCTAACAGGTAGTTAAGACAGCCTGAAGAGGTAGAGATGGGAAGGATTGTGGCGTCCCCTTAAAAATGGCAAGTTCCAGAAGAAGAGAGAGTTTCCATGGCAACCTAGTGCAGTTGCTTGGCAACTACAGTCCCCCAAAATACCTGCAGGAAGGCTCCCTGCTAGGGCTTTCCCAGGGCCTGTGTGTGGCCCTTAGTGCTGAGTTTGCTTGGGGTCCTCTCACGATTGATCCACCCACACCTCCATGCAGCCCTCACCCCCTGGGTCCTTCCTAAGAGAAACCCCAGTCCACTCCCTCTTCCCATCACCCCAAGCTGCAACTGCCTGCCATCAGGCCAGTCTGCTAGCAACTGAGGCCACTTCCTGGATTCCTGAGTGACAATCAGAGTGTGGCAGGATGTCAGAAAATTCAGAATCAGAGGTACAGTCAGCCTAGCCTGGTGCCAGCCGAGCAGGAGGGGCAGGCACGATGTTCTAACAACCACCCTCCCACACACACACCCTAATAGCCCTAGACTCCCTGGATCTGGTGCAAGGTGGCATACCAGATGTGGCAAAGACCAAGAGCCCCCTAGAGCCCTGGAATATAAGGCTGTGGCTCCAAACCAACTTGGAGACTGACTAGCCGGGTGACCCCAGCATATTCCTTCTTAGTGACCTCATCTGCCCCTTTGCCTGTGTGCTCACCATTCTATTCGTGAACGCTGCCCTGTAAGTTATGCCACTTTCTGGGGACTTGCGTGGGAAGTGAGAAGTCGGGTCTGGGGGCCTCCACTTGCTTGAGTCCATCTCAGCTTCAGGTGAGGCTTTGGGTACATTGTCTATGGAGCTGGGCATTAGGTTTGAATCCTAGCTTGAGGCCTAGCACTAGATATCCTGAAATAATTGCTAAGCCATTCTGTGTTTTTTTTTTTTTTAAGATTTATTTATTATGTATACAGTGTTCTGTCTGCAGGTATATCTGCAGGCCAGAAGAGGGCACCAGATTTCATTATGGATGGTTGTGAGCCACCATGTGGTTGCTGGGAATTGAACTCATGACCTCTGGAAGAGCAGCCAGTGCTCTTAACCGCTGAGCTATCTCTCCAGCCCCATTCTGTGGTTTTTGTTTGTATATATTTGAGAAAGATTTCACCTGTAGACTAGGATGGCCTTGAACTCACAGAGATCTGCCTGCTTCTACCTCCCAAGTGCTGGGACTAAAGATGTGTGCTACCATCTATTAGAACCTGTCTGTGCCCTCTCTCCTTCCCCCTTCCCTTTCTGCAAGGAAATCTCTACCCCACCCCCACCCCCAGCTTCCCTGAAAGGGAATATGTGGGTATATATTCCCTTAGGTGCTGTGTTCATTTTTGTAACCCAACCCTCACCTGAGGACATAGTTGAAGGCAAGGAGGCCTCTGGCCACCTGGCATGGCCTTGCAGCGTAGAGGAGAGGGCAGGAGGACTGGATAGCTAGGGTGGACTTAGAGGGGGACAGATGTGAGGATATGACCTGCAGATATTCTGTCTGGGTGTGGTGGCATCAGGAGTTGAGTGTTGGTGACTCCTTGCCCCAGGAGGGAGCCAGACTCCCTCATTCTCTTTCCAGATAACCTTGGGCTACAGCCTTTCCTCCAACCTGAGCTGTGCTCGATTGTCACAGGAGGGACAGAGGCATGGTTTGGGCAAGCCCATGGTAGGTGTTTCGCCAAGGGGAAGAAGAGGGTAAATGACCAAGATTGTCCCTGTTCATGCCATCCCAGCACAGAGGGAATGGAAACCAGAGCGTTCAACCCCAACCCACCACTGCTTGGGCACCCTACCCTTTGCACAGCTTTGCCCCCTGGCCTTGTAGCCCTGCCCTTTGGGTACATAATTAAAGGAGTGGAGGCATCTTACTCTTCCAGGGATGGATGAGAGGAGTGGGTCTTCTCCCTGCTCTCCTGGACAGCGCAGAGCCATTTCTCTTGAATACTAACTACCTGGGGTCCTTTATTACCAAAGGAGATGAGGAGGGCTGGACAGGCCTCCTCTTCGGGGATTCCGCCCTGACCCTAGGTGGCATATCCCAAGAGACTAAGGATGGGAAAGACATCCCAGTAAAGTTCAAACTGGGAGGGTGGGAAAAGAAAGACCTTTGAGGCCTTGGGTTTGCCCCCACCTGAACTGAATCCATTCCAAAGGAGTCCCCTCATGTCTGGCTAAGCCCAGCCCCAGTTGCCACCATCATCTTCTGTCCCATGTTGCAACAAGGAGGAGCAATTGCCAGCAGGTCTGGCTTGTCTGGAAGTCAGAAGGGAGAATGAAGTCAGGCTGGTGGGAATCCTGGCTTAGACCTGAGCAGGCTCCTTAACCCCAAACCTCCATGACACCCACTGTAGACTTAGAGACATGGAGTGTGCATGAGGGTGCTGATACCTGACACCATACAAGCAGACCTTCCAAAGGTACAAGGGGTGTCTGAAGGCAGATAGCTACAGGATTCTGCAGAAGTGACTGCCTTCGATGCTTGCAGGCCCTGAATCGAATCCACAGACACAGACAAACCCCGAGACATTGAGTATATTGTCTGAGCCACTTGAGGTGGCCTTGCCATCATCCACTGACTCTCCAGGGCTAATTTCAGGCCTCTGAATATTCATGCTCAAATTGGACTTTAAGAGCAAGGCGGTTGGTTTACCTTGGAGCAGACCTGAGTGGCCAGAGTGGCAGCCAGAGGCTGGAAGGAGCATGTGGGCAGGTAGTGTCCGGTGGGAAGGGGTTAAGGCTCATACCCTCAAAATCTTGGGGATTCTAAGAGTGTTTCCTTCCCAGCAGCTGAGGCTGGGAAGTCCCTCCACTGCTTCCAGCAGCCCTGCCGGGAGCAGGTGCTAGACACAGAACCCAGATAGTGAGCCACCAGGTCACACTCTGTCTTCGTGGGATAGTTGTGTGGGGAAGATGCTGCAACTCCCAGGCCTCTGGGCCTTCGCGATGGAGCGTTTGTGTCTTTTGTTGCCTTGTAGGGGATGTGGATCAGTGTGTGTTCTGTGTGCACATAAGTGGCTTGGGAACATCTCCCTGCCTTTGGACACCCTTACCCACATTTGATCGAATACAGGCCCTTGTCACTGTGGTCCGATGGTGTGTGTGTCCCCAGACTTGATAGACCTACAGGTGGCTGAGCCAGTACAAATGTGAAGGGCTGTATGTGGAGGCCAGTGCTGAAAGAGAAAGAGAATACTGATTACGTCCTGGCTATGGGTGGGAGTATGAGCCTTCGCTCTCAGCTTCCCCATGTCCATTTTCTGACCTGTTCATATATTGATAATCATTCGTAGCTCACCCAACATTTCAGTGTCTGGAATGTGCTCTGAATAGTACCTGGCATGCATAGTCATCCTATTTACCGGATGGGCATGGAGACCAGGGAAGCCTCTGGCAGGCCTCAGCAGGAAAGGGTGCCTGGCACTTTGCTTTTCCCTTGTTAGGTTCCCAGATATGAGCATCTGAGAGTCTTACCTTCCTAAAAGACATTGATGAAGGAACGAAGTCTAAGGGTTGGCAGAGAGCCAGCAGGTAGCTGGGGGTGGAGGGTAGGACAAAACAGTGTCACCAACCCCCCAAGCTGGGGGGTCTTCCTCACTGGAAAAATTCTGTGGGAAAGAGGGCAGCAGGCACCGGCACTGCCATCTCCTGGCAGCCTGGAGTTTCGAGCCCTCTTTAGGACAAGGTGACTCGGGAGGTCCTTCTGAAAGGGCCAGTCCTGCTTCCCAGCCCTGGGCTACAGGCTGATGGCAGCTCTGGGCACGCAGTGTCCCTGGCACAGCAAACAGTCACCCGCACCACAAGGGCCCATTTGTCCCGACTCCTGTGGTTCCTGAGCCCTGGATGACCGTGGGCTGCTGGGCACAAGGGCCTGGCTATGGGCTCCTCTCTTCAGGCTCTCTGGCTGTCTTTTGGTATGGGCTTCTCTGCTCAGGCCAAGCTGCACCAGAGCAACCTCTACTCAGCCAGTGACCAGAGCCCCACTCCCTACAACTGCTTCTGGCCGGCCAGGAGGGAGGGAAGTTCCCTGCACTGAATCAGAGCTGACTTGGCATCCCAGGGCAGGCTGGTTTCTGGGAAGCACCCAGCTCTTGCTCTGAAGAAAAGGGGCTCTGCTTCCCAGAAAGCCTAGCCGTCAACCTCCCCTACCTTCCTCTGCTGGCTTGCTATAGCCTTAGTGTTTTGCTTCAGTTTCCTCTGGGGCAAGAAAACACCTCCATGGGAGCAGGTGGGCAGACGATGTGCCCTTTCTCCTCCATGACGCTTTCCTGGTCCTGAGGAATTCTGAATAGAGTCCAGGAATTTGGAAACCCCAGGAGCCACCAGGACCTTCTGTTGGTGCCAGTACTCACAAGTCTGCCATGTCAGGCATCTACCTGTGCCCAAAGTTCTCTTGGCCTCCGGGAACTGGTACCCAGCTCCCATCCCTTCCAGTTTTGGAAGGAGGGAAGGCTGCAGGTTGACACAACTGTATTAGTGTGTGTGCTGTATATTATGCAGGTGTGAACACTTGGGAGACGTCTCTACCTTCAAGCACATCCTAGCCGTGGGCATAGATGAGAAATGGGACACTAGTAGCTGCTGTGCCCATGAAACTTAGAGCTCCCTGAGTTGTGGAGAGTTGCAGTGGCCTCCTCTGTGCCCACCCTGTTCTGCCCATCCCCACCCCCCCATTGCATTTTCACCTTCAAACATATGTCTTCCTTATAATGCTAGGGTTACAGGAGCAGAGGTGGATTTTTTGTTGTTGTTGTTTTAGGGGAATTGTGAAATTTTGTTTTGAGACAGGGTCTCATGTAACCCTGACTGGCCTCCAATTCCATATGTAGCCAAAGATGCCCTTGAATTTCCGATTCTTCTGTCCCCAACTTCCAAGTGTGAGAGTGGCATGTGCCACTGTGTCCAGTTTATGCAGTATTGGGGATGGAATCCAGGGCCTCATGCATGCTAGGCAGCATTCTACCAAATGAGTAGCATCCCCCAGCTCCAAAGGTGGGCTTGTGGTGAGCTAGTCTCTTGTGAGGTACTGCTGTGTTTGGGGCAGCCTCAGCTGCCAATGTGAGCCCAGTCCCCCTAGACTTTTCCTAGCTTTCACATGCTGGGACAGGTGTGGCCTGTGCTTGCTCTGCTGCTGGCCCCCCAGTCAGGAGCAGGAGCAGGCAACACCCCATGGCTCTATGAAGCTTCCCATAAGTCACTTGGAGGCTCTGGCCCACCAAAATACAGAAGCCCCTGAGATGCTCATCCTCCCCACAAATAACACAGCAAGGATAAAGGTGCCCTTGCCTTTTTAAGAAAGGCAGGGATTGGCCAGGCGTGGTGGTACACGTCTTTAATCCCAGCACTCGGGAGGCAGAGGCAAGTGGATCTCTGTGAGTTCAAGGCCAGCCTGGTCTACAAAGTGAGACCAGGACAACTAAGGATACATAGAGAAACTTGTCTTGAAAACCAAAAAAAAAAAGGCCGGGATTGTGGGAAGGAGCAACTGGGAGCAGCAACTCCAGCCAGCAGCTGGCGTTCAGTGACTGGCTCTGCTACGTGGCTCTGAGGGAGCACTGAACTCTGGAAGGCACTAGATTTCTTCTGGTGGGCACCCTGAAATCACCAAACTAACCTGCTTCGCAAATGAAAAAGATTCTCCCTTTGTACCTAACAATTGTGACTCCAGGCACCAACCAGGTTAGGAATAGTGGTCAGGGGGAATTGGAAGTCAGTGTCCCAACCGAGGCTTCATCCATGTGACAGACCACCTATCTCAGTGACATGAACCCCGTAGCCCTATGCCTGTCAACACCACCAGGCACAAATGTTTTCTGGTCCTCTATTCAGAGTAGAGGAAAGCAGGCAGCCCTGGGAACTGAGTGACTCTGAGCATCCCCTTTTGCCTTGGTCCTGATATGTTGTGTGACCTCAGGCAGATTGTTTGCCCTCTCTGGTCTTCCCTGTTCCCAGCTTTACAAGGAAGATGACTGTGGCTTCATCATTCTGGCCCAGGCTAGGGAGGAGATGTTTTGTGTTTACTAAGAAGTGCTAAAAGGCAGGGCCTGACTGGGGACCAGGGCTTAAGGATGTACCCCCACCCCCATCCCCAGCCCTCTATGGGTGAAGGTTACCTTTGGGCTGTAGGGTGCAGATGTTGGCAGTATCTCTCCTCAGGGCCTTTTGGTCAGATCTGAGGCGCTCTCCCCTAACCCAAGGCCTACACTCTCTCTGGCGTCAGCATAAGCCACAGGGACATGTGTGAGTGACTTGATGGTGGGCCCAGTTCCTGGTGTGTGTGCTCTGTGTGTGTGTGGGGGGGGGTAGAGGGGCTGTCCCCTGCTCCCCAACAGGACCCCGAGTGTCAGGTCAGCAGGAAAGAAGAGGAGCAGAGCCCCGGCCCCAGCCAGCCTCCTGGACAGGATGTTAGACGGAGTAAACAGCCCCTGGAAGTCACCACTCAGCTGAGCCACAGCCCCTAGCGACAGCCACTAGCTGTTTATAAACAATGGGCTCTCACTCTTCAGAGCCTGTCCCCACCTTTGGAGGGTGGGAAGACACTTCCCCAGTGGTAGTACTCCCCCACCCCCCAAAAAAAAAAACAAAAACACCACACAGGCTTGTGTGAGTGGCTGGGCACCTTATCCTAGAGCCACTGGTGTATAGAACGGGGCAGATGACACAGGTATCCTGAGAGAGTGGGCAGGAGCCTCCTACACACTGGTGTGCAGGCGGGGGTTGCACACTGTCCCTGTGGCAGGGGCTGAGGGGGAACTGTCTGCCCTCATACTCAGCCCCCAGAGCCTACTCTTGTGGCTCTGGGAGCTCCTGTGGCCATCCTCGTTCCAGGCAGTGACAGTGAAGTGTCACGTGTCTCCTGAGGGCCTGGAACAAAGGGTTTGCTCTCCCAGACCCGCCTGTGGTGGGGTGGGGCAGGGAGCATGTGGATGGGAGGAGGGGCAGGGGCCCTACTGACTCCTCCCTCCCTCTGGTCCCTCCTCCTATCCACATGCTCCCTGGCTTCAGGAGTGGCAGCTGGTCCTTCTAGTCCTGTTCTTTGACTTGGCTGTGACTCAGAGCCTCCAGCCAGCTCAGGGCTGCCAGCGCAGGCAGCCCTGCCCCGTGGGAATAGGAATAGCTCCAGGATCAAGCCCTGCAGCCCAAGCTAGAGGCTCGGGCATGGGGGTGAAATGAGGGTACTAGGCCTGAGGGATGCTGGGAGGGGTGGAGGTGTTGGGCAACAAGAAGCGTGCATCAGAGACAGGCATTGTATCTTGCACAGGCCTGGTAGTCAGGAAGTCCATGTAAGTGCTTGTCCATCGAAGGCTCTAACACAATACCATTGACCTCCCGGTCCCTTCCCATTTCCTCCACAGGTCCTTGTGAGCTCTGAACAGGTTCACATCATAGGAAACCCCTTCCTCACTCATAAACCTGTACCAGCCAGTGCTGATTCCTAGGTGGGCAGGATAGGAGAGAGGCCGCCATGGAGGGCAACCAAACAAAGGGAGGCAAGGGGTGGGGCATGGAGCAGAGAGGACCTTTGGGAACTCCAGAAGAAGAGGAGCAGAGCCTGGGTGAGCCAGCCTGCTTTCCTCCCAGGGACCAGATTGTCCTGGGGACACCCCTCCTTTAAGTAAAAGTCTTTTGCATCAGTGGATAATTCAGGGTTATGACTGGAGGTCCAGGTACCAGGCCACACTGAATGCTGGGCAGGCCCCAGACTGTCATCTGGAGATCCCTCTGCAGGATGGACCCTGGCTGGGGTACTTGGGTTGTCCAGGCACTGTCCACTCACATCTATTCCCTTTTGTCCGACACTCCTGTGTCCCCAGGAGAATTGGTGCATCTTATTCTTAGTGCTTCAAGCTGGCCCCTGCCGAGCTCTTGTGGCATCCACCAGGGCCACTGGTGTGTGAGGCCAAGCAGATGACACAGGTATCCTGGGAGAGTGGGGAGCTGCCATGAGCCTAACACATAGTAGGTTTGCAGTGCCTGTGATGTGGGCCCATTTTACACATGAGAAAATGAGGCCCAAAGTTGCCAAGTTGCCAGCTGACACCAAGGCAATGTCAAGCCTTGGTGCCTGTCCCTGCTTCCTGCTGCATCCTGCAGGAGTTGCAAGCATACCCCGCTTGTCTCTGGACCTCAGTTTCCTCATCTCTGATGGGAGAAGTCGAGGCCTATAGAGACTTTCAAATTTGAAT
This sequence comes from Lophiomys imhausi, assembly GCA_907164525.1. Classification (NCBI taxonomy): domain Eukaryota; kingdom Metazoa; phylum Chordata; class Mammalia; order Rodentia; family Muridae; genus Lophiomys; species Lophiomys imhausi. The sequence continues at coordinate 6,354,456 of CAJQZJ010031933.1, read as the reverse complement.
CCAACCTCTTGCCACCCCTCCTACTCCACCCCCAGTGTACGTCATGGGCTCCAGGTCCCAGAATTCGGAGCTGGCTGATATGCAGCCTACGGACACTGCTGTTTCTCAAAGGTTAGGGCTGAGTGTCAGAATTTGCTAGAAGCCAGAGATGACACCTGACCTCCCAGGAGACAGTGACAAGGGGCAAGAAGTGTGCCTGGTACACAGCAATGAGGCTGCTGGAATTAGTGTTGCTGTGTCACAGTGGCCCAAGAAGCTGGCTCTGAGTGGAAGACAGCCAAGGGAAGAGATGGCTGAGGCCCCATGCAGAGCATGGTCCAGGCAGATGGGGACTTGGGAGCCTCTTCTGGATGAGACAGAAACCAACTAGTAAACGATTTTAGCGATAGACGTGAGTGTGGGTAAAGGAGGCATGGACTTGTCAGCTGGGGGGGGCTGGGACTCTCTGGCCTTGGTTCTTACATGACTGTTCAGTCTGGCCTGACCCTCTCCCCTCCCCCAGATACGCTTCTGCATCCCTAGAGAAGCCCCACCCCAAGGGCCCTGAAATCCTTTGTTCCATGAAATTCTCCTGTAGAGCCAGCCCTCTGGATGAGGTTAGGGCAAAGATCTTGCCATGAGGCTGGGGGTGGGGTAGGAGGGGCGGCAAGAGATTGGATTCAAGTTTGAAAGTCTCTGAACATGCCCCGCCTTCTCCCATCACAGATGAGAAAAAAGAAGTCCAGAGACAAGTGGGGTGTGCCTGCAAGTCTGGCAGGATGCAGCACCAAGCAAGGACAGGAACCAAGGCCTGACACCCCCTCCCCAAGGCTTTGAGCCAACTGATCAGTCAGTCACCCTGTATACACCAGAGCCCTTGGAAGAGGGTGTGAATCACCCTGAGGGCTGTACTAGGGTGCTGTGTCTAGTCTACCCCGTCTACCCACCCCCCCATTGCCAAGTCCCTGGCAGAGCTGTAGGCTCACTGGCCTCTTCACTGCTGGGTGCACAGCCCAGTGTCCTCCATTTTCAGGTTGGTCTGGATGCCTGCTCAGGGTCCCAGGAGGGTAAAGATGCAGCCCGGCCTCCGCCTAGCCTCCATTCTGGGATCGGTGGGCCTTGCGTCGGGTCTCTGGACGCAGATGGAAGCAGTCTGTGGGCTTTGCTATAGGAGCCATGAGACCGTGGGCAAGTCTCTTATTCCCTTGGCCCCGGGTCTTCTGTGTGCCAGATGGTGTGTGGAGCTTGTTTAGTGGCTTCCAGTGTTCGTTTTGCAGTAAAATCAGGGAGAAGGTGGTGAGTTGTTTCTAAAGCCTAACACACCAACTTCACTGCTGCCCTCTGACCTGATGGCCGCCCTACCTTGTTTTTCTGTGGTCTCTCTTCCAAAATGTCGGCAGTGTGACATGAGCAGCTGACAGTCCTGGCTTAAAATGAAGTACGGTGCCTGGTGTGGTGGCAGCACCTGTAATCCCAGCATTAGGAGTTCAAGGCTATGCTTGGCTTCATAGTAAGTTAGAGGTCAGCCTGGGCTACATGACCCCATCTCAGAAACAAAAAAAGTCAATGCCAGGTACCAGGGACAGGAACATGAGTTTGGTGGTCAGAAAAGGCTTCTAGAGTGAGAAAGCAGGGCTTCTCTGTTTCCTCCAGAGACCTGGCATATGCTCACTTGGTCCCTGACTAAGGCTGCTTTGATCCCCATTTGGAGACTTCAGGGGGGGGGGGCGCCCAGGAGATCAGTGGAAATGAAGTCTTGGAGAAGGAGGGTTGGAGGAGAGAGCTGGGTTCATTTTAGGGGTGTAAGCTCAGTCTAGACTACTGGGCCAGCCCACAACAGAGCCCTGGTCACTCATCCTTGCTTGCCCTGTGGCCTGGTACAAGCGGGAATTCCTGGCCCTGCCCGTCACAGCAGCAGGTATGACAGCCACGCAGGTGACAGCAGGCTTCGGCACTCCTGGGGTTCAACTCTGCTGGGGCAGGCAGGCGACAGCCACACTATCCAAAAGCCTGCCAGAGAGCCCACTCCCCCTCTGGGTTCCTACCCCACCATGGCCCGGCAAGCAGACCGGGTCCATGCCAGGCCTGCTGTGCTCAGGGGGAGGAAGGGCTCAGTGTTCTTTGCCTGTGTCTCCATGGTGACTGCCAGGCGGTGGGCCTCTGCTAGACGCACTACCCCCCACCCTCCCACTCCTCCGGGGCCTTGGTCGGCACCCCTACCGGCACCCACTACAGAGGTGAGTGTTTGTTGGGAAAGGTTGTCAGATCACAACCAAGACTCAGCCTGGGCTGTGGGAGTTGGTACCTTAGGGCTCATTACTCTCCTTGTCAGAACTGGTTGAAGGAGTTTGGTTAGAAGCACCAGGAGGCTCTGTCTCCTGTACCCAGTGTCAGTCCGGAGGCTGGAGTGCTGCACCCATGGTACCAGTGTGTGAGCTCTGGCCGGCCACCTGTCCCTGGCAATGGCAGATGGCATGTCTGTGGGCTGTCACAGCAGCTCATATTGGATGGTGCTTCTTGGATTACACGGGCTTTTGTGTCTTGACTCCGAAAGCTGGCTGGTATGTTGTTGTCATCGTCTTTATTTCGTTAGTGTCTCCATTTTTCCGGGAGAGGAGCTTAGGCTCAGAGGGGCACCCTAGCTAGGCTCTGAAGACACGGAGCAGGAAGTGGGGCTCAAATCCTCAGGACACTTCCCACATGACACTTGGCTGAGCATGTAGGAGGAGGGCAGGGCTGGCAGCCTGCTGACCACTCTCCAGGGAAGAGAGAGAACCGGTGCCTGATCTGAGGGCCTTTCTGGGATGTGACAGGCGCTTCTCAGCTGTGGGGCAGATGTCACTCCCTCCATGCTTGGGGACTGATGAGACTGTGGGACACACGGAGCTGTTGGTGCTCAGTGGCTCCCTGGATTGCCCTGAGCAGCTCACCCAGCGGGGCCGAGCAGCTTATCCCTTGGGCCTTCCCTCCTTACTGTTCCTCTCTTCAGCTTCCAATTTGGGGCTCAACTTTGAGTCTCAAGTCTCCATTTCTATTTGTTTGTGTCCCCACTGGTTTTCTCCTCTGCCTCCATGGCACCTCTTGTGGCATTTAATGGTTTCCAGGGTTGTCAATGACTCCTCTGGGGGAGGTCCACAGTGGGTATTTTGTCACTGGGCAGCCATCAGGGTGGACCTGGTTCTTGCGCCATGAATAACACAAAGCGGACTAGCCTTTGTCACCTCTGAGTGTTCCCAGTCTGGAGCTGAGTTGGTGAGACAGAGAGCCACAATCTGGAGCATTTCTTGAGGCTCTCTGAGGCCAGTCCAGAATTCATGTCCTCACGTGGGTCATTTCCATTGCTCCAGGTTTGATGTGTGTGTGTGCACGTGTGCTTTAATAGTTGTTTGGTGTGTCACACAGACAACTTTTTATTTTTTTAGTTATATGTGTGCGTCTGCATGTATGTATATCCATTTGATATCCGAGATGTTAGATCCCCTGTTAGCTGGAGTTAGGACTGGTTGTGGATGTGAGGAACTGAACTTAGGTCCTCTGCTAGAGCAGTGAGCGCTTTTAACACCCTTCAGCCCCTCTTATCAATTTATTATTAGTGTTATTGTGTGTACACATGTATGTGTGATGTGTGGGCAAGTGTGCTGCAGCACATGTGTGATAGTCAGGATACAGCGGGGTGGAGTTGGTCTCTCCTTCCTTAGTTGGGTTCCATGGATTGCACTCAGCCAGGCAGCACTGTCTGGCAGCAAGCCCACGCCCACTTAACTTCAGACTGGCCTTACTCCAGTTCTCCTTGGACGGTAACTCCATGTGAGGTCAGAGATTTGGGGTAGTGATGTCACATCCCTCCACCCAGTATATGACCTCCGGGGTTGTTGATACATCAATTTCCACCTCCAGTGTGTGGAGAGGACCCTGTAGGCTGCAGGGGGCCCAGGGTAGAGCCAGGCCTGTCCCACTGTGCTAGGCTGCACCCACTCTGGCCCAGGTGCGTCATCTCCCGCCAAGGTGTGTGCTCACACGCCCACACAGGGCCACCCCAGAACCCAGGCAGGCCAGGAATGATGATGCCCTAGTCGGGAAATGACAGAGGAGCTGGGCTGGGCCGTACCCTAGCAGTGTCCTCCCTCCCATGGATTCTAAATGTAGAACAACAAAGCAGATAGATGAGCGGGCAGGCCTTTACCTGCCAGCTAGAAGTTTCCTGTTGTTTTGAGGCATGGTTCTGCTCTGTAGCCTACCTAGGCTGCTTTCAAATTCATAATCCTCTGGCCTCAGCCTCCCCAGCCCTGGGACTGCAGACGTGTGCCACTGTGCCTAGACAAGAGACAAAAGCATTTCCACCAGAGCCCTGGCCGGCCTGGCTGCTGTCCTCACTGGCTGTGGCCCAGCCTGGGTTTGAAGAGGTGTTGGCTCATGTCTGTGGTTGCCCTGACATTGCCTGGTGTCCAGTTCTGGCTCCGGCTGTCTGCTACTCAGCAGTCATGGAACTGAGCCCCTGCATCATGAAAGGACTAGGGACATGCTCACCAAAGCAGGGTGGGGACTCACTTTCATCCTGGTGGGGGCAAGGCTCAGAAGACTGGAACCCCAGACTCTGGGAACCCTAGGTAGTAGTGCAGCTCATTTGTCAGGGAATCAGGGATGGTGTCCAAGGCTCTGTGACAAACTCAGAGCCCATGCCTAGTTAAAGGCCACAGGTGCCGCTTAGCTCCCACTCAGCCTCTAATCACATGTGGGAATACAGCTGGTGTGGTCTGGTCACCCAGAGTTACAGGAGAAGCCTGAATTTCAGATTTTTTTTTATATGAAATCACCTGACCTTTTACTGTTGGCTCAAAAATTTAAAAATACTTCGTGGTCCAAACAAAACACATATGTGAGATTCACTTGGCTTGCTTCTGGCCTCCAACTGTCAGTTCAAAGCCTTTCTCTTTGAGGAGCATCTGACTGTTAGAAGGTCAGCATTGTTCTTGAGGGGATTATTGTGCCCCCAGCGAGGGGCCAGACGCATTCCCAGGAGCAGGATGGGAAAGAGGAGAGAACAGTTCCTAGTAACCTTCAGTTGCAGAGGTGAGCAGTGCTGTGATACCCCAAATGTTAGGGTTAACACGAACCCTGCATTTCAGATTCACCCAAGGTCACTGGGGCTGCCCCCAGCCTTTCTCATGAACATGCGGCATCAGGACTGTTTCCCACATAATCAATGCTTCGGCCCAAAGCAGGCTCTCCATCCTGCTTTCTTCTGAGGATCCTGTGAGTGACTGGGCAGAGTGAAGCCCATAGGAAATGGGTCAAACTAGCTCAGGGTCACTACATCCACCAGGGTCTAAAGCTTATAGCCCTCCCTCAGTGGCTGCTGGGAGCCCTGGGGCCTTAGAGGGTGATTCTTCAGCCAAGCCCCCTTTCTTCTTTTAACTTTTTTTTTGTTGTTGTTGTTGTTGTTTTTTTTTTTTTTTTGGTTTTTTTTCGAGACAGGGTTTCTCTGTGTAGCCCTGGCTGTCCTGGACTCACTTTGTAGACCAGGCTGGCCTCGAACTCACAAAGATCCACCTGTCTCTGCCTCCCAAGTGCTGGGATTAAAGGCGTGTGCCACCACTGCCCGGCTTTTCTTCTTTTAACTTTTATTATGGAACAATCCCAAACAGACCCAGGATAAAGAATATGGCATAATACCAGCTCATCCACAAATCCCAGGTACATGGATCCACCCATATAACTCCTGACAGTAACTACCATACCACAGGGCTGCTAAGAAACAACGTCCAAGTCCAGCCTGGGGTGGTGGCACATGCCTTTAATCCCAGTACTTGGAGGCAGAGGCATAGGCAGGCAGATCTCTGAGTTCCAAAACAGCCAGGGCTGTGCGGAGAAACCCAGCCTCAACCATCAAACAAACAAAAAAACCAAAAAGAAGAAGCAACAGTGTCCAGTGCCATCAATATCCAGTAGTGTTCAGCTATGTAAGGTCAGCCCTACTCTGAAAATATTAAATGGAAAATTCTAGAAATAAATCTCTCGCTGAGTAGCATAATAAAGTCAAGCCTTTCCTCCCCACACCCCGCCCCCGACATCACCCCTTAGCCCACCATACCCACACTAGACACTCTTATCTACTTGCCAGTCAGCCGCTTCTTGGCTGCCTGGGTCATTGCCCCAGCCATTGTGGTACCAGACACAGTTCACTGGTACCCTTATTTCAGGATCCTGCTGGGCATCTTAGAATGCAGCACCCTCAGGTAAGAGGGGAGCCTTAGTTACCTAACAGCCGCTTTATTTAAACCAGGTTCACAAACTCACACTGGTGGTATCTCTTCTTTTTGTGTACCCCCCTGCCGCCCCCATATATTTGTTAGCAAAACAAAAACCTGTCAGTCTGACCTACAGGCTGGATTTGACTCCTGTTGTTCCCCCAACTGATGGTTAGATTTAGGTGTGGCTTGCAGGAAGCTCACTTTGTTTATGTGTTGTTTCTTCAGTGTCTTACCACACGCTGTTCCTATCCTCTCTTTTAGGATGGGCCTGAACTTAGTAAAGGATCATAAGGGAAAGCTTAGGAGGCCTTGGGGGGAGGGGGGGCTGAAAGTCACAGCTGAGGATGCTAAGGGCTTGAGCCCTGTAAGAGTCTAGGGCACCAGGCCCCGCATGCTGGCTGCCAGCTTTCTTCTCTTCATGAAGGACATGAGGACACTTGGGTGAAAGAGGGTCGGAGTAAAAAAGGGGTTGAGCTCTTAGACTGTGGGAGCTAGGGGTTTCTGTGTATCTGTATGTCTGTGTGTCTGCCTACACATGTGTGTGTGTCTGTGTTTCTGTATCTGTGTATGTGATATCCATGAACAGACTTTCCAGGAGGGGAGATGCAGCAGTGCAGAGCAAGACAGGAAAGGAACTAGGTAGAACAAGTAGACAGCAACTGGAGGCACAAAGCCGATGATGGGACCCCCACCTCTCTGCCAGTGCCCATCACTTGCAATTAATGAGGCAGGAGGCTGCAGAGTGGTTAACTCCCTAACTCCAGCCTCCTTGGGACCACTCCCTACCCCTACCCCTTTGAGGCTGGAGGGGTGGCGCCTGGGGACTAAGTATCAGGGAGAAGCTGCCCTTAGAAAAAGAAAGTCAGAATAGGAGAGAGCAGGGACCGGCAACAAAGCTGAGCTCCTGCTGGGTCCTTGACCCAGGAATGGGGTTGGGAAAAAGCATTCCATAGGATGTGTTGAAGCCATTGCCTCCCTGTGATATAGTCCCCACACCTGGCCTTCCCTTGAGGCAGGGCAGGACCCCAAGCATCTGAGCAGCCTGGGTGGGTTGCTCCAAGATTTGCCCCAAGCCAAATCTGCCTATCTTTTTCTTAAATCATATTTATCACTGGAGCCTGCTCATAAAAATACTTTAGGACAATTGGAAATTTCAGAGAAAATTTAAACCTTGGGGCTGGAGAGATGGCTCACCACTTAAGAGTACTTACTATTGGGCTGGAGAGATGGCTCAGCGGTTAAGAGCACTGGCTGCTCTTCCAGAGGTCATGAGTTTAATTCCCAGCAACCATATGGTGGCTCACAACCATCCATAATGAAATCTGGTGCCCTCTTCTGGCCTGCAGATATACCTACAGACAGAACACTGTATACATAATAAATAAATCTTTAAAAAAAATACCCTTATTAAAAAAAAAAAGAGTACTTACTGTTCTTCCAGAGGACCTGGGTTCAGTTCCCAGCACCCATATGGTAACTCACAGTGCCTTCTTTCATTCCCCTCAGGCACCAAACACATATGCAGCGTACACCAGGGCATGAAAAATAGTCGTACACATATAATAAACAAGCCTTTTAAAAATATACAGCCTCACCGCGAGGTAACTAGCATTTCTTTTGCTCAGTACATCCCTGTATCTAGTTTGTGCATGCCTGTCTGTGGTGGCTGGCTGACCCTGAAAGCTGCCCTTCTCCCAATGGGGCTTGGGCTGGAAGCCCACCCCCTCCAGACACTCCAGTCAATACTCAGTCACCCTTCCCCATGCTTTGGTATATGAGCACACAGCCAGTGAGTCACCTCAGGACACCCTCCCGGTCACACTCGTGGGGGAAGTAATTTTCATTACCCGTACTTTCCAGTTGAAGAAACTGAGGCTACAGAGCTGGGGGCGTGTGGCCGCTGGCATTCCTGGGAAGTGGATCTGATTTCAGCAGAACCGCATCACAGGCACGCCCACACAACGCGCAGGCTGCTTGTGCGCCCTATCTGCCAGGCCTGGCCACTGGGAGGAGGCTGGTGATGGCCCGTCACTCGGAGCCGGAGACCACGCCCCTCTGAAGCCACGCCCTAGCAGCCCCCCGCCCCCTGGTGACATCAGCGGGGCCGGGCAGCGGGCGCAGAGCGCAGGCAGTGCCGAGCCGCGCCGGGCCGGCCCCGCGCCCGCGCCGCCCGGGGTCTCGCGGCCCGCCGGCCACCCGCGCCGCCGCGAGCCGTCCATGGTGCAGCGCATGTGGGCCGAGGCGGCCGGGCCCGTAGGGGGCGCAGAGCCGTTATTTCCCGGCTCCCGGCGCAGCCGCAGCGTGTGGGACGCCGTGCGCCTGGAGGTGGGCGTCCCCGACAGCTGTCCGGTGGTGCTGCACAGCTTCACGCAGCTCGACCCGGACCTGCCGCGCCTTGAGGTGGGTGACAGGGGTGGGCTGGGGCCCAACGTCCTTTGCAACACTGTGTGGGGGTGGGAGGGTTCCTTCCGCAGAAATCCCCCTGCTGCACCAGCCCCGGGGCACTGAGTTGGGCATCACAGCCTCCAGCACACCCTCTGCAGTAGTTAGGGATCAGAGCTGAATTTCCGTATCCCCCTCAATCCATCCAGTGCCTGCTCTCACGAATCGCAGGTGTAACAAACAGTCCCTATCCTTGCAATCATGCAGTCCTTTAAGCCCCTCCCTGTTGTCATTGTTTACATCCATGGTTCGTAAACGTTCCAACCATGAGGGCCTGGCCTCATTTCACACCCTTGTCAATGGGGGTTGCCGACAAGAGGAGGCCACACAACATAATGGCCCAGCAAATGGTTGGGGTGGCACAGTCCGAGACCCCCCAGAGGTGAGTGGGACCTCAGGGGCCTCTGGATAGCCATCACTGAGTCCGACAGTGGTCTAATGACCTAGGGACATCAAGGGCTGCTCAGAGGAGGCAGCGGAAGGAAGGGGTGGTGTGGTCTGAACCAGGGGTTCAGTCAGTGAGAGGACAGATTCATTTCTGCCGATTAGAGAGTGTACAGACTCCCTGATTCTGTAAGAGTTGGGAGGATTTGGAGAAAGGAGACCATTTGCCTTTCTAGTGTGTCCTGGTCAGGGACACCTAGCAGTGGCCTCTGCCTCCCACCTTAGTGTGCACCTGCCACCATGCCCCAGTGGTAGAAGAATCCCAAAGTGGCCCCACATCCTGCTCTTCCTAGAGAAGGCCTGCACAAAACACACTTGGAAGCTCTTGGTCAGGGAACCCCAGGCCTGGGAGGCCTCCTGAGCTTGGCAGGTGTCCCAAGCACAGTGGTCTCATCTCATGGCGGCTGGGGAGGGACTCCAGGGAGCACTGTGGTGGGCGGCCCGCCACTAGCCCTGCACCCATCTGGCTTTCATTATGCTTGGCAGAGCCTCCGGCTTTGTGTGCTGGAAGGGCCTGGCCTGATCACTCGTGGAGGGGGGTGTCAGCCTTCTCTCTGGCTCTGTCCACCTACACCCCTGAGGACTCCTTGTGGCAAGGCGAACTGTCCCATCTCTCCACAGGTTCCTGCTGTCATGCCTCTGCCTTCCCTTGCTAGGCCTCTGTGGTGTCATGCACCCTGGCCACTGTTTAGAAGTCAGAGAGGAAGCTTCTGGCTGGGGCAGGAAAACCAGGGTCCTGCCAGGAGAGGAGGCCACAGCCGGAAACTAAACACAATGACCATTTAGCATTCGGCTGGGGGAGGGGGCAGGGAAGTCCCTGTCTGTTTTGCCAATAATTCCCTCCCATCCTCATCCTGAGCCTGACTTCCAGGTGGTGGTCCCAGGTCCAGAAATGAAGCTGACCCTCTTGAGGTCCCTGCACTCTCTGGAAAACAAGCTGTCCCTGCCTTTCCTCTCCATCATTGTGTCCTTCAGCCTGGGGTTGCCAGATGTCATCACACATCTGGGCCTCTGCCTGCCATCTCAGTTCTGACCTAGCCTGACCTGCGGTCTGCTTTCGGGAGGTCATGAGGTCTGTGGTCCTGTGACCCGCAGGCTTCGGCTCCATCCTGGCAAGAGTGACTTGTGGACCTGTAGCATTTATTTACAGGCATCAGTACCATGTTCCTCCTGGCTCACACAGACCTCCAGTTTAGGTGCCAGCGCCATCTGCCAAGATGCTGGAGGGCAGAGAAGTGAAGTCCCTGACCTGTATAAAAAACACGCTGTCAGGATGGGTCGCAGACAGGACTTTCACAGGTTGTGTTCCCGGGGCTTGGGGGTCGGTCCTGCTGCATGTAAGAGCCAGACGCAGGACTAGGCAGAAACGGCTAGCTAGCAGACAGTAGAAGCCAGCAGAGGTCGTGCCTGGAGCTTGGCCCAGGCACGGCAAGCAGCCTTGGTCAGGTGAGGTATGGGAAGCTTAGAGTCGGGGGGGGGGGTGAAAGTACCTCAGATTTTGAGACCCTGGGAACACTGGAACCAGGGGCCTAGTTTAATAGCTAACAGCTGCCAGGGCTTGGTAGAAGCGCCAGGCTAAATAATTTGCATGCATTTTGTCCTTTGGGGGGGGTCAGGGCTATTAATAGCCCATTTAACAAATGAAACAACTAATTAGGTTGCACAGTCTACAAGCTGGTCAACTACAGAAGCAGTAGCAGGCTTCTCACCCTGGCAACCTGCCCGTGAACCCTGAAGGCTGTGTGGGTTGGACATAGTGTGGGGGGTTCTCTCTCTGGGCTGTCTGCTCTCTTGATCACACTGTGTTAGCTCTTAGTTTACCCCAGGGTTCTTTTGTTCCCTTGACACTGGAGACTCAGACACATAAGTACTCAGGCAGGATGTGTGTGTGTGTACACCAGACAATCTTCCACAAGTACTTCCTGGCTGATTCTAAAAGGGCAGCCTCCAGGAACTTCAGGGCCTGTTATATTCATGAGGGGACTGGCCATCACAGCTGTGTCCCCAGGACCCCCCTTGTCCTAACGTTGCGTTACTCAGAGTCACAGTAGAAGAGGATGAGAGGCCTAGGTACTGGTCCCCTGTCTACAGTCTGAGACACTGATGGAGACATGCTGGCCCATTTCCTGGGAGCCTCAGGGCAGCTCTGGAGCAGGAGAAACCGGATTGCTAGCAGGGCAGGATCACAGTCTGACTCTCATGAGGCACTCTGACAGTTTTCAGGCCTGTGGATGGATCTCTCTCACTGGCTCTCAGCTCCAAGGAAGCTTGTGGAGGGTCTGTGTACACTCTGAAGGGTCTCCTAGTTTGACCCCTGTCCTGAGTCGGATTTCTGATGTGCTCACAAATGCTGTTATCAGTCATACACCCCAGGGGAGTGAGCCTCCCCAGCCCAGTGAGAGTGAGAGTCAGAGATCCATTGCTTCCTAAAACAGGAGCTGAGACTCCAAGAAAACTCAGCTCTCCAGAGAAAGGGAACCCGAGGGCTACTCACTGAGCCGGGCTCAGGGACCAGAACTACTGGGCCACGGGTATTCTCTTGGCACACTCCCCTCCTTTTGATGCCATTGCCTGCCTGAGCTGTCATTCAGTCACACCTGCAGGCCTTCTGTCCCCTGGGGCATAGAGCTGGAGCTCTGGGGAAGGCCGCTGTGCTGGAATGCCAGCTTGGCCCCTGGCCCCGGAGTTTCTTCAACTATAAAATGGGCATGATGCTTGTTACTCTTTGAGTTCTGGAGTGGACCAAGTGAGACCGATGGGCTGACAGGTGTAGTCCACAGAGCCTGGCAGTGGCCACGGCTAGTTTTTCTGACTAGGTGACAAGGCCTAAGTAAGCCTTCTGAACGTCTGGGCTCCAGGCTCCTGGGACATGTGGCCTGGCACATGCAGTGTGGCCATTCCCCAGGGCATGTCCTTAAGCCTCTGCTCAGAGGTGCAGGTGTAAACCACCACCGGCCTGACCACCTTCCCACTTGCTGTGTAGCCCGAGGAAGTCATTTCTGTCTCCAACCCCTCCCCTGCATTTGTGTTCTACAGCTGAGCCCTGCCTCGGTGTTGTGCCTCTGGCAGAAGCAGCTGCCAGCTCTGGGTGTGTCCCTACAGGCCAGGGATCAAATCCTTGTCCTGGCTGCTGTTTCCTGACTCTACCTGAGTAGGCCTCCACCTGGTTGTTCCCTCATCCGCCAGATGAGTTACATGCACCAAGTATACAAAGGACCTGGTACAGGAAGTGCCCGAGTAAGCTGAGCCCAAGTAGCGTGGGTCTGAGCCTTCAGCCGGGTCTGCCTTACACCTTGTGAGAACTGGGCCGTCCCCTCTCCCAGGCCTGGGCCAATGGTGGCCATTTGTAGATGGACAGCAGGACAGGGTGGACAAAGCTATGGATTTACTAGGCTGAAGGGGTTGGTCTCCCCTCCCCCGCTGGAGCTTGGTTTTCTTTCCTGAAATTCTACCCCGACCAATAGCAGGACTCAGACCAACAGAGAGGGTCCCCTGGGAGCTCTGCACAGGCCTAAGACTTTTCTTCCTGAGGGTCTTGGTGCTCCCTTGCTGCCATGGCAACCAGGCATTTTGCACTGTCCGCCGCTGAGGCTGCCGCTGTGGGCTCGGGGATCACCTAGGGCTACTATGAGGGCTTAGCCTCTAGGATATCCACCCAGTGATGGAGCTGGAATGGAGGACTCTAATGCTTGGTGTTCGTATTCCCCACCGTTTCTTGGGGCTCAAGGTCTAAGGAGCAGAGCCAGGCCATGGATTTGAGAAGTCTTGCATTCGCACCTCCATCTG
>CAJQZJ010031933.1:6306528-6341544 GCA_907164525.1 Lophiomys imhausi | reverse complement strand
GAGCCAGGCCATGGATTTGAGAAGTCTTGCATTCGCACCTCCATCTGAATGCTATCTATTTGGCCCCTCTCTTGGGCCGTGGCTTCCACCTATAAAGTGGAAGGGGCGCTGTCCCTCCATGGGACAGCCTGAGATTGCCAACTAGCATCTGGACTGCCCCCTCCCTGGTCTGGAAGCTCCATTCCAAACGAGGGCCAGAACTCTGCCTGAGCTTCCCTCTAGGTCCAGTAGTCCCAGGAGTTCCCCGGCAGGTGTGGCTGTCGTCCGTCACCAGTTCTTGTGGCTTACCAGGTGTTGTCCGCTACCCCTCCTCAACTGCAGCCCCCACCGTGTCACCTGTCCCGGTGCTGTCCTCCCAGCCCACGGCCAGCTCACTGAGCCAAGCTGAAGGTTGAGGCATTTCCTAAGATACAGTGCATGGGTCGGGTCCTGTGGGCCCTGTGTGTTCAGAGCTGTAGGGTGGCTTGCAAGGGGCTTGCTAGCAGCTGGGGTGAGAATCCCCCTGCCTCGCCAAGTAGACTGAGCCCCTGCACATGTAAAGAAGCTGTGGCCTTGTGTCCTGAATTCTACCATGTCTGCCAAGGCCTCCTGAAGCAGAGGCAGCCCATGTGACTGGACCCACCCCCACCCAGAGCTCTTCAGGGAGATGACAGGCCTGGAGTCCCCATTGGGTCCCTTGCTACTTGTGGGTCTGGGCTTGGCCAGCAGCTCCCTCTCTCTTTTGGCTGGGGACACACATCCTGCCGGCCTGCTACCCTGAGAACATTGAGCAGGTGACACTTGGCCACCTGTGCCATGTTTCCTGTCCCCACCCTGGAGACTCTGGGCTATGCTCAGCAGACAGTGAGTGTAGGGGCGGCTTGCTCTCAGGACTCTTTCACTCTCAAGCTGCTGACCCAAGTGAGTTAGACACAGCTGCCCGCCTCATCCCAGGGCCCTGGGGGCCTTGCACATGCAAGGGGTGGAGTGGAGGGGGGGGGATGATCTTCCCTAAGGACACAACCAGCATGTGGCATTCCTCCCTTAGAGCTCAGAGGTTTCCTGGATGCCTGCCCCAGGCAGACAGGCAGGCAGATATTTTTGCTGTATCAGCTGTTTCCGAGGCCATCTTACCCCCTCTTCTCCCTGGGAGCACTGCCTACATGGACTGCCTGCTACAAAGTTAGTCCAAGGTGGCTGTTGGTTACGTTTGGGTCCTTGCCCTTCCAACCTCAGAGGGACCTGAGAGCAGATCCTTAGACTGGGGAGAAGCATTCTTCTCTGTTGCTTTCTAACCAGGCCTAAGGCATCTCTGTCTTCTCTAGGTATCTGGTACAAAGGTGCCCACACTTGGCATTCTGGCGTGGTTGGTTCATTCCTGCTGTGGTTGCTTGAAGGAAATAGGGTTAGCTCCTCAGGGCTGGAACAGTTCCCATCTGTGTGTGCAACAGGTGTCAACTCCCCAGCGGAAAGCGTGTATGGCTGCACCCCACCTCCATCCAGCTGGCAGAATGGTCCCCCTCAGGTGGGGGCAGGGCATAGAGATCACATGACACTCCCACAGGGCCCAGGCCAGCTGCTGGGCTGTGAGCCGCAGCCCAGGGCTGAGGAAAGCTTTGCTTTTGAGCCCTGCTCAGGGATGCCCGCTGCTGCTGCTGCTTGCGTCCAGCTCCTCCTGTGGGTCTACCTCGCCAGGGCACATTTCTGTCCAGTGGACACCAATAAAAACCTGTTGCAAACTGGCACTATACTCGGGCTGAAACCCAGTGTTGTGTGGCGGAAGGAGGACGCTCATGTGTGAGACCCTGTCTCTGCTGCTGGTGCCAGATGTGACCAAACTCCTTGGGAGAGGAAGACTCTCCCAGCCTCGACTTCCCAGAACCTCTGAGGTGGCACAGTGGGTGGGTGGTCCAGGGCCATGGTATCTTAGCTCTTCTAAAAGACTTTCTAGATTCAGGTCAGGGGTTAGCTGATGGCAACACCACCAGTCTCTGAAAGGAAACTCCTCGGGCTGTGGGCCAGGATTGCTTAGGGTGCATGACCCTCCCTGTTACCCACTGACTTCAGGAAACAGGCTTGGCCTTCCCTCCAGAGAAAGTGGACAGTCATGAGCCCAGTGTGGTGACCACGGCTTGACCCTTGGTTCACAGCCTAGAGTGGGAAGACAGAAGTAGTGGATTTCTGAAAGTTGGTTCCAGGCCTCCCAGAGCCCTGTAAGGGTGGACACCAGACATGAGGGCCCAGGTACCACCAACATCACACTGGCCTCTGGTTCAGGGCCCACGGGAAGGGTTAACAGTGGGGCTCTGAGTAGGTAAACACTTTGACCCAAGTCTCCTGTGCCCCACAGTGATCCCTTGGTTCACACTAGGTGTGGGGACAATTGCCCTGGTCTAGGTCCATACCTACTGCCCCTCCCTGAGCCCTCAGAGGGTTCCGTACTCTCCGTCCCGGGTATAGCCCTTCCCCAGATGGCAGGAGTAGGAGAGAGCCTGGGGTGTTGGGGAAGCAAATGTTTCTTTTCTGCTTCAGGCTCTGAGAAGCAGTCACATGACTCCCTCCTCCTTCAACTAGGTCTCTTAATTTGGGGTTCTATGGAACCCCAGCATTGTTGCTGTTTCCCACTCATGTGAGAAAGAACAGCCAGCTGGGAACCCCCGTGTTGCCCAAGAGGTCTCAGCATGAATGAGCAGAAGAGGAAGGAAACGGCCTCGGATGTGGCCAGCATCCGCATGTGCCTAGACACATGATGCTGACCTCAGGGCCGGGCTAGGAAGAACTGCCTGGTGCTGCTGGGTCATCCTGGAGTCTCAGACTGGACAAAGAGATGAGGGCGTGGGTGACCTGGGGACTAGGTTTTTCTGAGGGCCAGTGCCACCTGTGACCATGTTAGGACTTTGGGATGGGGGCTCTGCCATATACCCAAGACAGTCTGACCCACGTCACTTACTGGTGCTTCAACCTCTCCTTACTCTTCAGTGAAATGACTGAGTAACAACACCTGTCGTAGAGGGAAACTGGTGAGGAGCCGTCCAGTGCTAGCCAGGAGCAGGTTCCTGAGGTGTTGCCTTTAGGTCATGAGGGGCCAGGTGGGAAGGGGAGTCCTGGGCTCTCCATTTTCTTCACACTGGACGTTTAGGAGCCACCTGCCTATGCTGTCCCCCTGCAGCAGACCCCTGATGTCCTGGCCCGGCTGCTGGGCCCTGTCTTTCCAGAGCTCTACGCAGGAGATTGGGGAGGAGCTGATCAACGGGGTCATCTACTCCATCTCCCTGCGCAAGGTCCAACTACACCAGGGAGCCACCAAGGGTCAGCGCTGGCTAGGGGTGAGTATGGCGAGGGGACCAGGAAGGTCCTGCCAGACTCCTTCCCAGGGTTTTCTATTAGAGAGCCCCAGTCCCTCTCAGGACTCTGAGCTGACCCTCCCTTCCTCCCTCCCCTGTCCCAAAGTCCAGCCCATGCCCAAAGGCCCTGCTGGCTTACCTACGTACAAGTGACAGGAGACACCATTGACTTTGTTTCTCATTTCCCATAAGGCCGTGCATGTTCAAATATTTTTCTGGGTTTAATAGCTGTCCTCAGATGTCAGTGGTCCTACACCTTCCTCCTACCTTGCAAATCTTCTCACATAGTGTGGCTTCCCTTTACCCCAGTGACTAGAAGTTCAGGCTTTGTAAACTGTCTCAGGGTCACTATTGCTATGAAGAGACACCTTGACCAAAAAAGCAAGTTGGGGAGGAAAGGGTTTATTTGGCTCAGGCTTCTGCATCTTTAGTCCATCACTGAAGGAAGTCGGGAAGTCAAACAGGGCAGGAACCTGGAAGCAGGAGCTGGTGCAGAAGCCATGGAGGAGTGCTGCTCACTGGCCTTGTTCCCTGTGACTTGCTCAGCCTGCTTTCTTTCTTTAATTTATTTTTATTTTTACATACATCATTGTTTTGTCTGTGTGAGTGTATTGGATCCTGGAGTTACAGACAGTTGTGAGCTGCCATGTGGGTGCTGGGAAATGAACCCGGGTCCTCTGGAAGAACAGTTGGTGCTCTTAACCACTGAGCCATCTCTCCAGCCACCCACCCTGCTTTCTTATAGACCCCAGGACCACTAGCCCGGGGATGGCCCCACCCACAGTGGGCTGGACCCTCCCACATGAATCACTAATTAAGAAAATGGCCCATAGGCTCATCCACAGCAGTCTTATGGAGGCATTGTCTCTATTGAGGTTCCCTCCTCTCAGATGACTCTAGCCTGTGCCAAGTTGACAAAATTAGTCAGCATGTATACACTTCTGTGACTTGTCATCTCAAACATGTCTTTTGGGCCCCTTGAGCTAAGAAGCTGAGCCTGACCCAGCCACGTAATATTCCATAAGATAAACCTGTCATCTCAGCTGCCGATCTTCACTGTTGTTGGATCCCAGCATGATTCTTCTCTGTGGTCACTGAGCTTGTTCAGGAAATGTTCCAGTTCTGATAGGCCAACCCACTGACTCTGGAGTACGCCTGCTTTTCCACCTCTAGGATGGGCTATTCGGTTTGGAACTCCCCAGAGCAGGTTAGAGACTGTTGTCACTCACCTGAAAAACTACCCCGAAGGGTTCTACACCTCAAATTCTGCTTTAAAATCTCAGACCCTTTACCAGAGACCCTCTTGTCCCAGCTTTGGCCACATTCTACTGAGGGTGTGCAGGGGGTGATCCGAACTCCAGCTTTGCTTGATACCATGGCCCTGCCACTGACTGTCTTTCCCTTGTCCACCCAGTGTGAGAATGAGTCTGCTCTGAACCTCTATGAGACCTGCAAGGTGCGCACGGTGAAGGCTGGCACGCTGGAGAAGCTGGTGGAGCACCTGGTGCCCGCCTTCCAGGGCAGTGACCTCTCCTACGTCACCGTCTTCCTGTGCACCTACAGGGCCTTCACCACCACTCAGCAGGTGCTAGACCTGCTGTTCAAAAGGTGAGGAGCACCGCCTGTAGGCCCCGGGGGCGCCCTTCCTCCGGGCTGGGTCTTGGGAATGCCTTGTGTCTCAGTGCCGGCCCCCACCCGTTTGATGATAAACATTCTTACAAGCTCTTGCCAGGACCAAACTAGATGGCCCTGGCTGTGCTGCCCCAGCCTGCACTAACAAGGCCTGTGGGCTCTCATGTGACTTTCCCTTCATCCATGGAAAAGCTATCTCTCCTGAGCCTCAGGCTAAATGGATTCCCACATAGAAAGGAGGGGGACCTGACCTAGATGAACACAGAGCAGGGCCCTGTGGTAATCGACTGAGAGGCCCCAAGTCTGCTGAGGTGTCCTGAGTTTATTAAAAGGTCTGCAGTGTGCAGCCATGTTACCAGGCATTTAACTCTGTGACGTGAACAGAGAGTCCCTGCCTCCCTGGGCCCCATTCCCACCAGGGAGTCGGCCAGTAACACTTAGACATCGTAAGCAGGTACGGTAGATGTGATGCCTTCACGGCCTCCTCTAGATATGGCTGCATCCTTCCATACTCCAGTGAGGACGGCGGACCTCAGGACCAACTCAGAAAGTAAGTGGGCTTTTTGGGTCAAGAGCGGAGGTTTGGGGAACAAGGGATAAGCAAGCTGTAGCTCTCACACTGCTGGTTCCTGTGGTGGGCTGAGGTCTAAGGCTCCTGCAGCAGGAGTTTAGGGAGATACTGAGCATTCAAGGAGCAGTGTGGAGGGGAGGTGGAGCTCATTCAGAGCGAGGCACTGTGAGAATTCTTCCCTAGCATAGCCTATCTCAGCAGACACACAGCCTCGCTCCTTGGTAATAGCGTTTAGCTCTTCCCCAATGGCATCCATGTCCTTCAGGAAAATACAGCCCTCATCTGGCTCACAAAGAATAGGTTCTGAGGTAGCCCCAGCCACTGGTTGAGGTTCCTTGAGTACCGAGCAGGAGGAAAGCCCTCCCTGCATTTGCATCCCAGTAGAGTTGAACAGGAGTGGGAGTGTTTCTCTAAAGAGCCATTCCATTGGTGAGCCTTTGCACTGTCCTATAGGGATTCTCAGTAGCCTCTGGCTAGCTGTTTGGCCTGCAGTAGCCTGGACGGCCAAAGGGGACTTGCGGGCAGAAGCACACCACAGGGGCGCTGTGGGAGGGCCAGAGGGGAAGCCATGCCTCTGACTCTGTTTCCTGTCCCCAGTGCTATCTCCTCCATCCTGGGCACCTGGCTGGACCAATACTCAGAGGATTTCTGTCAACCTCCCGACTTTCCCTGCCTCAAGCAGCTGGTGGCTTATGTACAGCTCAACATGCCGGGCTCAGACCTGGAGCGCCGTGCTCACCTTCTCCTGGCCCAGCTGGAGGACCTGGAGCCCAGTGAGGCTGAGCCCGAGGGTGAGGAGCCAGGGGCAGGGACACAGAGCCTGGTAGGAGGGGTCAATATTAGCTCCCACCACAAAGAGGCTCCAAGGCTGGCACTAGGCCAGGAGCAAAAAAGGAGCCTGGGACCCAGCAGGCAGTGCACTGTATTCTGGGACGACATCTTGTTATAGGGACAAGGTCTTGCTTCTCGGGGAGGCAGTGGTCCTCTGTCTTTGGAAATGCTCTTAACAGGCAGTCATGTTGGGCATCTTATCTCCTGCAGCCCTGTCTCCAGCTCCAGTGCTGTCTCTGAAGCCGACTTCACATCTAGAGCCAGCTCCCACATTGCTTCTGACGCCCAGCCGAGTGGTGGCATCAGCACCAGAGCCAGAGCCAGAGCCAGCGCCAGCCCCGGTACCAGCACTAGCATCCAGCCCGGTGGTAGAACCAGCTCCGGAGCCACCTCTAGAGCCTGCTCCAGAGCTGGACCCCGATCTCTCACAGACCCTCGAGCTTGAGGCAGCTCCCGTGCCGGCTCCTGCGTTAGAGCCTTCCTGGCCTCTGCCTGGAGCCACGGAGAATGGACTAGATGAGAAACCTCACCTCCTGCTGTTCCCTCCTGACCTGGTGGCTGAACAGTTCACACTGATGGACGCAGTGAGTGGCCCAGTGGGGCAGGGCAAGGCCAGCTTCCTTTGGTATTCTGCTGTCTAGACCTGTTTTCCGGTTCAGAGCCTATGCCCTAGGCTAAGTCCCAGCCCCACTGTTAACAAATCCATGATTAGGGCACACTACTTAACCCCAAGGCATTGCCTCCTCCCCCCTAGATGATGGTCATGGCGTGTGTGCCTGCTCACGTGCACACATGCATGCATGCACGCATACACACACACACACACACATGTACACATACACACACAGGGCAGAATTAAGGGTTTGGAGCACATAGAAAGTGTGATGGGTCTGACCTATTAGGGTTGGAGGAGTGTTCACCAGGGTGCCCTTAGGCCCACGGGTCACCCTCCTCCATCTGCCCCAGGCCTAGCTGACAGCATTAGGAAGTACTTACTGTGTACGGGAGACTGTGTCAGACATGGGGCGGGGCCGCAAATGTTCCCTGAGATGAGCAGGTGTGTGGGCACCTTCCTTGTCCTCATCACTTCACCTGCCTCACCATGTGCCGGGTGCCCTCAGAGGTCAGGTGACGGGGCGAGGGTCCCACGGGCTCAGCCACATCCTCTCCCTTCCAGCTCCAGTTTGGGCCTGTGGGCTCTGCAGGGCCCAGTGACACCAATCCCCCTCCCTAGGAACTATTCAAGAAAGTTGTGCCCTACCACTGCCTGGGCTCCATCTGGTCCCAGCGGGACAAGAAGGGCAAGGAGCACCTCGCGCCCACCATCCGTGCCACTGTCGCCCAGTTCAACAATGTGGCCAACTGTGTCATTACTACCTGCCTTGGGGACCAGACTATGAAGGCTCCCGACAGGGCTCGGGTAGTGGAACACTGGATCGAGGTGGCCAGGGTAGGCTGCAGGAAGGACCTGGGGACCTCTTCTTTTTTCTTACAAACCTCAGGGTCCCACAGCCCATTGCCAGATGCACACTCTATCCTGAGACTGCATGCTTGTTGCTGTGTGAGCGTGTGTCCCTGACATGCCCTGTGGGAGCTTCCTGTCATTAAGGAGGGGTTCAGCCCAGGGCTCCCCTCACAGACTCTTTGTCCCCAGGAGTGCAGAGTGCTCAAGAACTTCTCCTCCCTCTATGCCATCCTCTCTGCTCTGCAGAGCAACGCCATCCACCGCCTAAAGAAGACGTGGGAAGAGGTCTCCAGGTAGGTCTCTCCCCATCCCTGTCCCCTGCCGTGCCCCGGGCTGGCTCCATCTTCAGTGAGCCCCAGCCGCAGAGTCTGAGGGTGGGTCCACTGGTGGGCTCAGCTCATTGTGCACACCCCGAGTAGAGCCAGGTGAGTGTTTCACGCTTACTCACAGCCACAGAACTGTACAGCTCAAAGCAAAACATGGTTGTTGGGTTTTTTTTTTTTTTTTTTTTTTTGGTTTTGGTTTTGGTTTCGGTTTTGCCTATTCCGGAAGTCCTCAGTGGAACCATATTTAGAACATTCTCCCCCTGCAACTTAGAATCTTAGTTCTAAAAGATAATGGGTTCCCCATCATGGCTGCCCCACCGTACACCCTTCCCAACTGTTGCTTTCACTTTGCGCTTCCTTCAGGGACAGTTTTCGAGTGTTCCAGAAACTATCAGAGATTTTCTCTGATGACAACAACTACTCCCTGAGCAGAGAGCTGCTCATCAAGGTGAGTTGGAGGCCACAGTGATGCGGAAGGGGCACAGGGGACAGGGGACAGGGGACGATGGCTCAGTGGTGGGGTATTTGTTCCTTGCTGACAGTTCTTGGCAAGCCTCTGGTCCTGTCAGGGCAGGACAAAGGGAGGAGCGATGTCTTTGGCCCTTGGGCAGGTGACAGGCCCTTGGAGGAACAGGAGGCCCCTGGTAATCTGATGTAGTAGGGACAGCCAGCCAGCCAGGCTGCTGCAAAATGAGGAGCCAGCCAGATTAGCAGGTCTACAGCTTCCTGCTGGGATTTAGCCACTGGCAGACAGATGGAAGGGGGCTCAGCTTCTCTGAGCCAGCCCATTCTGTCTATGATGCCAGGCTTATCCCAGGAGAGAGGCTACTTGGGATGGTGACCATCCTTCATTCCAAACATCTAGTCCCAGGGTGCAGATATACCTGCATAGGTGGCTTTCCCCTCTGGCCTGAAGGAGAAGCTGCTGACCAGCATGAGGAATGGTGGAGGCTGCCCTGTCCCTCGAAGCCATAGGATGCCCAGGCAGCGTAGACATATCAGGGACTGATTTTTCTGTCTCACCCTAGAAGCTTCCGCATATAAACAAAAAACAAAACAAACGGGTGTTATCAATAGACCCTGCCCCTGACATACTGCTCAAGCTTGAGACAGCCCTGCAGAACTTTTGGAGAACAAAGGCAGAGGGCTCTGCTGAGGGCCTGGGAAGCTCTGGTCTCAGGCAGTGCCTGGGGACTGGAACAGGAGCTTGAGACACCTTTTCCCTCTCCTGTTAAAACTGAGCTTATTAGAGACCCTGCCACAGAGCCACGTGGCCAGAGGCCAGGACCCCAGCCAGCAGGCTGCACTTGAGTTCCTCTGGGGTTCTGTGCAAGTCTCTAGGTCTCTGTTTTCTTATCCGGCAAATGGAGGGTATTGAGCTCACAAGAGGTAATGAGGTGTAAGGGAAAAGAGGAGTGTACAGAGGAGGTCACGAGGATTTGGCTGCAGGAAGAGAGTCAGGGTGGCACTGGGGGCTATCTATCCATTGAGCCCTCCTGTCCCAAGGAGACAGGTGCTGGGTCCTGTGAACTTCAAAGGTGAGAACTTAGGTGTAGAAAGGCCAGGCCTCCCTCCCCCACCAGTGACTGTTAGAACAGGAGACTGATCTAGAATCATCAAATGTGGCAGCAGGCATGTTGGCCCAGCTAATGCAGAGACCTCCAGGCCCAGGGCCAGAGCACAGGTTGGGATCAGGAGAGGAAGGAAATCTCATTGACTTCACCTTCAACCCTGGCAGGAGGGAACCTCCAAGTTCGCCACGCTGGAGATGAACCCTAGAAGAGCCCAGAGGCGGCAGAAGGAGACGGTGAGTGACCTAGAGGTTGGGAGAGAAAGGGGTTCCCTTGGCCCTTACCTCCGGTGGCAAGGCCACCAGCTACACCCTGGGGGACAAGAACAAGCTGTACCATTGAGTCAGGGCCTGGCAGAGCTCTTTGGGGAGGGTATGAGCAGAGGCCACATGATGAGAATGATTTGCCCAATGCCAGTCTGGGATGGGAGCAAGAGGGGAACCTGGGAGAGAGGGGGGGGAAGGGTTCTTGGGCTACTCCGAGTGTAAGGCCCTGGTGGAGCTTACACTCAGGTGAGTACTGGAGAGAGGCTCTGAGCCTTGCTTATTTCCCACCTGATGCCCCAGGGTGTCATCCAGGGCACTGTCCCCTACCTGGGCACATTCCTCACTGACCTGGTGATGCTGGACACCGCCATGAAGGACTATCTGTATGTGAGTGAACTTGGGTCTGAGGTGGGGTCTGAGGGGCAGGTCCTGAGGTCTGGGAGAACAGAGCCCCTCAGAACCATGAGAGCTTCAGATGGTAGTTCTAGGCAAGAGACTGAAGTTTGGCACTCCAACGTCGGTCAGCATGTGGGCCAAGCAGGCCATTCTAACTCAGAATGGGAGGGACAGGAATGTCTACAAACCCCTGCCCTCAGTTTCCCTAGGCTAGTGCCTAGACCAGATGTGGGTGCTCCCTGCCCCCTAGTGGGTGCCTGTGGTAGTGCACAGCAAGGCAGACAGGACTTTAATGGTGGATAGGGGATTGCTTTCTTATGGACATTGACTGTCTGTCTTCTAGGGGAGACTTATCAACTTCGAAAAGCGAAGGAAGGTGAGGAGCTGCCACCCTCAGTGGGTGGGGAGGGGAACATGGACTGGAGAAGGCATGAGTTCCGTCCTTACGTGGTTTTATGGTGACATTTGGTACACCCTTCAAGGGCTGTTCCACAGAAAGGGGGATGGGGGATGACATGCAGGACAGCTTCCTGTGTGAAAGTCCAAACAGTGACTGTTTGGACAGGAAGGAGCCTGAGTGGGTGTAAGTGGGGGAGTAGATAGATGAGAGACCAGCCCTGCCCGACCCTCCTAGGCCCATCAGCACCCTGTTTTCCTTTGATCCAGGAGTTTGAAGTGATCGCACAAATCAAGCTGCTGCAGTCGGCCTGCAACAATTACAGCATTGCTCCCGAGGAGCAATTTGGAGCCTGGTTCCGAGCCATGGAGCGGCTCAGTGAAGCTGAGAGGTGAGGCTACGGGCACCGGGTCTTCACGCCACCCTCTTGGGTACCCAGGCTCCAACTTCTGGGCTGTCCCTGGACGGGAACCCCAGCTTGGCTCCTGGTAGCCTCACAACTGTCTCTGCCTTAGCTACAACCTGTCGTGTGAGCTGGAGCCCCCGTCTGAGTCTGCTAGCAACACCCTCAGGAGCAAGAAAAGCACAGCCATTGTGAAGCGCTGGAGCGAGTAAGTGCCTGGGCCCAGGGGCGCACGGGGCCAGAGGAACCTCGGGGTTGGGGTCTAGGAGAAACAGCCATGCTGATGCAGGGTCTGACCCTGACACTGACCAGCCCTGCCAGTCACAGAGTGCATTGAATCAGCTCTCCGGGCCTCAGTTTCCACCTCTGTGAAATGGGGTGGTCCCTCAGATATCCAGGGGAAACAGAGGACTGGTGCACGGAGACTCAGAGCAGTCAAGGGTGGTGTCCCTGGGAAGACCCCCAGAGTAAGCCAACCTCTTCATCTAGCCGCCAGACTCCCAGCACAGAGCTTAGTGCCAGTAGCAGTGCCCACTCCAAGTCCTGTGACCAGCTCCGGTGCAGCCCCTACCTCGGCAGTGGGGACATCACGGACGCACTCAGCGTGCACTCAGCTGGGTCTTCCAGCTCTGACGTGGAGGAGATCAACATGAGCTTTGTCCCAGAGTCTCCTGATGGTCAGGAAAAGAAGGTGACCCCCTATGCTCCCTCCTCTCGCCCCTCCTTATTGCATTTCACACTGTGTCCAACAAGGGGCCCAGAAGTCCCCAAAGCTGGCTGCTGGCCTTCAGGGCCCATCATGATTCAGGCTGCTGTTGACATTGCTGTCACCTAC
Organism: Lophiomys imhausi; assembly: GCA_907164525.1. Taxonomy (NCBI): domain Eukaryota; kingdom Metazoa; phylum Chordata; class Mammalia; order Rodentia; family Muridae; genus Lophiomys; species Lophiomys imhausi. Next base: position 6,329,528 of record CAJQZJ010031933.1, on the reverse strand, counting down.
AGTTCTGGGAGTCAGCCTCCCAGTCGTCCCCAGAGACCTCTGGCATCAGCTCAGCCTCCAGCAGCACCTCCTCTTCATCAGCCTCCACCACGCCTGTGTCCACTACACGGACCCACAAGCGCTCCGTCTCCGGGGTCTGCAGCTACAGCTCCTCGTTGCCGCTCTACAACCAGCAGGTGGGCGACTGCTGCATCATCCGAGTCAGCCTGGACGTGGACAATGGCAACATGTACAAGAGCATCCTGGTAAGCTGGCAGCAGGCCATCCCCAAGCTGGACCCAACTTGGCCAGGCGGCAAGCATGCACAGATAACTGTCTGCTGTCTTTGACCTCCTTTGCTGTCTTTAAACCCAGCATTGACCTTCTAGGTTTAAAAGAATAGAGAGAGGGCTGGAGAGATGGCTCAGCGGTTAAGAGCACTGGCTGCTCTTCCAGAGGTCATGAGTTCAATTCCCAGCAACCACATGGTGGCTCACAACCATCCATAATGAAATCCGGTGCCCTCTTCTGGCCAGCAGATATACCTGCAGACAGAACACTGTATACATAATAAATAAATCTGTTTTTTTTTTTTTTTTGGGGTAAAAAAAAAATTTAAAAAAAAAAAAAAAAAAGAATAGAGAGAAGTAACTGAAAACCTTGGTCAGCACTCAGGGCCCAGAGGAGGAAGAGGAGCCTGTAGGGTATCAGGCCTGAGGCAGGGATTAAGGGAGAAGCAGTCAGGAACTGTAAGGCCCTTGACTTTCTCTTGGAGGGTGAAGGAGGCAGTGGTGACTTGATGTGTCCATAGGGATGGGCTGCTGACCAAGATGGAGGCAGACTGCTTAGGAGGCTGCTGTTGCAGTCCAAGCTCAGGGGGACGGGGCCCGGAGCAGGCTGGTGGCCATGGGGAGTCAGTAGTGTCGAGGTGTGGATGTTACTTGAACGTGAAGCAGGTGAGAATTGCTTACAGATTGTGGATGGGCACACAGGGAGGACCTTTCTCACCTGCCAGGGCTCCAGCTGCAGATGGTCCCTCTACTGGGTCAGGTACCCCACCATAGTCCACCCCAATGGAGCCTCTGCCCCTGTGTGCCAGGAGCTGGAATGGCTCTTATTCACATTCACCTGGGTGACCCCATCACTGAGTCCCCCTGAGCTAGCCTGTGCTGCCTGCCGTCACAGCCTCAATGCTTAGGTAGCCAGTGGGCATTTGCTGGTTCCTCCTTAGGGCTGGAGTAAAAGTTCCCTGGGTTTGTTGATCCCCTTACCTTTGGGGGCACACAGCTCCCTGTGGCCATTGGTTGCAATCTGTTGTAGGAAAATGCATCTGGAAACAGTTGGGAAACAGCCACCGTCATGCCATGGAGGCCATTCTAATGAGGCAGAAGGTGCCCATTGAACCTCTGGCCACTGTACCCTGTGGAAACATTTATGACCCTTGTCCTAATAGCCTGTCCCCCGTTCCGTTTCAGGTAACCAGCCAGGATAAGGCCCCAACTGTCATCCGAAAAGCCATGGACAAACACAACCTAGATGAGGACGAGCCTGAGGACTATGAGCTGGTGCAGATCATCTCAGAAGACCACAGTGAGTCAGACCCTAGGCCAACAGAAGTGGGCAGGTCAACACCCGTTCTCTCCTCAGGCCCAAGCCTGAGGCCCTAGAAAGCATAGTAGCAGGTAAATGTGGGCAAGGTGCCCACAACAACCTGCCTTGGGGCAACCCTTGACACCCAGGGTCTCCTCTCTGCCCCAGCATCTGCTGGGCCTCCCAGTCCAAAATGCAAGAGTTGAAGAGAGAGGCTTATTCGTCGGCCTGCTGGAGGGGACATTGTCTGGTTAAAGAAAGCAGGTATTAGCCAGGCGGTGGTGGCGCACGCCTTTAATCCCAGCACTTGGGAGGCAGAGGCAGGCGGATCTTTGCGAGTTCAAGGCCAGCCTGGTCTACAAAGTGAGTCCAGGACAGCCAGGGCTACACAGAGAAACCTTGTCTTGAAAAACCAAAAAAATAAATAAATAAATAAAAAGAAAGCAGGTATTTCAGGAAGAATTGTCACATGTTAAAATCCACACATCAGAGGCTGGAGAGATGGCTCAGCAGTTAAGAACACTAGCTGCTCTTCCAGGGGACCTGGGTTCAATTCCCAGCACCCAGGCTGTAGCTCCAATTCCAGGGGATCTGACAACTTCACACACATACGTAGGCAAAACACCAGTGGACTTAAAATAAGAATAAATAAACCTTAAAAAAATCTACATGTGAGACGAAAACACACATACACTGAGTCAGTGTTCTAGAAACCAGAAGGATGGAATCAAAAACAAGCCTGGGCTGGAAGGTTGGCTCAGCATTTTAGAGTGTGTACTGTGGGCTGGAGAGACGGCTCAGTGGTCAGAACTGGCTGCTCTTCCAGAGGACCTGAGTTCAGTTCCCAGCACATATCAGCCAGCTGACAGCCTCCTGATGTTTCCTTTGGGCCTCCATAGACACACGCACTTTAAATGAGAAACAAAAGAACCAGCTTATTCTTAAAGACCCTGGAGAATTCCAGGCACTCTACCTATGTCCTTTTCCCTAAAAGGAGGCTCTGGCCTGCAGGTTAAGCTAGAGAGAGAACTGAGGCCACCCATGCATGTTGTCATGGCACTGCTGATGTGAGCCGAACACCCACATCCCACCATTTGCCCCAGTCAACAGTGATTCCCATGATGTATAGATGTCGTATTGCAAACCTCTTAGCTTCTTTTTTTTTTTTTTTTTTTTTTTTTTTTGGTTTTTTGAGACAGGGTTTCTCTGTTTAACAGCTCTGGCTGTCCTGGACTCGCTTTGTAGACCAGGCTGGCCTCGAACTCGCAAAGATCCACCTGCCTCTGCCTCCCAAGTGCTGGGATTAAAGGCGTGCGCCACCACCGCCCGGCTCTCTTAGCTTCTTATACTTATATGGATGGGGTGAGGGGATTGCCCCCTGCCACCCCCCACCCCCCACCACCTTTCAGAAAGCAGGCCTACAGAGGCCCAGGAACTAGCAAGAGACACGGGGTCAGCAGGAGCAGTAAGTCCAGCTTGGAAATGATGGTCAGAGTCTAGGCCGAAGGAGAGAGGTGGGAACTGAAGGCAGAGGAAGGTTCTGCCCTCTGCTGGTCCATGTGGTAGGGGAGCATCAAGGAAGGCAGACTGAATTCCAGGAAGCCTGCTCTGGCTGGAAGTCCCAGCTACCAGAGACAGCCATATGGATGGGGTGACTAGAGCCAGTCAGACTCTTAGCGTCATGTGTCCCCCATGGGAGTCACAGGAGAGGCCCTTGGTGGTGGTGGATTGGAGGAGGGCTCTTAGGACCTTGGTGTGGCCTGGCCTGGAGGAGGCGCTCAGGTAGTGAGGATATCCCAGGCCCATAAGCACCACACTGATTGTCCCCCTGCCCCTCCCCTACCAGAGTTGAAGATTCCAGAAAATGCCAATGTGTTCTACGCCATGAACTCTACCGCCAACTATGACTTTATCCTAAAGAAGCGGACCTTCACTAAGGGGACTAAGGTCAAGCATGGAGCCAGCTCCACCCTCCCTCGAATGAAGCAGAAAGGACTCAAGATTGCCAAAGGCATCTTCTAAGGACATCTCCCAGGCTCTGCCTGGCTGGGGACTAAGCACTTACAGACTAGAGTGGCCCAGGCCACACAGGTACCTCTGCCTGCCTTCTAGCCCAGGCTACCCCCAGACTCCAGTTTCACCCTAAACCTCTTCTGCTGCCGGGATTGACACCTGCCACTGACAGGCTGACCTGGCCTCTGGGGACCACTCGCCGCCTTAGGTGCCTTCTGCTCTCTGGAACCAGAGGACTAGCTGACTTTTGCCAAGGGGTGCTGCCAACCGGGCATGGCACCCTGCCTGCCCTGGACACTACCCTCCACACTTTCCTGACACCTCCCCAGGTGCAGATCACTGCCACCCATGCCCCTGGATGCTCCAGGGCACCCACACACCCAGCAGGGCTGAAGACTGCATTCTCTCCTTGTGCCCACAGGCACTGAAGTCCCAGCCTTTCCTCCCTCATTCTAGCCTTTCTCAGACTGCACCAAAGATTCCACCTTCAGGACCTACAGAGTGAGGGAGTCTCTCCCACCACGAGCCCCAGCCCTCCCTTGGATCAGAGAGAGAAGTCCTCTCGTGGACCACCGGGTTGGTATTGAATCCCATACTACTGAAAGTGCCATTCAACACCACTGCATCCTGGGTTGTATAAGACTACATGAAATGAAAGGCTGGGGGAAGGAGATTTGTGGGGAGGCGAAGATGACTGAATATTTGTATAAAAAGTAAAAAAGTTTACTGATTGGGGTGGGGCAATATTTATTTGTTGTAAATAGAAAATGCTAGACTTGAATATTATATTAAAATCCCGTTTCTACTACAGCCTGGTCACCTTGGTTTTGTTCTTTTTATTCCCTTGCTACTAGCAGGTGCTGTGACTCTCTTTCCAGGAAGATTCTCAGTTGATCTCATACAGGCATAGGAAAGGCAGCTGCCCTTCCCAGGCATGCTGCAGGAGACACATGTTCTCCTCACGTGTGGCAGGCTGGTTAAATGAGTGGGTGCCGTGCTCTGTGCTGAGGGCTTCTCAATACTCCTGGGGTATTCTCATGGTGTCAGACAGTGGCTCCAGGGTGCAGTCTATATAGAGATGGGCTCTGCAACTAAAAGCCTACACCCCTGGGAAAGTGTTGGTGAAATGTGTGGAGGGCAGTGCCCAGAGGCAGGCTTCTGCTCTTCACAGAGGACCTGGGTTTGGTTCTCATCACCCATCACAGCAGCAGCTCACAACCACATGTAATTCCAGCTCCAGGGGATCTGACACTTTCCTGGCCTCCTCAGACACTGGAACATGTGTTGTACACATGCAGCAAACACATACACATATGATGGATGGATGGATAGGTACATGCATACATGCATGCATACATACATATACATACATACATACATGATGGCAGATTGTATTCCAGCAGGATGGCTCAGCAGGTAAAAGAACTCATCGCTAAGCTAGACAAGTCAAGTCTGCTCCCTGAGACCAACATGGTGGTGAAAAATCCAGCTCCTGTTAAGTTGTCCTGATCTTCACACACACCACATACTCATATGCGCACACATACACAAAATAAATCAGTAAATATATGTAATTTTTTTAGGAAGAAATAGGGTCTGGAGAGAGCTCTGTTGTGACAGGCACTTGTTTGATGATCTTGTAGGGACACAGACTTGGCTTCACACGGCAGCTCACCGCCAGCTGTATTTTCTTGGAAATCTGATGCCCTCTTCTGGCTCCCAGGCACACATTTGGCATACAAATACATGTAGGTAAAACCTCATACACATAAAAATAAATCAGTCTTTAAAAACAACCAGGATATGGGGCTAGAGAGATGGCTCAGAGGTTAAGAGCACTGGCTGCTCTTCCAGAGGTCCCAAGTTCAATTCCCAGCAACCACATGGTGGCTCACAACCATCTATAATGGGATCTGGTGCCCTCCTCTGGCCTGCAGGTATACATGCAGACAAAATACTGTATACATATTAAAAAATAAATAAATCTTAAAAAAACAAAAACCAGGATATGGGTACTGGAGGCATATCCTGTGTACCATGGGGAGAGGCCCTGAGTTTGATGCCCTGAACCACAGAAGAAAATCCAGGGCGATAGCTGACATCAACCCTTGGCCTCCACCTGCATGCCCCCCCACACACACAAAAACACACGAAAATAGGGAAAAATATAACAGATGGAATAGACAACCAGGTTCTCTGGAAAGATGAACAAAATTGACAAACCTTTAGTTAGATCAGCAAAGCAAAATAAAGGACCTCAAATTTGAAAGTGGGTGCATTGCCAGCAAGCTCGCAACACTCAAAAGGAATACTCAGATTCTGAATGCCAGCAACAGATGAGGAAGTGCTCAGCCAGGGGCGGGCCTGGAGAAGGACAGACCTGGGGTGTGTCCCCCATCATCCCACCTACAAGAAGCATCTGGGACAGGAACAAGCAGATGCTGGGACAAGGGTCACAAGGGGCTGGGGAAGAAAGTGGAGGGTTGGTGTTCAATGGGTCCAGTTTCTGTCTGGGGTGATGAAAAAGCTTTGGAAGGAGATGGTGATGGTGGTACTACAGTGTAATTCTCCTCAAAAGAGTTCAATGAATGAATCTAAGGTGTGTGTGTTCCTTGCTCCTCGCTAGTCAGCAGTTTTTCATTGTGTGGGGCGTGTGTACCTGAGGAGGTCGGAGGACAACTTCATGGGGTTGGTTTGCCTCTTCCACCTTTATGTAGATTATGTAGGGGTTCAAACTCAGAATGCCAGTCTTTCACAGCAACTGCCTTTCCCTGTTCAGTAATCTTGCTGACTGATTTATCACAATTTTAAGAATTAGACACTTGTAGGCTGAACACAGTGTTGCACTTCTGTGATCCTAGCACTTGGGAGGCTGAGGCAGGATTATGAGTTAGAGGCTAGCCCAAGACAGGTAGCAAAACTCTGACTTAAGATATAATTATTTCAGCTGGGCGTGGTGGTGCACGCCTTTAATCCCAGCACTTGGGAGGCAGAGGCAGGTGGATCACTGTGAGTTTGAGGCCAGCCTGGTCTACAAAGCAAGTCCAGGACAGCCAGGGCTGTTACACAGAGAAACCCTGTCTTGAAACACCCCCCCAAAAAAGATATAGTTATTTAATTTAATGTAAGTAATTATTGTAAGCTCTGGTTCCTAGTCCTAGCTTCTTGGAAAGCTGGTGCCAGAGGGCACGTGAGCCCAGCATGGGCATACTGTAAGGCCTAGGTTCCAAACAAGCCACTTGCAAGGACACTTTCCTGACCAAGAAGAAGCTGATTCACAGCTGTGAAGAAGGGAGACTTTGAAGCTTGCCTCAATATTTCTTTGATCACAGTTTAGGGACACATAGACTTCAAAGTCATTTGTAAAAGTCTGAGAAGGAGGAGGATTGCCTGCACAATGGTGGCACCCTGGACAACCCCTCTTCTCTGGAGACACCCCTGATACCCTTGTCCCAGCCTCAGGATTCTGTCCCCTGCTTCACCAGGCATGGGAAAACCAGGGTGCAGTGCCTAAAGCTGTAGTGTGCTTCTTCCCACTAGCATTCCTGGGGCCTGTGAGCCAGGTTCCCGCTTCCTATGCCCCAGCTGCCTGTGCCTCAGATGGCCCTGCCTGTCTGCCATACATGCTGGCCAGGGCTGGAGGATACCCCTGATAGATGGGATCTCCCAGGATCCCAGTGTGATGCTTCTTGCCCGCAAGAGACCTCCCCTACACGCCCCCTCCCCTTGTTCAACATCTCTGGTGCTGTGCTTGCTCCTCTCTAAGCTAAAGACAGTCATTTGACTTCTGCAGCCTGGGGATTGGAAGTACCTGTCACCACTGACTGAGGTCCCTAAAGGATCCCTTCTTCCTTCAGGCTCTCAGGAGCAAAAACCAAATGCCAGGTGGGCAAAGCTGAGGCTTTATTGAGTGAGAACTAATAACAGGTGGACCTTGAGACCAAGGCTTACAAGACATTAGAAGCCAATAATGGCAGGCAACTGAACCTCCATGGAGTCACCTGTTGGGGGGACAGGGGCAGCCTGAGAGTCATCTGTTGGGGGGACAGGGGCAGCCTGAGAGTCATCTGTAGGGGGGACAGGGGCAACCTGGGAGTCATCTGTAGGGGGAACAGGGGCAACCTGGGAGTCATCCACAGGGGGCACAGGGGCAGCCTCCGAGCCATCCTCAGGGGGAGGGAGGGTGCCCTGGTCACCAGCAACTGTGGGCAGCGCCTCAAATGTCACAGCCCAGTACTTCAGGAACCTGTCCCTCATGTGTTCCTTCATGGAAGTCTTGGTTATCTTCTTAGTGATGTCCAGGTAGTTGCCGTTCTCAAGGGTGTAAGGGTACCAGTGTGTAGGCACGGGTGAGTTGCCCATGTTGGGATCCCTGCAGAGAGAGAAGACACTGACCAGGGGCTGAGGACTGCAGAGAGACTGGAGACCGGTGCGCCTAGACAGCTCTCTGTGGACAGGTTGGCCATCTGAGCCAATCCTTTTTTTTTTTTCCTCTTTTTGGTTTTTCGAAGACAGGGTTTCTCTGTGTATTAAAGGTGTGCACCCCCACACCTAGCCGAGTCAACCTTTTTGGTTTTTTGTTTTCTTCTTTTTTCTTTTTCAAGACAAGGTTTCTCTGTGTATCCTTGGCCTTCCTGGACTCACTCTGTAGACCAGGCTGCCTCTGCCTCTAGAGTGCTGGGATTTAAAGGTGTGTGCCACCACGCCCGGCCATTACAGACAGCTGTAAACTGCCATATGGTGCTGGGATTTAAACCTGGTCCTTTGGAATAACAGCCAGTGCTCTTAACCGCTGAGCCATTTCTCCAGCCCCTGAGTCAACCTTTTGATGTTCAGTCATAGAGAGCATATGCTTGGCCCTGGGGCTGGGTAGCAGCTCTTCTGCCCCTGTAAACTAGCTACCAAGGCTCAAGGATACCAAGTTTGCCCAAGTGAGAGAACAGGGCTAGGGCCTACAGGCCCACAGTGACAGAGGAGCCCTCAGGTCTGCTGCCTTTGGTCCTGGGCTCAACCACACATCTTACCCACTCTTGGCAAAGTTGGTCCAGTAGGCGATCATGGCCTCAGAGACAGTCCTGTCTTGGGCCCGGTAGCCCAAGGGGGTGGCGAAGGGCTTTCCGAAGACGTACTGGATGTCATCAGCGTGGTCTGCCCCCATCCATTTTGGGTAGATAGGCATCCGTGAAGGGTAGGAAAACAGGTAAGAGTAGGTCTTGGCACTCCTGAGGGGAACAGAGGCCTCTGGGTTGGTGGGTGGCCCCCTTGGGAGAGAGGCAGGTCGGAGCAGCAGGCTGGGGAACCCCCAGGACTCACAAAAAACTAGAGTTTTCTTGTTTGTTTTTGTTTGAGACAGGGTCCTATGTAGCCTTGATTGGCCTGGAACTTACTGTGTAGATCAGACTGACCTTGAACTCACAGAGGTCTGCCTCCTGAGTGCTGGGATTAAAAGTTTGTGTGTCACCACACCCAGCTCTGAGCTGGACTTCTTGGTCATGAAGGAAAGAAAGACTGCAGTCCATGTTCAATATTCATGTCTCCTCCACTTGACAAAACATTTAGAGGCCTCCTCGTCCCTTAATTCAGGGTCAAGGATTTATTTTTCTTCATCTGAATTCATATTTTTCACATGATTAAACAAGGTATATTCCTCTATTAACCTTTTAACCTTGACTGATGGGAACTCCAGAGTTAAATTCATTGTTTAGTTAGCCAAGAGGCCTTGGTAGAAAGCTGCAGCAGCCTGGACAGTCCTCTTACGAACCTCACCCCGCCACCCTCTTCCCCAGAACCTCACTTGGCGTGGGCTTTGTGCTGGGCCAGAGCCATCTCTGTGGGGATCAGGAAGAGGATGTCTGTCTCGAAGGCCACCACCGTCTTTTTCTTGTTCTCCTGGGACGGGTCCTGGGCCCAGGACTCAGTGTAGATGTCAAAGGTGGCTTGGGCACCCTTGAGCCCCTTGCTGACAGTGTGTCCACTGACTAGCCTGTAGAGGTCCTCCCTGCATGGGGAGTGGATGAAACAGATGCTGGACCTGCCCTTGGCGTTGACAGGAACACGTCTACATGCTCTCACCCCAGCACAGCACCCACCTTCTCTCACCCTGGGCCCCTGCCCTAGGCCAGTCCCCCCACCCCCACCCAAGGAAGGCCTGTTCTTTCCTAACCGTTGTCAGGTACGTGCAGTCCTGGGCCCTGGCCCCCCTGCTCACTCTGTGACATCCTGGTTGGTCTTGTCGATGGCTGGCACATCAACGGTAGCAAATAGGTGGCCGTCCATGTTGTTAATGCCCGCCAAGTAGTCGATGTCAGCAGCATTGGCGTACAGGTTGATGGGGTCGTCGGGGATGAAGTCCCCATCAATGACAGGGATGAAGCCCAGATAGTGCATGACAGGGTCTGAATGGGAAAGCCAACAGGTCTTGTACCTTTGCATGCCTGCCTCTTCCTTCTCCTGGCTTTTTGTGCTAGACTTGACCTCTTTCTTTCCCTTTCTGACAAGAGCAGGGTTCCTCAGACCCAGCCCCAGGAATCTTTGGCCACAATCAGCTTGTGATAGGGGGTGACTGTCCTGTGTGTGAGAGGCTTGGCAGTGTCCCTAGCCTGTCGGTGGCACCCTTCTCAGGCTGTGACAGGCAAAAGCATTCCCTGACTTTGTCTCATGACTACGTGGAGAGCCCTGCTCTGTAGGCCACGGCTGGCTGTTCTCCTGCATCAGCAACCCTGTCCTCCCCTGTTCCCTTGTTGAATCTACACCAGGGATAAGGTTCTAGCCTGCTAGCCACCGTGTGTGAGGCCTGCCTACCCTCCAGGCTTGCCAACTGGCCTATGCTCAGCAGGTGGGGACCCCAGCTGTCTTTGGGCCCAGCACAGCCAGGCTTTCTTCGGTGGCTCACCAAGCAAAATAGTCAGTTTGAGTGACAGAGATTCTCAGAGGTAGAGGCTTTGCCTGTCATGCATAGGCTATGGGTTTGAAAGGTACAGAAATGAAAAAGAAAAACAGAAGACACAAATGCTAAGACCTAAGACCGATAGGTTTGCTTTGGAAGGGTTAGCAAAGAATGTCAGCCATCCACCCACATTGACAGGCCGCTTCTTCAGGCGGCTCCAGCTGGAAGGATCAAACACCATGGGGCATATTCAGAAATTTGCAAATGATTACCACATTTACAGTGAAGGTTAAAAGTTGCCATCCAGCCGGGCGGTGGTGGCGCACGCCTTTAATCCCAGCACCTGGGAGGCAGAGGCAGGCGGATCTTTGTGAGTTCGAGGCCAGCCTGGTCTACAAAGTGAGTCCAGGACAGCCAAGGATACACAGAGAAACCCTGTCTCGAAAAACAAACAAAAAAAAAAAAAAAAAAAGTTGCCATCCAGCATAGTGGCCTTGGGTCTAGGTCCACACACCTCCCTGAAACTATGTTTCTGCTGTTTAGAACTCATGTTTGCCTGCCTGCCTTTCTTCCTTCCTTCCTTTTTTGGACAAGAAGTCTCACTGTGTAGCTCTGGCAGGACTCTCACTGTGTAGACCAGGCTGATTTCAAACCCACAAAGATCTGCTTGCTTCTGCCTCCCAGGTGCTGGCATTAAAGGTGTGTACCACCATACCTGGCCATGTTTGAGTTCTTAAAATTCTCTCTGAGCTGGGTGGTGGTGGTGCATGCCTTGGGATGCAGAGGCAGGTGGATCTCTGTGAGTTCCAGGCCAGCCTGGTCTACAGAGTGATTCCAGGACAGCCAGGGTACACAGAGAAACTGTCTTGAAAAAAGAAAACAAAAGTCTCTCTGGAGAACTAGAAAACACTCCTTTTCACCATTGGGGCCTGCTAGGGGGTAGTGGCAGGAAGTTAGGGACAGGCTCAGTCTAGCACCTTTCTATCTTCTCCAGCTCAGCCTTGCCCCTTCACCTCCAAACTACATGCCTCCTGCCCAGCAGCACCCACTCACACTCCTGGCTTTTCAAGGGCAACTTGTAGGCCAGGGTCAATGCCCGAGGATCTGTGATCTTCAGACAGTTAGCCATCTTGCCGGTATCCTCTGTGGGGCATCCCACCTTTTCAGCAATCTAGGGGAAGGCAGAGGCAGGAGGAAGGAAGAGGCCAGTGATGAGGCTTGGAACAACTAGGGGCAACGGGAGGTCCAGGACAGCATGGAAGTGGGAAAGGTCCCCACCCTGCCTACTCCTTACCTTTTTGGCCCAGAAAAGTGGGTTCTTCTGGATGGCCCAGGGGCTCAGTGCCACACCACTCTGGCTGATCGCTCGCCGGATGAGGCCCTTGTTGTATGGCGAGAGGGTCTACAACACCCAGAAGTTCTATCAGCATGTTTGTTGCACCTGAGACCAGGGCTCCCAGCTACACCCTGCTCTGACTGTTATCCTAGGCCCCACTGGCTCCCTCCTTTAACCTTGGGGTCAGACTCTCCACATCAGAGGGCCTCAGACCTGCAGAGAGACACTGGCAGCTCCAGCAGACTCCCCAAAGATGGTGATGTTATCAGGGTCACCCCCAAAGGCTGCAATGTTCCTCTTCACCCAGGAGATAGCCATGTGCTGATCTCGTAGGCCAAAGTTACCTGAGGGCAAGGGAAAAGCCTTCATCAGAAGAACCCTCAACTAGAGTTGGAGGAGGCTAGAGATGAGTGACCTCGGGCTTATACAGAGGGTGGTAAGTCAATGTGAGGGAGGGAACCAGCCTTAACTTCACTGACACCCTCAGAGAACCCAGGAGGACAAATGGTGGATCTTCAGGAGGCTGAGCCTAAAGGGGAGTTTCAGGGCTGGGAGGTATAGCTATGTATGTAAGGCTCTGCTTGACTCCTTCCTGAATATGCTTCCTCCTACTGTTTGTCTATCCTTTGGCTTCCATGTCCACCCGAGTCTACCTCAGATCCCTACCTTCCTCTCCAGGACTCAGCTTCCATCACTGTCATTCCATCTGTCCCTTAACCTCTTTTTTTTCCTGATGGCTGCCTCAAGCTCCCATGTCCCCAGTTCACCTGCTGTACCTTGACTCTGTGAAGAAGGTTCTGGGCCTTCCCACGGCTGTCAGGGTAGAGGCTTCTGAACTGTGTCCATCTACTGAGCTCAGAGTTCGCAGGGTCCAACACATTCATTGCTCTGTTCTTCGGGTCAGAGGCTCCAACATACCTGGAAGGTTGGCATCCCCGGTGCTAAGGAAGCCCAAAGGTCCGACACGGTAGTTGAAGGTGACCACAACAACGTTGCCTCGAGTGGCGATCTCCTCCCCATCATACAGGTAGTTTTTGAGGACATTGGCCCCATGGCTAGATCCCATAAGGAAGGCACCTCCATAGATCCAGACCATCACAGGCAGGTTGTGGGACACTAAAATGGCCAGGTAGGGATGTCAGACACCAGCAGGCCCTCTCCCCAGCCAGCTCACTAACCCTGTTGGAGCAGGTGCTCAACCCAGGTTTCCAGGATAAGCAGTGGGCACCCCCTCCTTGCCTCAGCACCGATTTCAGGGTTGTTCAGCTTGGTGGCACCAAATGCAACCCAGACCAGGGCTTGGAGCTCTGGAGTGGGGGTCAGGGTGGGACCCTCTGGGGAACTGGGATCCAGACCTTGCTTCCTGCCCTGGGGGACCCAGATGTTGAGGTAGAGGCAGTCTTCTTGCCCATAGGTGTTGTCCTGGGTGATGGTGGCCTGTAGGCATCTCTTCTTGAAGTCCTTGGCCTTCAGGGTCCCTACAGTGAGAGGAAGGGGCAGGCGTGAAGAGGTACAGCCAAGGCCGGCCCCGCCAGGGCCAGCCCAGCACCCAGCACCTACCTTGCCAGCCAGGGTGACGCTGGGGATTCTCCAGGGTCTTGGCAGTGGCAAAGGGGATACCCTTGAAGACGTCAACAGAGTCACCACCCAACAGACTGAGCTTCTTGTTGACTCCCTCCACGAATCCGCCTTCTGTGTACACAGCACCCAACTGCAGGTGAGACACGGCAAGGTCAGATGAGCTTGGCCATGGCTAGCCTGAATCCAGAGTGGCTGACTGCAGAGCCTCCAGGGTGCTGGCAGGTCCCCTACCAAGTGTTGGAAGGGCTGGTTCCCTTTCACATCCTCCTGCAGCTAGCTGAAGCTACTTCAGCCCATGTTCTGCTCAGCTGGGGTGAGGGTCTAGATCCCGGCTGAGACCTGGAGCCTCAATTTCCCCATAGGTAAGATGGGCCACAGCAGTTTCTCCCCAAGGCTTGATGACTTCAGAGGGAAGGCCTGTCCAACTACAGACTAGTGGTGGATGCTCAGTGCTTCCAGAATGTTTCTGATGTCTCACTCTCCTTCCCTCACCTCTCCCCACTGCCTTGCTAGCTGGGCACGGAGCTGGTGGCCCCATGTCCAAGTTTTCACAGGGCCAATCAGAACTGCTACTTGGTGTCCAGCCTTAACCAGAGGCCTGGAAGCAGGCACTCCTCTGCCCACTGTCCCGCCAAGTTGAAGTGCAGGGCTTTCCCCAGTGGAAGTCATTCTGCTCAAACAAGGCTGTCCAACCTTTGTGCCAGCGCATGTCCCCTCCCACTCTGCCTGTATCAGTCCAGGGCACGTGCTCAGCCTACCTGGCAGCAGTGAGAGTGTGGCCTCCTGTTTCTCCCCTGTGCAATGTTTCAGGTAGGGGGGGAAATAGATGGCCTATGGCTGCAGCCCAAGCTGGGATTCCAGCAGCCCTTTGAAGTCCAGGCTGATGGACCCCCTACTAGACTGGGTGAGGACGCTGGAGGAAGAGAGGAGCCAGGGACGCTACACAGACAACCGGGGCATCTGAGGTTCCTTTCTTCAGCCTCCCCCTCCCCGCTACTGGGAGGAATCAGAAAGCCAGCTCAGGTGGGGGTGGGGGGGGAACTTGGATGTCACCTCTCAGAAGTGTGTCTGTGGTAGTGGTTGGCCTCAGTGGGACCCTGGCCAGGGGCAGGATGGGTGTGTTGGCTGGCAGTGGAGTAGTGGAGAGAAAGTTCAGGTCCTTCTAACACACTAAAAGAACTCTCCTAAGAAAGAAAACGACTTCCTTCCCATGGCAGGAGCCCTGGGCCAGCACCCCAACTTCCAGGCTCCAGGGGAGAGAGGATGGTCTCCAGGGCCTAAGGCAGCAAGGCAAGGGCTGGAGCATGAACCAGTTGGAGAGGAATGTGGCCAGGGGCTGGGGCCTCTGTGCAGGGACCTGTGCTGTCTTCCTGCATCTGTTGAGCTTTTGGTGCTTGTCCTCACACCCCTCAGAAGGATGGTTAAAGGGCAGACTTTACAGCCATCTCAGAAGAGCTGTGCAGCCCACTCAGGGCATTTGGAGGGGGCCTTGCACACAGCAGGTGGGTCTCACCCCCTCTTAGGAGAAGCAGGAAATGGAGGTTACTTGGGAGTCAGGCCCCTGATTTGGAACATACATTTCAGATTCCTGTTCAAGAACAGAATGTGGTTGCTATGTAACATCAGGTAACCTGCTTCTCTGTGGGGAGCCCCCTCTAAAAAGGGAAAGGCCAGGGGCTGGAGGTAGGCTCGCCAGACTTAGGCACACCTGAAACCACAGAGCAATAGTGGGCTTTTTAGTATAAATGTTTCAAATAGTGCCCGAGACTTCTTTAAATGCAAAACAGCTCCTGGTATATGAGATTCCAGTACAATTTTGCATGCTGGGCTCCATGTGAACAAGACAAGCTGAGTGTGTGTCCCAGGCAGGACCAGAGCTTAGAATACTGTTGGCCTTCCTAGCCTCTTACTCCTTCCCTTTCTGTTCTCTATCTGTCCTCCATCCTTCAGGCCCTGTCCCATTGTTCCCAGATCTTAATGAATGAGAGGGCCATAGTCTCCTGCAGGGCTCTGGCTTACCTTTGCAGCACAAGCTGCTGCCAAGCAGCAGGTGAGGCTGAGAAACAGAACTTCCAGGCGCCCCATGGTGAGTGTCTGCCTCTAGGCAGCCTTCTTTCCACTTCTCCGGTATTTATGGAGCTGGGGCCAAGGTCATGTGCGAGCATACCATGTATGCATAGACACACAGGTGTGGGATGGGCCGTTTTTCTCAGGTCAGGCTGGCCCTGTGCATCCTGAGTGGTGGCCAAGTACACCTATGTGTGTTACTGCCTAGCTGGGAGCAGAGGCAGGTGGCAGGGATGTTGTGGGGGAGGGCCTCCCAGGCCCAATCCTTGCATTCTGCCCTATTAGGGTTTAGTGTCACCTTCAGACAAATAGGTGTGCTTCATCTTGAGGTGCTGAATGCCCCCTACCTTAGTGGGGAATCCATGAGGGACCCCTAAGCCAGAGGTGCCTGGGTACTGCTGGTCACTGGTGTGGCTGACCCTTGGTAACTCAGAGAGCTTGCACTAAGGTATAGGGTAGTAGAGGCTGAGCCAGATGCAGGAGGCTGAGTCCTGGGAGGGGAGGACATAGTGGCAGATGGAACGGAGCTCCTAGAGTGATATCTGGCATGGCTCACTTACCAGGGCTTGGTGGAGATAAAGGGTCATGTGTCACCTCTGTGCCTTACTGGGGGAGGGGGCTCCCTGGGGAGCACAAGCAAGGATTCTGAGGCAAACCCAGGCAGAAAGAGACAAAGCCAGGGAGGGGTAGAGGCACAGAATGAGGGAGAGAGCGAGGTGAAAGCCAGTAAGAAGTCATCAGGAAAGGTTATCATGGCGACAATCAAGAACCATCTTTTTTTTTTTTTTAATGTACATTTGTGCTTGCATGTAGTTCTGT
Source organism: Lophiomys imhausi (assembly GCA_907164525.1). Lineage (NCBI taxonomy): Eukaryota > Metazoa > Chordata > Mammalia > Rodentia > Muridae > Lophiomys > Lophiomys imhausi. Next base: position 6,313,257 of record CAJQZJ010031933.1, on the reverse strand, counting down.
GTGAGGGTCTCAAATCCCCTGGAACAGGTGTTACAGTTGTGAACTGCCATGTGGATGCTGGGAACTGAACCAGGGTCCTCTTGAAGATCAGCCAGTGCTGCTGAGCCATCTCTCCAGCCACGACAACCAAGTCTTAAGAGGCTCCCTTTAAGGAGTTCAGCTGACTTAGGGACTGCCTTCTATGACAGATACCCAGAGGGCACAGCATCCACTAGTGTGTCTGTGTGCTCTGCCCAATCGAGCATGCAAGTTTCTGTGGCACATAGTAGGTGTGCAGATGAGAGGTGGGGGAGTGGGCTGGAAGCTGGGACAGAGCAGAGGTTGGGTAGCAGGAAACACACGCTGTGCCTTGTGCCAGCTGATTCTGAGAACCAGTGCTAAAGAAAGCAATTCTGTACTGGGGAGTGCTGGGTTGAACAATGCAGGTAGCTTAGGAGGAAAGAGGGCAGGAAGCGAAGCAGGGGACAGAGGAAACAGGCTTCTTTGTTATCTAGCTTTTCCAATACTTTTAGGTTCGCAGCAACACCGAGCAGGAAGGAGGGTCCCCATGTCCACTTCCCCAACACTGGGGTGACCTCTGTCTCTAGAGTGACAGACCTACACGACTAATCTCTGTCACAGTCCAGTAGTGCTTGGTGCTGCTGCTGACATTGGATATTCTTATTTGTGGCAGCTGAATTTTTTATGGGGAGATTTTAGGATCAGTTGCTAGATGCTCAGAGCCCACAATTTCCCCAAAAGGCTGGGCTGGAAGCATGGAAGTGAACTGATAGGGGACCACACAGAAAGCCAACCTCACTGACATAAATAAACCAGGACCTAGGCAAGTAATTTTATGAGAAGGTTTTTTTTGGGGAGGTGGTGGTGGTGAGGGGCAGGGTAGGTAAAGGGATTCAAGACAAAATGTTTCCTAAAAAGCAAAGTCCACCAACCTCAATGCCACATAAAGCAGAACTGCGACAACTTAGGCCAGGCCTGATGCTGCCACGCCCCAGCTGTGTGGCCTGAGCCTCAGTTTCGCCAGGGAACCAAGTGCAGGGTCTGTAGTTTCTTGTTTACAGGGGCCCTGGAAGAGGCACTTAAAGGCTGCAGTGGGGCCAGTCCTGTGTCAGTAAGAGGCCTAACCTGTGTGAGTAGTTCCCTAAGAGCATAAGTAGTCTTATGATTTTATCATGTTACTTTGTCTAATTTATCAACTGCTAAACTATGTTCCTCAATGATTTTTGTTATTTTAAATTATGTGTATATGTATATGACTTTGTGGAGTATATGCACAATTCTAGGTGCACCCAGAGGCCAGAGGGCTGCTGGAAAGAACTAGAAATAACTAGAAATTGTGTTAAGTATGGTGATCAAGGCTGGGTGTGGTGGAACACACCTTTAATCCCAGCACTCGGGGAGGCAGAGGCAAGTGGACCTCTGTGAGTTTAAGGCCAGCCTGGTCTACAGAGTGAGTCGAGGACTCTGTTAGTCATCCTGCCCCGAAAAACCAAAAATAAACAAACGAATGAATGGAGGCATGGTGATCAACTTCATGTATTAACATGGTGGTCAAGGTGGGCTTAGTGATACAGGTCTTCAATCTCAGCACTCAGGAGGCGGAGGCAGAAGTTGTGTGAGTTCCACGACAGTCAGGACCACACAGAGAGAGACTGTCTCAAAAAGAAACAAACAAAAACCAGCCAACAAGAACCCCTAAAACATTTGGTCAAACATCAAGGAAGTTTCTGTGGGCGGATTTTGATGAAATGCTGTTTAAATCAGTGGGTGCTGACAAGGCAGCTCAGCCTCCAGGTGGCGGCTTCATGCAGTCTACTGCAGGGCTAAGATGGAGGGGTGGGGCAGTGGTGGATGTGCAGCCCTTCGCCCAATCTCCATCCCACACCATGCCCTGAAGAATGTGGACCTTAAGTGTGAGCCAACTGCTTACGATGAATCCTAACCGTTCTGCTGCTCTACAATCTTGGCTAGCAAGTGCCACACAGTGCTGTCATTCTGCTGGAGACAAGTATAGTCTTTTCTTTTTTTTTTTTTTTTTTGGTTTTTTTCGAGACAGGGTTTCTCTGAATATCTCTGGCTGTCCTGGACTCGCTTTGTAGACCAGGCTGGCCTCGAACTCACAAAGATCCACCTGCCTCTGCCTCCCAAGTGCTGGGATTAAAGGCGTGCGCCACCACCACCCGGCAGTATAGTCTTTTCTTAAACATGCCCAGCAAAACATGAATAATAAAAAGCAAATCAATAGAGGGGCAATATGCAACAAGACTCAGTAATCAGCACTTGCTTCTGAGGGACTTTTATATTTTTTGTCCTAAAAGAATTTTTATTTCATGGGAATTCAGGAGAATCACCACACTTTGCCAAATGTGGCTAAACCTCAGGAAGCCCTAGTCTGGCCAACCTAAGGCAAGACTGTCTTTGTGCCGGGGTTCTGTGTGGGTAAGGCCTCCAGAGGGCAGGGGTCCCTCAAGCAGCACCTTCCTCAGATCTAGAGTCAAGGCATTCCTGGCTACATGGGATCAGAACCTCCATATCCTCCCCAAGGACCAGGATGGGCAGTGGCTAGAAGTGGGAAAGCTCCCAGCTGAGATATCCTGGCTGAGAGAAGAACTGTGGGGGACAGGCAACGCTGGCCAGCCTTGGGGGAAGAACTACTTCCTGCCTCTGGGCTGAGCTTTCTTCGAAGCAGTAGGAAGTCTGGTCAGCAGGGCACAGAGGGTCTGTGTGTCTGGTTGCCTGCAAGGCTGGCAAATTCCCAGGAGATCCCACTGGGGCCAAATGAAACAATGGGTCCTCAATCTTGTCAGGATGGGCTGGCTCCAAGCACAAGAATTGCTGTGACTTGACTGTGTGTGCCAGGCTCTTCAAGGCACAGAGTCCATACAAAGAAACAAGGCAATGGCCATCTCTGGCTTGGCACTCCCCAGGAAGTGGTGCTGCTTCCCTGGGGGCTTGGGAGGCCATGCATGGGGGACTTTCCAGTGAGGCCACCTTGGCAGGGACACGACAGTTTCTGGTGGCACAAAAGGAAGCTGTGAGACAACAGGGTGTCTTCAGGGAACTGAAGAGCTAGACCCCTTGGCGAAGTCAAGCTGAACCCGGCCTGGGGTTGCCCAATGTCCTCATCTCACCACCCTGGATGGGGGTATAGGCCTGTCCCAACTGTCCCATTGTGGCATACCAGCAAATCCTGAATGAGTGAAGGAACAAATGAGGTGCTAGAGAGCCTCAGGCAAGAGGGAAGCACTCCCAGCTCCAACCACCCTCCTCCCCATGCTGAGACACCAAGGAGACAATTAACAGGCCGGGCTTCACCAATGCTCCCCGAGACAGATGGCATCCAAACCTAAGGGCAGCCTGGGCATGCGTGATGACAGACCAGGCTCCTCAGGCCATCTCTGTCACTAGATTCACAAGACCCTTGCCGGGATGGGTGCTCCCAGCTTTACCACATCTAGTCTTGGCCTTGGGCCAACTACACGGCAATAAGGTCATCCTCAACCACCCAGGGCAGAAGGCAGTACTGAGCAACAGGGCACAGCCAGAGCTAGGGCCTCTTGTGAGGACACCAGCCTTCTTCAGAGGTGCTCCTAAGGCCATCCTCACCACCGTGACCTTGCTCTGGGTTGTGAGGACAGTTGCCAGTTTCACCTGGCTGCCTGGAACCAGAACTTCATCACACGTAATCCAGAATCTCTGTCTCCATCTCATTTTCACTCCCATCTGAAGGCTTGAAATCCTCCTCCTCTTCCTCCTCCTCCTCTTCCTCCTCTCCAGATTCAAATATCAGCTGCTCTTTTCCACGTTCAGTCTTACCAGTGTCTGAGAAGAGAGCTGCACAAGAGGAAAGAAGGCTGGGTGTCCTAACACAGGCTTCCCAGGTGCCCTAGAGCCGTTACTATGACAGGTAGTTGGCTCAAGCAATAAGAAACTACTGTGGGGCTGGAGAGGTGGCTCAGAGGTTAAGAGCACTGGCTGTTCTTCCCAAGGTCCTGAGTTCAATTCCCAGCAACCACATGGTGGCTCACAGCCATCTACATTGAGATCTGCCCGGGCATATATGTACAGCAAATACTGTATACATAATAAATAAACAACAACAAAAACAAAAAACAAAAAAACTACTGTGAAAATATGAGGGTGGGGACCCAGGAGGGCAAGGAGTAACTTAATAAGGCATTTTGGGTCCATTTTCTGGGGAGAGCCATGACCATTCTGGGGCCCTAAGTACCTTGAGAGGGTATACACCATTATTCCCAGAAAAGGCTCTCAGACCTGACTGGACTCCCAAGAGGTTGAACCCGTCTCCCAAACATAGCCAGGAAGCCCTGCTCTACTCAGATGTCTGCTGCCCAGCTTGGAAAGTCCTTTGGAAGAGATCTTCATTGCTATTTGGGTCCCTCTGTAGATCCCCTGCCTAGCAAGTACCTCGCTTTCCAGAACCCAAGGGGGCTCTGGCTTTGTTTTGAGAAAAGAGCTGAGGAATGCAGTGTAGGGGATGGGCCACACAGCCCCATGGGAGATGGGCAGAGCGGCCATTCCTGTACTAGAAGGCGCACTTGTGCCTTCCCTCGTGTACACACTGCTCAGAGTCACTCAGCTGAGTCCTCGCTCACAGGCCTCCTTCATCATGAACAGCATGGCATGGGGGGGTCTCGAGTTTTTGCCAGGAATAGGTCTGAGGCCTCCCTGCACATGTGGCTCTCACCTGGCCTCTCGGAGCGGATGGTCTGCAGAATCATGAGTGACATGGTGTCCCTCAGGTGGTCTGTGGTCTTGGGGAGGCACCACCCATCTCTCTCTGTGCACACACTCTCTGTCCCATCATTGCGGTGAACAATCTTCTGCAACCTGTGGGCAGAGGAGGCTGTGTGGGCAGAGCTCTATTGGGGGGAGCTTAGACGAAGCCCAGAGTGTGGCTCCATCTGTGGTGGTTCATGGGATAGAGTTCCAGTGCAGCTCTGTGGCCAGGGGTTTGTGGAAACAGGATGTCAGCGGGGCCTCTCACATGGTCTCTGTGTGAGAAACAGCGCTCAGAGGGAAGTCTCAGAGGTGGGAGGTAATGAAGGGCTTGCAGGGACAAATGGCCCCAGCTGGGTTCCTTAACTTTTGCTGTCTCTGGATAGCTTCCTCGTCCTGTCACCCTCACCCCAAAAAAACTCCAAACTGTACAAAGCTGGGTGTGTACCCAGGCACACTTTTCTGTTGACAGCCAGGCGTTCCCTAGGTTCCACTTGCTGCTGCCTTGTCCTGTCTGTGCTGTGGCTCACTCCTGGTGTTTTCTAAACTTGGTTGGGAACAAATGGTTTGAGGTGTCCAGGGTCAGGAACCACGTCAACAAAGGGACTTCAGGCAGAGACTCCAGCAGGAGCTGTTGTTACCAGCAAGCAGAGTTGCTTTCTACAGGTATAGTACAGACTGTGGGTTCTGCCAAGCGCCTTACAGCCCACATACGGCAGGACCCAGAGTAGCACCCAACTCCCAATGGCTGAGTCTCAAGAGCTCAGCTGCAGGAAGAGCTGCAGAGGACACTGGTGATGAAGCGAGTTCTACCCGGAGAGTTCCACAGGCCACCAGTGGCATAGGACCCTCATACATACTCTTCCACATTCAAATCACAGAGCTGGTAGAACATCTGCCGATAGGGTGGCAGAGCCCCTTCCCGGAAGATGTAGACCGAATCCTATGGAAAAGAGGGAAGAGAATGGGATGGTTACATAGTACCCCAGGTTTAACAATGCTCGGGGACACCATGCTGTGGCTTTCATGGAAGTCTAAGGAGTTGGCTTGTCCCCAGGTCCAGAATAGGCAGCAGATGTGGAGAAAGGAGGCTCTCACTCTCCAGGAGGTTCTGGGAGGGTAGAGGCTGTCAGGTCCTCCTCAGACCCCTGGGAAGCCTGCCAGTTTACAGCATGGGGCCATCACCAGCCTGCACTGGGCTCTGCTTTCTGCCCCTTGCAAAAGGAGCTGGTCCACTCCTTCCAGCTGTTTCTAATCATAACCCATGTGCTCCTGCAGGGTCCCTTCATTGCTTGTTGGAGAGGAAGGCAGCATTTAATAAGTATCATTTTTTCTTGTTTCTACTTGGAGTACAGCCATGGAGTCAAGGACAAGGCCCCAAGATACTGGTGGCCAAGGCATGATGGCACGAGGGGACAACTGTCTCCCTCATGTCACCTGTCTCTGTTGAACTTAAATATTCTGTCACAGCTACTTGAGCGGGGACTCAGGGTAGAAAACACATCAGTTTGGCCTTTCTCAGGTCTATGGAGGGAACACGACAAGTGTGGGAGTGTGCTAACCACTGCCGGGTGATGCTGATGAAAATGCAAGCCATGGAGGTCTGGGTGCATCCCAGCACCCATGTCAACCCCCAGCTGAGGCCCAGATGTTCTGGTCTGACTCCCATCATCTCAGCAGCAGGCCTCAGGGGAGCCAGGCTCACCAGACAGACACACACATCTGCTGCTGTCAAACTTCCCTCTCCAGGACTTGCCAGCACTTCTCTGCCCAAACAGCCCTAGTTCCCCATGGCCTTGGGTAGTGGCATCCCAAATCCTCACTTTGTTTCCGGCCCAAGGTGAGTACTGCCAATGCCCTGGGTGGGAAGAGTCTGGTCACTCACAAGTGCCCAGCGCTGCAGTGACACTCTACCCCACACCCGACCTTCTGTGGGAGCCCAAGGGCACTCACAAGTGCCCAGCGCTGCAGTGACACTCTACCCCACAG
>CAJQZJ010031933.1:6292873-6306518 GCA_907164525.1 Lophiomys imhausi | reverse complement strand
CACAGCCGACCTTCTGTGGGAGCCCGAGGGCACTCACAAGTGCCCAGTGCTGCAGTGATACTCTACCCCACACCCGACCTTCTGTGGGACCCGAGGGCACTCACTTTTAGCTTGTACTTGTTGTAGGTCAGGTTCCGTGGGCCGTCAGTCCCAGGTGGGCCCAGGCCCTGCTTCAGGTCATGCATGGGGACAAGCTGGTTGGCTGCATGGGAGCAAGGCAGTGCTTCGGTATGGAGGGAGTGGGGATCCCCGGCCTGCCCCTTGGCACCTGCCCGTAAGGAATGGCCACCGACCTCCCACCGTGCTGTCCAAATGCCCACCTCCCGTGTATGTCGTGATACAGACGATCCAGCCACTTACATGTCTTCTTGATGGTGACGGGGAGGCTGTAGTTGTATGTGCTGCGCTTTGCTTTGACAGGCATGTCCCTGGAGCCATAACCTACATGCAAGGGCCATGTGTCAAAGGGAAGTAGGTACCAAACCCAGCTGGGCAACAGTTAGGGACTCACCTTCAGGTGGCCAGCTCCACCTGCCACCCATCTAGCAGTTCTCACACACTGGTATCCTTATGTGGTTTCCCTGGCATCCGGGGCTTAAAAGTTTAAGTAGGACCTGTGTCATACTCCTTGCTCGAGGGCCACTAGAGGGCCACAGCATAGCCAGAGCTGGCACTTCCATTTCCAAGCTCCTTTATGTTCCACAGACTCTCTGGGTGGGAGGGGCTCAGCAAGGTGGGGGGACAGAAATGTTTCTAATCTCTCCATAGAAAGAGACTTTCTTCGTTTTTTTTTTTTTGGTTTTTGAGACAGGGTTTCTCTGAATATCTCTGGCTATCCTGGACTCGCTTTGTAGACCAGGCTGGCCTCGAACTCAGAGATCCGCCTGCCTCTGCCTCCCAAGTGCTGGGATTAAAGGCGTGCACCACCACCGCCGGCTCTTTTTTTAAGATTTATTTATTTTGAGCCGGTCGTGGTGGCGCACGCCTTTAATCCCAGCACTCCGGAGGCAGAGGCAGGTGGATCTCTGTGAGTTCAAGGCCAGCCTGGTCTACAAAGTGAGTTCAGGACAGCCAGGGCTACACAGAGAAACCCTGTCTCAAAAAAGACAAAAAAAAAAAAGATTTATTTATTTTATGTATATGATTGCTTTATCTTCATGAACACCTGCAGGCCTGAAGAGGGCACCAGAATGCATTATGGATGGTTATGAGCCACCATGTGGTTGCTGGGAATTGAACTCAGGACCTCTGGAAGAGCACCCAGTACTCTTAACTGCTGAGCCATCTCTCCAGCCTGACTTTCTTTTTTTTAAGGTTTTTCGAGACAGGTTTCTCTGTGTATCCTTGACTGTACTGGACTCACTTTGTAGACCAGGCTGGCCTTGAACTCACAGAGATCCGCCTGCCTCTGCCTCCCCAGTGCTGGGATTAAAGGCGTGCCCCCCCCCCAATTCACTATAAAGACTATGCTGGCCTTGAACTCACAAAGATCTGCCTGCTTCTGCCTTGTGAATGTTGGGATTAAAGGCATGTGCTTCCATGCTCTGCTGGGAATAGGCTCTTTAAAATTAAAAAAAATATATATATGTTCAGTATATAAGTCCAGGTGCCTATTCAGACCAGAGGCCCTATATTCTGTGGAACTGTAGTTGCAGATGGTTGTGAGTGGTCTGACATGAGTGATGGGAATTAAACCAGGGATGCATATGTGCTCTTAACTGCTGAGTCACCCTATTCAGCCCCAGAATAAAGGAGAGTGCTAGAAATATCAGCTGGAGAGATGGTTGTGAAAACATGAGGGTTCAAGTTAGGATCCCAGCATCTCCACAGCAAGCTGGGCATCCTGCATGCATGCCTCCCAACCCAAGCTCAGGATATGCTTGTGTGTGTGTGTTCAATTAGACAGCACTACTGGGGCTTGATGGCTTCTAGCCAGCTGAGAAAATTGAGCCCAGGGCCATGAAGAGATTCCGCCTCAAAGAACTAGCTGAAAAGTGGAGCTGACCCTCGTTCCTTGATTCCGAGTGTGTGCACAGTGTGTACATGCTTATACTCAAACACAAAGATACACAAACATTTTTTTAAAGGAAGAGGGCTAGAAATGGGGGACATAGAGGCAAAGATAGAAAATAAGCCTATGTTCACCGTATTTCATTCCACAACGGATTCGAAAGTCAAGAACTTGATAAATCTTGGCATCTGGGTGTTTTCGAGGGTCATAGCCAAATCGAATCCACAAGCTTCTCCAGGGGCCTGTTATCTGGAGATCAAAAAGGTAGTGAGTGGGAGGTAGGGCTAAGTATCCTCTAGTACATGGGTGGGACCAAGCCCTCCAGTGAGGCAGCAGGACTCCCTGAGCTCTGAGAACATTGCTTTAGACCCCACCATCTGACAATGTTCTGAGGAGACACTGGGGTCAGGAGTTTTTAGCCCTGCTCCTGGTACCCAAGGTTCAATGTGACCCGTCCTAGTGCAGTGAATTCTGTCCTTGACTAGCTCTACAGTTGGACTTACAAGTCATGTTCAGTGAGAGAAGGTGGCTTTCCAGGCTGGAGTCCAACAGTACCTTGCCCATCATCAACCTCTGAGGTCATGTTTTAGGCTGGCTCCCCTTGGCAGGTAGGACCCTTCTCTTCTGAACTTTTAGGAACCTCTGTACCACCCCTGCCCCCATCTCTATCCTCTCCTGGGAGGAATTAAGGTGGAAATCTTCCGCTCAGTATGGGGAGTTGAGTGAGAGGTGCTGTCATGCAGGGGCCTGAGCTCTGGGCCTCAGGCAGCTCTGCCACTTGATGGCTGCAGAACCAAGACGTGGCATGCCAACTCTCTGAACCCAGCTTTTCCTCAGAGATAAAAGGGACTCTTACTGTCACCACCAGGAGGAATAAAAGCAGTGATATGTAGCCCTACCCAGTGCCAGGCCCTTAGGAATTTCTCACTACACTAAGATCACTATGGATCTAATTCATACTTACCTATGAATTAGATAATGCGACTTCATTTAGAGTCATTCACACATAGCTAGAACATTATTAGAAGGTTGTGGTGGACCTGGGGGGGTTGAAATCTTTTTAGCTGTTTCTCTTTTGTGTGCATGTGTGTAGGTCTTGGTGTGTGTGTGTGTGTGTGTGTGTGCGTGTGTGAGTATGTATGTCTGTGTATGTGTGTGCATGTATCAAACACCTGAGGGTGTGGCTGGTTGTCTCTATCATTCTTCACCTTACTTTTTAAGGTACAATTCCCCAGGGACTGCCCAGCTACACCTACTCAGTGTTGGGGCTACAGGCACATGCCGTGATGTATGGGCTGAAAGTCCTGAAGCCTGTGCAGCAAGCACTGTACCCGCTGAGCATGTCCCCGTCTCTGTAAGTAGTTTTAGCGAGTTGTCTCTGCCTTCTGTTGCCATGAGTCTAATAAGTCACATGAGGAAACAAGGACCACACTGGTGAGAACCACAGTGAGTGTGACACTAGCTGTCACTTACCATGTAATAAGCCATATAGGGAAGCAAGATCTTGAGCTTGTCAGGGTGGACACTGACGTTAGACTTGACAGCGTTTCGTGACCAGATGGGACGGACGTCAAAGAGCTGGGGAAAGTCATAGAGTCTGAGATGAACACCAACAGCTACTGCTCCGCACGTCAGCTGTCGCTGTGCGTCTGGGCCCCCGTGGTGGAGGGCAGGGATTTAGTAAGCCTCTGGAAGCTGCCACACCTACCAGTCACCCATAACCCCTTCCTCCCTACCCCTTGTCCCTCAGAGGCATGGGTTACACGTCTTGGACATGCAAGTGCAACTGTGTAGTGCAGGTGTCCTGTAGTGACCATACAGTCCCTTACGTGATTCACAGTGTAATGCAGCAACAGGGATGAGCGAGGACATGGAAATCCTAGAGCCCCATCACTCCTAACCTGGAAGGCAAGTGCTGGAGACTTCACAAAAGGAGAAGGGGATGTCCTGGTCCTGGGAAGGATTGCACAAGGGCACTGTGGCCAGAGGATGGAGGGCTGGGGCAGAGAAGCCCTGGGAGCCAGGACATAGATGAGCCACAGAGACAGCCCCAGGTGACGACTGGGATTCAGTAAGGGCTGCAGTCTCTGAAGGACCTATCCTTGAACAGGGTGTGACTTCAGCTCCAACACAAGCCTCACTGAGAACCCACTGCTTAAGCCTGTGGACCAAGCAGAGACCCAGCCACCACCACACAGTGCCAGAAGCCGGAAGGGAGTGCAGTGCCCTGTGACATGTCCTTGGCTCCGCCCAGGATAAAGGTACCACAGCCCGGCACATGGCCAGATTCCATGGGTTTCTTACAAGTAGTAACTCTGCATAGGCTACTAGAGCCAGCTCCACATTCAAATCACACCCCAGCAATGACCCATCTCTGGCGCCCAAAGGGATTTTTAAAAACTCCAGGGAAGCCGGGCGGTGGTGGCGCACGCCTTTAGTCCCAGCACTCGGGAGGCAGAGGCAGGCGGATCTCTGTGAGTTCGAGGCCAGCCTGGTCTACAAAGTGAGTCCAGGACAGCCAGGGCTGTTACACAGAGAAACCCTGTCTCGAAAAACCAAAAAAAAAAAAAAAAACTCCAGGGAACATTTTCAATTTTGGAAATGCAGGATTTCTGAGGTCCTGATCAGTCTTGCACACTCCAGACAGTACTCAACCCAGCATAGTGTCTCCCAGCTCTCTTACTTTCCAAAACAATCTAGTTGCCAAGGCTAGCTCTAAACTCACTCTGCTGGCCAACTGGGCTGTTACTTGCATGACCCCTGCTCCTGGGGTTATAGGCCATGCCATAAGCCCAGCTTCTGATATAGCTTTTAGATGTAAGAGCTGGAGGTACAAACTCCCTGTACTAACCAGCCAGTGTTAGGAAGGGCCGAGCTGCCCAAGGTGACCAGGTGGTGCAGCAGGGTGGGTGGAGGGTGATACTCACCTTCCTCAGCTCCTCCTCCACCTTCTGATCTATGGGGTTGGTACAAGCCTTCTTCCATGTCTGTACTGCAGCCTCCAAAGGCTGTTCAGGCACCTCAGTGTCCTCAAAGTTGACAAAGATGGCATTATGGGGGCGCCGGGCTCTACTCAGCCCAATAAGGTTCTCGCCTGAGATGGAGGGGTTGTGATAGCCTTCCCTGTGGACAGAGGTAGAAGCTCAGACAACCATCCCATGTACAGGCCTGGCCAGGCAGGCAGAGAATCCAGTGGACCTGCCTCATCAGTGCACCACACTCGTGTGCCCTTCTGTGGATTAAGAGGAGACAGGACTCAGCGCCGCCTGCTGGAGAAGCACGTGCCCTCGGGCTGTCATCAAGGGCAAGAAGGGCTGTAACTGCCTACAGTGGCTCAGGGAAGCTCTGGGGTCAGTAGCCTTGAAGGCCCAAGGTCCCAGAGGTTGGGGTATGGGGAAGATCACTATCAAAAAGCTGGTGGCCTCCCAACTGCAATTTCATCTAGCCCCACACAACACCAGCCAGCCAGTGCAGAGCTGTACATAATCCAAATGCCCATTAGCTGCACATGTGGACAGCAACGTGGTCTCTGCCTACTTACATGGCTCATGTAACTCTCAAAATGATCCTTCGAAGGATCGAGTAAGTAACTGAGGCCACCAGGGTCGGAAACATGCCCAAACCACATCTGTTACAGGAGCTAGGTCTTAGCCCCAAGAAGCCTGGCTGCAGCCATCCCTAAGCCAACTGCCCTTCCACCTAGCAGAGAGTGACTTGGCTCTCAGAAGCACGGACAACACAGGCACTTCTGGAAGCACTCGCAGTGATGACCTAACTCTTTAAAGAGGAGGGAGATGTCAAGAACCCCCGTGCCCATATCCTCAGCTTCAGCAGCGACTGCCACATAGGCCTCTGCTTCCTCCTCCACACTAGCCCCACCCCCACAGCACTCCAAAGGGCATTTTACTGTATGTCCGGGATGTCACAATCCCATTTGCAGTCTCCATTTTTTGTTTCCATACCTTTAAAGATACATTTTTTTATTTATGTGTATGTGTCTATGTTTACGCAACATGTATGAGGGTTTTGTGGAGGTCAGAAGTTGTGAGCCACCTGATGTGGGGGCTGGGAACCAAACTCAGGACCTCTGGAAGAGCAGCAGGTGCTCCTACCCACTGAGCCATCTCTGCAGCCCTTCACACTTAAAAAAATTCTTCAGGCTCATCCAGTTTGCACTTTGCCCTACTTTGTATCAACAGCAAACTTAAAAAAAAAAATCACAGGTGGTTTTCACATTGACAAACAAAATAGGAAACATGGGGACAAGTCTGTGCTTTTTTCCAAATGTGCCTTTCAGGAACCATCCCAAGTAGGTACAATATTATTCTGCTTTAAAGACCTTCTCCCTGAGCCCCTCAACATCCCCATGAAGGAAAGTAGGTGGCTGGTTTCATTTCAGAAAGGAACATAAGGCGAGGGAACTGTAGCTGCCTTGGCTGCCCATCCGCTGCCTCTGACTAACTCTACTGACCACAATGATTCTAAGTCTGTGGAGAACTGCTGGGAGGAGCAGAAGGGGCTTAACACCCTGCCAGCCTCCCCTCCATAACCCCAGCCTGTAGGATACTCAACCCCCCAATCCCAAGCCAGGCCCTCCACCCCCAGTAAGGCCAGCCATGCCCCAAAATCAACAGTGCCTGGGAAGAAAGGCAGGTTCTTTTCATGTGTTGGGAATCTGCCCGATCTCATAGGAAAGAAAAAGGGTCACACCTATGGGCCCAAAGACTGCTGGCCCCAACCCATGACCTACTCTAGAGGCCCAGCCTGGCTGCCCACCAACCCCTTGTGCAGAGCACAAATGTTCTACTTTCTTCTATGCATTGTTCTTCCTACTACAGGGGTATGTTACTTTGGGAAAGGATAAAGATACATCAGAAATATGTAACTTTGAGAAAAAGCAATGAGCAGCTGGACATAGTGGTGCACACCTTTAATCCCAGCACTCGGGAGGGAGAGGCAGTCGATCTCTGTGAGTTCAAGGCCAGCCTGGTCTACACAGTGAGTTCCAGGACAGCCAGAGATACATAGTAAGACCTTGTCTTAAAAAATAAATAAATAGCCGGGCGGTGGTGGCGCACGCCTTTAATCCCAGCACTTGGGAGGCAGAGGCAGGCGGATCTCTGTGAGTTTGAGGCCAGCCTGGTCTACAAAGGTCCAGGACAGCCAGGGCTACACAGAGAAACCCTGCCTCGAAAAACCAAAAATGAATGAATGAATGAATGAATGAATGAATAGAATAAAAGCAATAAGGGAAGGTGGCTCCGTGGGTAAAGGTGCTTCTGTCAAGGCCGATGGCCTGAGCTCAGACCTCAGGACACAAATGGTGGAAGGAGAGGACTCCTGTGAGTTGTCTTCTGACCTCAATACAGGAACCACAGTAATACATGCCCAAAGTGTGTGCACGCGCACACGCACACACAGGCACGCTCACACGCACACACAGACACACACACACACATAGACACACAGGCGCGCACGCACACACACACACACACACAGGCACACACACACAGACAGACACACACACATAGACACACAGGCGCGCGCGTACACACACACACACACAGCAACCATACCCAGTTAGGTTTAGCGCTCACACTCCAGGCACATCGCACAAGCAGTGAGCTGCCCTGCACCTACAAGGGGTTTTAGCAGGGAGGCGATGGCATTTACTCTTTTCTGGTTGTATCTTTTCATAATACTTGTTGTTTTCTTTTTTTTTTTTTTTTTAAAGATTTGTTAATTTATTTTACATATATGAGAGCTCTATCAGATTCCAGGATAGATGGTTGTGAGCCACCATGTGGTTGCTGGGAATTGAACTCAGGACCTCTGGAAGAGCAGACAGTGCTCTTAACCGCTGAGTCATCTCTCCAGCCCCTACTTGTTGTTTTCTAAACAAGCACAATTTACTCTCATAATCAGAAAAAACAGCAGAGAAGTGGTTGGGAAAGAGACAGACTAAACAGTCCTGAAAGAAAGACATCAACAAACAGCACCATGTAAAGCACTAGGAAGGCCCCTAAGCCTCCTCTTGGGTTTTTTGTTTTTTTTTTTTTTTTCCCCAAGACAGGGTTTCTCTGTGTAGCCCTGGCTATCCTGGACTCACTCTGTAGACCAGACTGACCTTGAACTCACAGAGATCCACCTGCCTCTGCCTCCCGAGTGCTGGGATTAAAGCCATATGCCACCACACCCGGCTATAGTACCTTTTTATAAAGCAGAGAACAATACACTTTGAGGATGAGACCTAAGCCTGCTACCACAGCCTAGAGATCTTCGTGCTAATTACTGGCTTTGGAGGTGGCGGTTCCTCATGCTGCTTCTGCATGGGGCTTCAGGTTTGTTCTGGAGTTTTCTCTGAAGGCTTTCCTGCTCTGCCCATTTCTACCACTCGCTCCTTCATGGGCTTCCTGAGCTCCTCGGCATACTAGCCAATGTCTTCAGCACACCCATCCATTTGCTCACATTCTGTCCTGCCTCCCAACCTCCAACCCAGAGCAAAGCCTCCCTGCGATGTAGTCTGCTGACACCAAGCTCTGAGCCTGGGTTAGCGCAGGACTTGTTTTTTCCAGGACTTGCCAAGAGTTTCTGTCCTACCCCCTCCCAAAATGGCCAACCTGGGCACCGCTTCTGCATATCCCAGGCTCTGCTCTCCCTCTTACACTGCCATTTGTTCTTATGCCACAGTATCTGTTCCAGCACCTGCCCTTTTCACAGGGCATGGAACCCACCATGTGCCACGTCACCGCTCACACCCCAATCTTCTGAAAGCTGCACACAGCCAGCCAGAGTCTCCTTAACGAACAGCAGACACCAACCACAGGCTGGCTCATATGTGTGCTGACCTGCTTCCCAAGGCTTCCTCCACTGGGCACCAGCTATTGGCAGCATTTGGCTCAGGCCAGGCCCAGGGTTAGAGTAGAGAAGAAAGGCAGCCTGACCACTGCTTCTGGGAGGCATACAACACAGTGAGAAAGGCTGTTTCTGTGGACATAACTTTAAAAAGGTACTAGGTAGGCATGATGACTCAAGTCTGTGATCCCAGCACTTGGGAGGCTAAGGTAAGGTCAGAGTTGCTGCGTGTCTGGGCCAGCCTGGGCTACAGAGACAGACCTTTTCTCTAAACATCACAAACATAAAAGTGAGAACAGTGTGAGACTAAGGACCCAGGAAGGCCCAGGGATTGGGCGAGGCCACTCTCAGAGTTTCCCATGTGGTCTGAAGACCCCAAGTCACATCCACCTCCTTTATAAAATGGGGATGGCAGGAAACTGGCAAACTGCCGGGAAGCGAACAAAATGCAGGCTCCGCACTTCCCCCCAGCTGGTGACAGTTATTAACCTCATATTAGAATGCTTAAATTAGCTTCTTCCTCACTGGCTGCTCCTGGCTCTTATACAAAAGAAGAGGCCCTCTTCTCTCCTGTGCCAGTGTGCATCTCTCTGGAGAGAAAACAACACTCGACAATGCCGGACCCGCCTTTCCAGCAGCTACAGGGCCCCGTTCTGTCCATCCTGTGTGAGATTAAAGGACTCATCTCACTTGAGTTGCCTGTGCCCTGACTTGGGTCTTTCACAATCATCAGTGCAAGAGCTGTCCAGCACCGACTCTAAGACAGCCAGCACCCATCCTCAGAACCCAGCCTCACACGCAGTGAGTAAGACTCAGGAAGTAATGACGGGGGATAAAAGAGACCGTTTCTTCTCAGGAGCCCTCAGATCCCATTAGTTCACTGTGTGTTGGAAATGAAGCCAATCTATGATTACCAGGACACTGTTTAGGACAGTTGCCTTCTGAATTTAATCCTGATGCCTCGGCCCCAGGCCTTCTGCTGCACCTAGGTAGAGGTGAGGGGTTAGGGGCTGCCTACCGGTGCTGTGTCTCAGGGCGATAGAAATAGTCCACAGGGGTGTCAAGCCGGGAGAAGATGGGTGGGGGGATGTAGAGCGGCAGCTCCTGGTGGAAGAACTCCTCCTTCTCAGGCTTGTGCATGAGTACTCTGTCATACATGGACATGAGCTTGCCATCTGCTTCTGTGTGCACTGCTAAGTACTGAAAGTCAGACATTCCTGGAAAGACAAGACAACAGAGGGCACACTCTCACTCAGCTCTGGCACTGCTGTGCTGACACCCAAACCCTCTCAGGAAGATGCTGAATGAGTTGTGCAGCACCCTCTGGTGGGTGTACAAATTAGTGCACTAAGAATGGCTTTGGGGGAGCCATGGAATAGCAGAGTAAAGTCTAGGAACTAATTCATAAAACACAGGGTACCTTTGCTTACAATACAGTATTTCCACCAAGCTACAGGGGCTGCTGGTCCAGGCCCACATTGAGCAGCAGGGTGCTGGCTTAATCAGAGAAATACAACTGTGATACGCTAGGAACCCTTTTCCCTCTGGAAGGACAATCCTCACGGATGACTTGCATCAATGCCCAGCTGAAGCGATCCCAGGTCTAGGTCCTATTCTCTTTTGTTTTATGTTTGAGACATGATATTCTTGTAGCCCAGGCTGTCCTCAAACTCCTCTCCCTCTCCTTTTCTCTCCTCATTTGGTCTCTTCAGGCTCTTCCTTAGGGCAACAGATATAACTAGCTGTGACTAAGGTGTGCTGATCACTGACCAAGCACCTCCTACAAGCTCTTTAACAGAAGCCATTTCTGTGAATCTTCTCCAGGACCTAATGATCTCCTGGGTCTGCAGCCAGTGCACAGTCAAGGAGACTGAGGCAAAGGGAGGCTAAGGTACCTGTCTCAAGAAACTGGTGAGTGGATCAGTGGAAAGGGGGTGAATAAGAACAAAAATAATGATATACATGTATGAAAATGTTAGAGTGAAACTCACTACTTTATATGCTAACTTAAAATTTTGATAAAAAACAAACAGAGCTCAGCAGGCACAATTCCAAAGTGAATGCTCTTTGGCTCTGCCTTTCCAGTTTCTGCCTTCTTGTTTCCTCCCCAGAGTTCCCTGGAAAGAGCAGTTCTGAACGAGGAGCCTACACTAGGCATCCAGTTCAAACAAGCACGAGGTGCCATTGGAACCCAAGTCAGCTAGAGAAACTTCAGAGAGGATGAAACCAGCAGCATCCGTGACCTGAAGGGGAGGCAGGCAGTGTCATGGTGCTGCAATCTCAGCCATTTGGGAGGCTCCATGGGCTTTTTAAGGCCAGCTTGGAGAAGGTTCTGAAACACTGTGTCTCAGACTGGAGATCTGGCCACTAGTTTGATCTGGCCCACACAATGATTTATCTTAAAACTGGCAAGTTTCTCACAGAACTCTAGATTCCTAGCTTCTCTTATGAGTATGAAAGGTTGGGGCTGGAGAGATGGTTTAGGGGTTAAGAGCACTTCCTTCTTTTCAAGGATCCATGTTTAGTTCCCACGTGAGATTACTCACAATTGTCTGTAATTCCAGCTCCAGGGGAGTGGACAATCTCTTCAGACATTTACAGGCACTTACATGTGGCATATACACATATAAAAACAGAAAATGAACTCATAAAGAGAGACAGAGAGAAAGCCAGGTGTGGGTGGCACACGCCTTTAATCCCAACACTCAGGAGGCAGAGGCAGGCGGATCTCTGTGAGTTCGAGGCCAGTCTGGCCTACATAGAGAGCTCCAGGACAGTCAGGTCTATGGGGAGAAACCCTGTGTGCTGGCTAGTTTTATGTCAACTTGACACAAGCTACAGTCATCTGAGAGGAGGGAGACTCAATTAAGAAAGTGCCTCTACAGCCCGGAGAGATGGCTCAGAGGTTAAGACTGCTTCTGCTACATGCTCTTCTAGAGGTCATGAGTTCAATTCCCAGCAACCACATGGTGGCTCATAACCATCTATAATGAGATCTGGTGCCCTCTTCTGGCCTGCATATATACAGACAGAACACTATACATAATAAATAAATAAATCTGAAAGAAAGAAAATGCCTCCATAAGATCAGTTTGTAGGCTGGCCATATTGGCGCACACCTTTAACCCCAGCACTTGGGAGGCAGACATGGGCAGATCTCTGTGAGTTCAAGATCAGCCTGGTCTACAGAGTGAGTTCCAGGATAACCAGGGCTACACAGAGAAACCCTGTCTCAAAAAAAAAAAAAAAAAAAAAAAAAAAAAAAAAGTACACTAACTAGGACATTGTGTGTGTGGGGGAGGGAAGAGAATAAAAGGTTGCAAGGCACCCACAATCCTAAGGGACTGCTGACTAAAGAGGCTGCTTCCACAATGGGCAATGGCTCTACCTGAAGCATGGGCACACCCTACCCCACTTTCATGTGGCTCCTCAGCAAGCCCTGAAGTCACCCCACCAGAGATGTCACAGTTACCCTGGAATCTGTAAATCGTGGAGATGATGCCAAGGATTTCCACATCGAACGTGACCTGCGGGTGGGCCTTGTCTCCCAGGACATCTCTCCGCCGCCTTGTTCTTTTCCTAATCCGGAGAAGGAAGCTGCTGGTGCTGAAACGGTTAGCACACACAGGGTGGCAGTACGGGTCCTTGGGCCGGAAGTAGAGCTCAAGCCTCTTGGTAGGGTCAGTGTAGATCTGCAGCAATGCCAAGGGAGACAGGAGAAGCAGTAAGCAGCTGAGCACGCAGCACAGCACTGCTCCTCCTCCCACACAGTGCAGCTGACAGCCACCCAGGAAGGGCCAGGAGGAACATGTCTACCTTCACCTCTTCATTCCCACTGAACTCATTTTAAAATGTATTCTTGTCTCACATGTTACACCCTGAGCACAGTTCTCCCTCCCTCCCGTCTCCACAAGATTCCCTCCTCTGTTTCTCTTCAGAAAAGAGCAGGCCTCTCAGACACCAAATGACCGTGACATAACAACTTACAACAAGGTGAAGCACAAACCCTAGTCCAAGGCTGGACAGGACAACCCAACAGGAGAGAAGGTCCCAAGAGCAGGGAATAGTCAGAGACGGCCTCCGCTACTATTGTTGGGACTCCCACAAGAACACCAAGCTGACAACCGTTGACATAGAAGCAGAGGGCCTAGGTCAGACCCACACAGGCTCCGTGATCGTGGCTTTGGTCTTGAGCACCATGATCCCTGGGTAGCTGACTCTATGGGCTGGGTAACACTCATTAAATATATATATTTGTAACTTGTTATGTCACGGTCAGTTGGTGTCTGAGAGGCCTGCTCTCTTCTGAAGGGAAACGGAGGAGGGAATCTTGGGGAGACGGGAGGGAGGGAGCACTGTGCTCAGGGTGTATTGTATGAGAGAAGAATACATTAAAAAAAAAATATATATATATATATGCCGGGCGGTGGTGGCGCACGCCTTTAATCCCAGCACTTGGAAGGCAGAGGCAGGCGGATCTTTGCGAGTTCGAGGCCAACCTGGTCTACAAAGTGAGTCCAGGACAGCCAGGGCGACACAAAGAAACCCTGTCTCGAAAAAAAAACAAAAAAACAAAAAAACAAAAAACAAAACAAAACAAAAAAATATATAAAGCCGGGCGGTGGTGGCGCACGCCTTTAATCCCAGCACTTGGGAGGCAGAGGCAGGCGGATCTCTGTGAGTTCGAGGCCAGCCTGGTCTACAAAAGTGAGACCAGGACAGCCAGAGCTGTTACACAGAGAAACCCTGTCTCGAAAAACCAAAAAAAAAAAAAAAAAG
>CAJQZJ010031933.1:6244400-6287873 GCA_907164525.1 Lophiomys imhausi | reverse complement strand
AAAAAAAAAATATATATATATATATATATATATATATATATATATGGGCTCGAGAGATGGCTCAGCGGTTAAGAGCATTGATTGTTCTTCCAGAGGAGGACCCGGGTTCAAATCCCAGCAACCACATGGTAGTTCACAGCTGTCTGTAATTGCCAGGCGTGGTGTCGCACACCTTTAATCCCAGCACTTGGGAGGTAGAGGCAGGTGGATCTCTGCGAGTTTGTGGCCAGTCTGGTCTACAAAGTGAGTCCAGGACAGCCAGGGCTACAAAGAGAAACCCTGTCTCAAAAAAAACAAAAAAGAAAAAAAATTTATTTATTATATAGTGTTCTGTGTGCAGTTATGCCTGCAGGCCAGAAGGGGCACCAGATCTCATTATAGATGGTTGTGAGCCACCACGTGGTTGCTGGGAATTGAACTCAGGACCTCTGGAAGAGCAGTCAGTGCTCTTAACCACTGAGCCATCTCGCCATCCAAAAACTCATTTTTTTTTTTTTTTTTTTTGGTTTTTCGAGACAGGGTTTCTCTGTGTATCCTTGGCTGTCCTGGACTCACTTTGTAGACCAGGCTGGCCTCGAACTCACAGTGATCCGCCTGCCTCTGTCTCCCAAGTGCTGGGATTAAAGGCGTGCGCCACCACCGCCCGGCTCAAAAACTCATTTTTTAAACCCAAATTTCTCAGTGTTTAAAGAAAGGTCAAGGAGCCTCTCCCAATAGGTTATAAAGTGAGAGATAACTGCTAATTAAGTAAAAGTTATCATCTATCAAGTGCAGGACACAAAGGGCCTTCTCTCCTAGCACCATACCACAGGGAGGCTTATCATCCTGTTTACTTCTGAACTGACAGAAGCTTTTGGACCCGACTTGGGTAGGGCTACCTATGCCCAAAACTACCCACCTGCTCCAGGATTCAATCATTATTCAGTCTTACAAGCAGGTGTTTCTAGATCCAAAGGAGACTACATCAGCAGTAAAGATCATTCTGGCAGTCACTGATTATTACTAACAGACTTCAAGGCCCCAGTTCTTTCTTCTTAAAACAAAACACCCTAAGAATAGTGCTCACCTCATGCACGATACTGTTACAAGAATTAAATTAAAACAGTGGTAAGAGGCCCCCGAGGGAAGTCAGCTGTGTGTGTATTTGAACCAACAATTTGAATTTGTTGATCCACTTGTCACCCACAAGATGACTCCCAATATTCAGGACAGGGGGCCTTCAGGAGGTGCTGAGAAGCAGCCCAGGGAAAAGAGGAAGTCTTTCAGACTCTAATATCAAGGTTGGACAAAGAAGCCTGGGGCTGGAGAGATGACTTAGAAGTTAGGAGCACTTGCTGCTGTTCCAGAGGACTGGAGTTCAGTTCCCAGCACCCAAACACTGGGTAGTGCACAACCACCAGAAATCGAAGTTCTAAGGGTTCCAACACCCTCTTCTGGCTTTCAGTTGCCTGTGAAACTAAAAAGAAGGTTTAACTCTTAAAATAAAAAAAAATAATAAAACAAAAAAACAAAAACCCAAAACGGCAGCCTTATTCCTCAAGCATCCCCTTCTCACAAAACACACAGCTCTGGCCTCATGGAGTCGGGACAAGCCCAGACACAACCTGACACACAGGAGTGCTCCAGAAACCCAAGCAGAATATATGAATTTCAGAGGATCATCTCTGTCAGGTATCCCTGAGGTAAGGGAAAATAAGGATTCTGTCCATGTCATAATATGAGAAACTCTACTATCATATCAGCTCTTTTCCACTCCTAAAAAATGAAGCAACAGCTCAGATTCTAGTAAGGGAGGAATTCAAGTCCCTGTCCTGCCTGTAGCAACTGTCTGGCCTAACCTTTCTTACTTGTCCCCTTATTTGGAAAAATAAAAATAGTATCTAGTTCATCAGTAGGGCTTCTTTTTTTTTTTTGAGACAAGGTTTCCCTGTGTAGCCCTGGCTTTCCTGGAACTCTCTACCTAGACCAGACTGGACTTGAGATCTGCCTGCTTCTGCCTCCTGAGTGCTGGGATTAAAAGCGTTTGCCACCATCACCTGGCTTCATTAGGACTTAAATCACATACTTGATAATTTTTTAATACTATTTATTTATTTATTTATTTATTATATATAGTGTTCCTTCTGCATATACACCTGCAGGACAGAAGAGGGCACCAGATCTCATTATAGATGGTTTTGAGCCACCATGTGGTTGCTGGGAATTGAACTCAAGACCTCTGGAAGAGCAATCAGTGCTCTTAACTTTTGAGCCACCTCTCCAGCCCCCGATAAATTTTTCTAAAATGAGGGACTTGTACAGATATTAGTATAGAGGTGAACAAGAGAGGTCTCAACTCTGAGTTTACAGCCCCAAG
The DNA here is from genome assembly GCA_907164525.1 of Lophiomys imhausi. NCBI lineage: Eukaryota > Metazoa > Chordata > Mammalia > Rodentia > Muridae > Lophiomys > Lophiomys imhausi. Next base: position 6,285,517 of record CAJQZJ010031933.1, on the reverse strand, counting down.
GGCAAGTAATAAATAGAATAAATGAACAGGTAATAAATGTTAACAAAATGAAATTTCAGATTGTATTTAACAATGGGAGGAGCCAGATACTAGCTGACAGAATCTACTTATGCTAAAGTGTTCAGGGAAATCATTTCTAAAGAAATATTCCAAGATCTGGTCCACAAAGCATCACTCCAGCCCCCTTACTTGTTGTGTGGCCTTAAACAAATTGTGTCGGATTGACTTGCAATATGCAGGCGACGTTGTCAGTTCCTACCCCAGGGGTTCCAAGCGCTGTGGCATGTAAATAAAATACAACATCAGCGAATTGCATCACTTTTATCTTCAACTACAGGTGGGGCCAAAGTTTTTGTTTCGGCTTGGTTTAGTTTTGGTTTGTCAAGACAGGGTTTCTCTGTGTAGCCCTGGCTATCCTGGAATTCATTCTGTAGACCAGGCCATCCTTGAACTCACAATCTGCCTTCCTCGGCCTCCTGAGTGCGCCACCACGCCCGACCATTACAGGAAGTTTCGTACTGCCATGTGGGTGCTGGGATTTGAACCCCGGTCCTTTCAAAAAGCAGCCAGTGCTCTTAACCGCTGAGCCATCTCCCCAGCCCCGGGGCCAACGTTTTTACTCCTTCCTCCCGTGCCTCGGTTTTCCTGAGAGCAATAAGGTCAGAGCACCTAACTACATCCAGCGCGGCTGCAGCTGAACTGTGTTCCTGGAGCAGATGCTAAACATGCTAACTCACATCAGAGGACAGAAAGAAAACAATGCCTCTTCACAGCAGGTCCTAGAGCCTGCCTAAACTCTCCGTTGCCAAGGAAACCGCTCTCCCAGCGGGTAGTCCCGCCCACCAGGAAGACAACAATCCTTCCCCGCGGTCCCGGAGTTTCCCAGCTCCTTACTCGAGAGACGCCTTCCTCGCCGCCCAGAGTCTGTAGCATCTTGGCCTCGTTACGCACCACGCCTGGGTACTCCACGCACACCAGCCGCCGTTCCCGCCGCAGGTCCACAGGGATGGCGGCCTTCGGGTCCGCGTCCGCCTCCGTCGCCGCCATGCCTACCAGTCCGGTCCCGTCCTGCCGCTGTCCGTTCCTCAAATGGCTCCTCCAGGCCTCACCTTAAAGGTTCCGCGAAGGAATCGTTCCGGTTCTCCTTACCTTTCCCGTCTCCCTAAATCTGTGAGACTCGAAGTCCTCCAGGAACCAGCGCGCCAAGGCGTCTGTTTATTTTGCGACACCACAGAGAGCTGGAGGGTTTTTTGTTTGTTTGTTTGTTTCTTTAAAATGAGGAGGGTTGGACAAAAGGGCGAGTCGGCCTCACCAGGACAGGCCCAGACTCGACCGGTTCCTTCCGGGTATCCCATCCAATGAGAGCTTGAAGGCTTTCCTTCTGGCCCTCCTGCCATCTGTGAGCTGGTTTTCGGCTGTCAAACAAAAACCAGCCTGCTTGAGTCCTTTTAGCCTTGCACATGTGTATGTATTTAGGGCTGACCACTTGAGACTGAATATTAGGAGTCTCAACCCATTGATTGGTGGTAGTTCTTTACCTAGGGGTGGGGCCTTGTGAGGTGTCCCGCAGCCACGTTGACATGCCCTTGGTGTTGTTTAGGAGAACATATTGTTGAGATTTCATGGGTGCAGCTTTCCTGCCCTTGAGGACACAGTATGCAAGATGGGATTTCTTCCCCCCCCCTCTCTCCCTTTCTTTCTAATGTGTGGGTATCTGATTTTCTGTAGTTGGAGTTACAGGTGACTACAAGCCACCCGACATGGGTGCTAGGAACTGGACTTGGGTCTTCTGAAAGAGCAGCAAGCACTCTACTGACCTGTCTCTCTAGCCCCTTCTGAGTAGGGTGAGCTATCAGCTCACAGCACACACTGGTGAGCTGAAAGGACTAAACTCCTTTAGGAGTTGTGGTTCCTGGCCTGCCCTTTCCAGCTAGGACTTACATTCCGCCATAAGAGATATTGTGGGTAAGTGAAGCCAGGGTACCTCTTCAGACATTTTCATACACTGAGAAACACTTGCAATGTATTCTCTTTTTTAATCCCTTGCTTTCCAAGCATCATCTGATGGTTTAATTTCCCAGAAAGGAGACTCTAAATCACATGTGCGTTTACCGATTCTCACAATTGTAAATTAACCAATCGATGCCTTCACGCCAGCACACATCTGTGAGTTTGATACACAGAGTCAGTTTCAAAGCCTTTGTTGTCTTCTTGGAGAGATGAGGGTAAAAATATTAGAGGCACATCGCTTTCAGTATATGGAACATACACACAGCACCCACTTAGCAAATTTTGCAACATTGGTTAATCATTTGTTGGTTCTGTGAGGGTCTGATTAGGTAGGCATGTTTTTCTTTGCCAAACATGGCACCCCTACCTCTGAATGGGAAGGAGTTGGGTTCCTGAACCTACAAAGCTGCTTCTAACCTACATGGAGCCTCAGGAAATCGGTTATCCAGTGTGGCAACACTCTAGCTTTTCAACTGTAATTTCTTCTTTTTTTTTTTTTTTTTGGTTTTTCGAGACAGGGTTTCTCTGTGTAGCCCTGGCTGTCCTGGACTCACTTTGTAGACCAGGCTGGCCTTGAACTCGCAAAGATCCGCCTGCCTCTGCCTCCCAAGTGCTGGGATTAAAGGCGTGCGCCACCACTGCCCGGCTTGTAATTTCTTCTTAGTGATATGAAAGTGATCTTAGGAAGAGGTCTCATGCTGTTCCTGTTCTCAGTGGCTCCCCCACTCTCTTCCCTCCACCTCCTAGCTATTAGCTCCTCATCCTTTAGGTTTATGTGTGGGCTTTACTTTCCCTGAATCCTCCATGACAATCGAAGCCTAGTTTGGTGATTTCCTTAGTGCCCATGGCACTCAAACCTACACATCAGGGAGCCTGCAGCATGATCTTATTTACTTAATGTGGGCTTTGTCTTACTGTATCAGCAGCTTCCTAAGGGAGGAATCACTGTCTGCTTTGCTCCAGTCCTCTTAGACCTGGACGTGGGGGTATGCACAGAGTAGACATCCAGGAAAGATGTAATGAGTCAGTGAATGAATGAGGCCACTTTTTTCTTTTTTTTTTTTTTTCGAGACAGGGTTTCTCTGTGTACCAAGCCTTGGCTGTCCTGGACTCACTTTGTGCACCAGGAGGCCACATTCTTGACTCATCCCAGCTGTCAATTCAGCCCAGTCCCTAGATCAGGACATGGTCACAGAGCACCAAATCAGTCTCATTTCACCGAAGAATGTGCTTATGTGAACAAGAACCAAGGAGCAGGGCAGGAGGGGAGGGGAGACCAGGACCGACCTGAGGGTATCATACCAAGCTTCTTTTTTTTTTTTTTTTAAAGATTTATTTATTATGTATACAGTGTTCTGTCTGCAGGTATATCTGCAGGCCAGAAGAGGGCACCAGATTTCATTGTGGATGGTTGTGAGCCACCATGTGGTTGCTGGGAATTGAACTCATGACCTCTGGGAGAGCAGCCAGTGCTCTTAACCGCTGAGCCATCTCTCCAGCCCATCATACCAAGCTTCTAAGAGACATAAACTTGGCCCTGCCCAGAATCTGGGAGCTGAGAGACGCCAAGGGATCAGACAGCTGATGAAAGGAGCAGTGTCCACATATTTAGCATTTAGGAAATGCTGTCTCCTGCATGCCTGGGTCTGTGTGAGGCATAGATGATGAAGCAGAAAGCCTGTCCTTCTAGAGCTTGCATTGAGTAGCAAAGGAACTGAAGGGCTGGGATGCTGCTCAGTGGTGGAATGTGTGCTTACATGTTCACAGTGCTGGGTTCCTCCTCTAGTCGTCTTCCCACCTATCATTATACCCAGCAAAGATAACACTGAGGGAAAATCAAGCCCAAAACATTTTATCCATTTCCTGCACCCAGCCTCGCCGGGTACCGTTTTCCAACAGGCCCTGGCACTCACCTCTAAGAAGTCACAACACAAGATGGGTTTACCAAGACTCAGAACCTGCCCAGGTAGCTGGGGTACAGTAGTGTGGGGACAGGTTTGGTGGCCAGCACCCTTAACACCCTCTATCCACTGCTCTAGGACTAAGGGCATTCTGGACCTTACTGTCCCGATTTGCCCCTGAAACACAGACTTGGGAATAGACAGCTGTCCTAACCTCTAAGTTGACCCAAGGAAATGGAAAGAGGATGCTAGCTGCCTAGCAGAGCCAAATTACAAGGACAGCACTGTTACGGAGGCAGCATGACACTCCTCCTACACAGGGCTTTGCTGAATACTGAACAGTGTCAGCAGTGTCCCTTCTTTGGGAGAACCAGGAGTGGAAGAGTATTGACCTTTTACCAATTAGTGAAAAGGAAAGCTTTGGAAAATATTTATTCTGAGCTTCAATAGAGATTAGGTATAACTGACAAGGTCAGTCCTCAGCACACAGAGTGAGGGCTTTCTTTAATACACCCCTGCTGGGCCTTGAATCTCCTTGGACTGGATGAGGAGTGTAATGTTTACTTTTGGCCATTAGATGGAGACAGAGTACCCACATAGGCAAGCCCTCCATCTGCGGGCGGTAGATGCTCATGACATCCTGGAAGATAGAGAAGTTGCCATCCAAAGAAATCCCAGGCTTGAGCTAGGGTTTGACAGCCTCCTGAAAGGCTTATGCTAGTCCCAGAGCCAGTATGCTACTCCCCATCTGGTCCAGCCACACACACTTATGCACATATTCAGGGTCTCATCAGTGGGTGACAAATGACTGACAGGACCTAGGTGTGAAACAGAGGTTTCACAGTTCTCTCATCCAAAAGAAACAAACTGCCCCACTGGGTATTCTCCCTCCTGGTCAGCAAAATGAAACCAAATCCAAGACTGGGTTTTTAAAGTTTGTTCATAGATGCAGTTTACATTGCCAAGGTAAATATTTTCAAAACGGTACCTAGCCAAGACATAGTCACAGGAAAGCGAATGAAATTTAAACATCACAGCCCCTCAATTGCATGTACACGTTCTGAAGTCCCGAAGGTTCTGTAACATTGTGCTTACACGAGAGCATGCTTTTATAAAAATGGAGGGGAGAGTTTTTTTTTTTTTTTTTGGTTTTTCGAGACAGGGTTTCTCTGTGTAGCCCTGGCTGTCCTGGACTCGCTTTGTAGACCAGGCTGGCCTCGAACTCACAAAGATCCGCCTGCCTCTGCCTCTCAAGTGCTGGGATTAAAGGCGTGCGCCACCACCGCCCGGCGAGGGGAGAGATTTTTAACTGCTTTTGGTTAAGTCAACTGTCCCTTTGCAGCCATCCTGTCCCCTGTCACACCTTTTTGGGAGTCATGGAGTCAGTCTCAGGAGTATGGTGGACTTGACTAAGGGGAAGTGATCTGCGAATGTAGTACGAATGAATAGAATTCATGGGTGTGGCTTGCAGTCACTTCCCTGTGCTGGTCACTTTCTGGAGGGGTATTCTTCCAGGAATACACACCCCTTCCAACTCTGTGACAATTTACTGATGTTCTGACATGAAAGTGCAGGACCAAAGGGGATGAAGTCTTCAGAGCCATAATCCATCATCCTGTGGGAAACTCCACCAGGGAGCAGATGTGCAAAGCCAAACAGAGGATCTGGGGAGATACCCAGTGGGCAAAGTGCTCAGGCAGCACAGACACGAGGCCTGCGTTCGGATCCCCAGCATCCATATGTAAAAAAACTGGGCATGGTAAAGCCTGTTACTTTTGCACTGCGTAGGAGCCGAGACAGGGAGATTCCAGGGACTTGCTGACAGGCCAGTATACACTAAACACCAAACTCCATGTTCAGTGAAAGATTCCGTCTCAGAGCATGAGGTAGGGCTGCTGAGATGGCTCAGAGAATAAAGGCTCTCAATGCAGGGCATGCCACCTAAATTTCATCCTGTGACTCATTCCCAGAGAGAACCAACTGTTGTCTTCTGACGTCTACTCACACACCCCTTGCTCACCAAACAAACAAACATATAAAAGGACTGGAGAGGCAGCTCATTAGTTAAGAGTACTTGCTGCTCTTGAAGAGGATCCAGGTTCAGTTCCTATTGTCCATCCGGTTACAACCATCTGTAATCCCACTTTTAGAAAATCCAATGCCTTCTTCTGACTTCCCAGGACACCAGGCACATACATGGCATACAGACATACATGCAGGCCAAACACTCTTACACATAAAATAACAAATCTAATAAATAAAAATGTAATTTAAAAATAAGCCAGGTGTGGTTGTAAGGGAAGATAGATTAACATAAATTAGATGTAGTAAATATCCAGGGGTTTCTGATACAGTCTCTTAATCCGGGGCATGAAGATCAACTTGGCTGTGGGCAATTAGTTTATCAGCTTATGCACTAAAAACAAGGATGAAGTCAGGTGAAACAAGGGGAATCTCTATGGACTAAACAAGGAGGAAGCCAGGTGAAACAAGCAGAGACTCTATGGACTAAAAACAAGGTTTATGGCCTGGTATTGTTTTCAGCTGCTAAGTGGGCAGAGCCCAGATTAAGCTGAAGCAGGTGGAACAAGGAGAGATCCTATTTAAGGACAAGTGGATGGAGCCTGGGGGCCCCATGCTAGAGAGCTCTGATGCTAGAAAGAACAATGAGTAGTTTGTATCCTCTGATGGAGAAAGTGCTGGTGGACTGATGGCCAGATCTCCCTGAGGCAGAAAGAAGCTGGTGAGCAGAGAAAGCCTCAGCAAGACAGCAAAAGGCCAAGGACTAAACCCTGTGGCTCAGCTTTTGCCTAGAGGGGTTTGACCCATCCAAACAGTGGCCTGAACAGTGGCCGGCTTTAAAGACTGAGGCAGAGTGGCAGAGTTGCTGATACAAAGGAAATAAGTTGGCTTACAGATGGCTGAAGTCTCCCAGAGAGAAGAAAGCCTCAAGCCTTATTTAAGATGAAACCTCCATAGCCAATTTACCCTAATGGATCTATGTCTGAGATATTCCAGAAGAAAGACTGCTAAGTGCTTTAAAGGGTCTACCTCAGAGACTGTGTTCCTGACGACTGAGGACCTGCCCCAGAGGTCCTTCTAAATCCTTCTAAAAGGTTATGAAAATAGTTGTAATAGTTATCAATAGGTTTAGTGGGTAGGTAATAGGGGTTGTAGGCATTTGTAGGGTTAGTAGTTCAGTGGATGTTTATAAGTGAATATAGATATTAATAAATAAGTGTTTAATAATTAACAAGGTTGGGTTTCACATCTGTAATCAAGGAAAGAGGATCTTCTGACCTTTTTAATTTGAGGTCAGCCTGGGATACTTCAGAGTTTATCTCCCACTCACCTCCAAAGAGGAAGGAAGAAAGGAAGGAAGGGCTTTAGTCCATCCAAAGTCTGATCAAGAGAACAGTTGCCTTTCAGATCCATTCTCTCTCCCTCCCTCTCACATCCCCATTTTGACGTATTCTAACATCCTCTGTGACTTTTGTTTTGTTGTTGTTGTTTTGTTTTTTGCTTTGGAGCCAGGGTTTCTCTGTGTAGCCCTGGCTGCCCTGCAACTTGCTTTATAGACCATGCTGTTGCTGTTCTCAAACTCAGAGATCCACCTTCCTCTGCCTCCTTAGTGAGCCATGTGCCACCACTGCCCCAGTTGATTTTTGTTGTTGTGTTGTTTTTTTTTTTTTTTTTAACAGGGTTTCTCTGTGTAGCCCTGGCTGTCCTGGAACTCACTCTGTAGACCAGGCTGGCTTTGAACTCACAGAGATCTGCCTGCCTCTGCCTCCCAAGTACTGGGATTAAAGGTGTGCATCACCAAGCTCAGAGATTTTTTTTTTTTTTTAATACAGAAGTTCCTTTATAAGTCTATATAACCCAACAGCCCAAATTTGGGTATTTTAAAATGATATTTATAAACTTTTATCCTAATTCCATCAAGATCAGACAACATAGCCCTTTGACTGTGTTCTTTGAAGCTTGTGTGGACTTGTCTTGTGTCCAGCATAGAGTCTGTCTGCAGAAGTGTTCTGGGAAATATTTGAAAACAATATATGGTCTCAGACCAGTGAGATGGCTCACTGATAAAGCCACTTATTGTCAAGTTTAAAGACCTGGGTTCCATCCCTGGACCCACATAGAGAAAGGTGAGAATCAACTGCTGAAGGTTGTCCTTTGACCTCTACATGTGTACTGTGGTACAAGTGTGTGAGTGCACACACACACAGACACACATACACACACATACAGACACACACACAAAATAAATAAATCATGTAATGAAAAATAAAAAAATGTTTTAAAAAAAGGGTATATATTCTCCAGGCATCAGGGGTAGGATCACATGTTTTGGTTTTTTGTTTGTTTGTTTTTTCTGAGCTGTCTTTATTTACACTTGGTTTTGAGTCTGTTTGTGCTATGGCCTCACTATTACTGCAAAATTACCCATTTTTCCTTTTAATGTGTCAGTTTTATTCCAGATATATTTTGGAGCATGTTGTTATAGTCATATAAAATTTAAAGTGTTATAGGTTCCTGGCATGTAGCCCTGAGACATCATGAAATCCCTCTTTATCTAGGCCCAGTGTTTTGTTTTGTTGAGATGAGGTCTTGCTATGTAATCCAGGCTGGCCTGGTGCTTCTGTGTAAGCTTAGGCTGGACTGATCTTGAACTCACATCATTCAGTCTCAGCCTCCCTGAGTACAGGGATTACAGGCGTACACCAGCTGACCCAGCTTCCTAGTAAAGTTTTGGTTGTATGGTCTAGCCAAATGAGATTTGTTTTAGTACAGTGGTTTCATTGCATGTATCTTCTTCCACCTTTCTATTCTATTTTCAGTCTTTCTTTGTCTTTATACTTAAAGTCTCTCTCTCTCTCTCTTTGTTTTTTTTTTTTTTTTTTGAGACAGGATTTCTCTGTACAGCCCTGGCTGTCCTGAACTCACTTTGTAGATCAGACTGGCCTCAAACTCACAGTGATCCACCTGCCTCTGTCTCCCGAATGCTGGGATTAAAGGCGTGCGTTACCATGCCCAGCTGCTTAAAGCTTAAAGTCTCTTATAAGCAACATGTGGTAGTGCTTTTCCTTTCTCCGATTTCCTTTGTCTTTTAGCTGGAATATTTAATACATTTACATCTAATTTAATCTTGATGCATTTAGGTTCAACTCTTTCATATGATGTTTTTCTTATCTGTCTTGTCCTATACATTTAAATGTCCTTTCCTCGCCCTTTCCTTCCTTCTTTATATTAATTGTATATATTTAGATTTTTTCTTACTTTTAATTACACACGTATGTGTTTGTGTAAGTGTATATGTATGTGAATGAAAGTGCCCAGAGGGCCCAAGGTGTCAGATCACCCTGGGGCAGGAGTTACAGGTGGTTGTGAGCTGCCACGTGCTTCTGGGGCCAAACTCAGGTCCTCTGCAAGAGCAACAAGTGTTCTTAACAGCAGAACCACCTCTCTAGCCCCCTATACTATTTATATTTTGTGTTGTGTGTTTCCTCTAATATATAGTTGTATACATTTTTAGTGGCTTCTTTATAAGTCATAGTACAAATCCTTGACTATCCATCAAAGTCAAATACTGTACAAGTGGCAACTTTTGCCATTTGCTGCTATTGTTACTTTGTTACATATGAACCTGTGCAGTATACTTATGAATCACTTTATCAAGATGTATGCATAAGCAAATAATTATGCCCAGTTTAACCGTATTGTAAAATGAGTTTACAAAGAAATAAATGTAATTGGCATGTTGGTCATGATACAGAATATTTCATTTTTAAATTTTATTTATTTTTATTTGATATATATGAGTGTTTTGACTGCATGTATGTCTGTGTACTCTGTGCATGCAGCAAAGGTCAGAAAAGGGCCTCAAATGCCCTGGAACTGGAGTTACAGATGGCTCTGAGCTACCAAGCAGGTGCTTGGAATTGAACCTCGGTCTTTTGGAAAGAGCAGCCAGTGCTTTTAACCATTGATCCGTCTCCTCAGCCCTGATCCAGAGTATTTTGATCACCTTAAAGAGTCCCCTGAGTTGGGCTGGGGAAGTGGCTTGACTGGTAGAGAGCTTGCCAGGGAGCGTAAGGACCTCTGTTCAGCCCTCAGAACCCATGTATATGAAAGCCAAGCAGAGTGGTGGACTTAGAATCTCAGTACGAGGAGGTGGATCCCTGGGCATCAATGGCCTACCAGTCCATGGAGAGTTCCAGTCAGCGAGAGACAGGTGATTTTCAAACTGATGACCGAAGGCAAGTGATCCTTAAGCTAGAGCGGTCCCTGTGTCCCCAGGCCTCTTTTTCCCAGCCTCCTCTCATAGGGTTCTCTACTAGAAATGGCAGCCCCAAAGCCCTGGCCTTCATGCCACACTCCCTATTCCTCTGCCCGTAGCCTTTCCCATGGCCCCATCAGCCCACTCTACCTCCCTAACACCTCTGGATCCTTCCTTTCCTTGTGGCTCGCATTACCGTCTCACCAGCAAGAACGACGCAGCACACACACAGGATCCTTCTGCAGCAATGCTTTAATGCATCTTGAGAGGGAGAGCATAAGCTTACAACGAGTAAAATGGAGACCCCAAACGGCAGAAACCCATCCCTTATATAGGAAACTGTCCTTCGCTTAGGATGTGTCAGTCCCTGATTGGCTGTTGCTCATCAGGCAAGATGACGCCACGGGAGAGGCAGAGCACATCGAGTGGAAATTCCCTTCGCACATGCGCAGACTGGTTGTTTATCAGCATGGGACACAGGATGTCAGCGCCATCTTGTAATGGCGACTGTGAGTGCGGCCTCTCACATTTCCTGTCTCCTCTCAAGCTCTCTGGCCTTGCAATTGCCTCTCAGCTCTGCCTCCTGTCGTGCCCACCACATCCACTCACACTGGGAAGCCTCTTGCTCCTTGTTCAAAACCCAAATGGTGCAGAAAATGCTCAGTGCAAAGGCTGCCTGAAGACCCTTTCTTCAGACACCAAGGTGGTTCATCTCTGAGAGAGAGAGAGAGAGAGAGAGAGAGAGAGAGATGCTGTGAAGCACATCTGGAGGTCAAAAGATAACTTGTAGGAGTTGGTTTTCTCCTCCTACCACATGGGTGCTGAGCATCAAATTCAGGTCATCAGTCTTAGCAAGAGCCTTTGCCCACTGACGCATCTTGCCTACCTTCCACCTAATGTATTTATTTATCTTTTCCCCCCTTTATTTTATGTGTATGGGTGGTCTGCCTGCATGTGTGGCTGTGCACCACAGAGGCCAGAAAACAGTGTTGGATCCCCTGGGACTGGACTTACAGATGGTTGGGAAGCTAACATTTGGATGCTAGGAGTCCAAGCTGGGTCCTTAGGAAGATCAGCCAGTATTCTTAACTATCTCTCCAGGCCCTTATTTCTTTTTGAGACAGGAGCCTCTGTCATTGAACCTGGAACTCGTTGATTAGCTTGCACTTGTACGGCCATCAAGCCCAAGGATCCCTCCTGTCCCTGCCTTCCCAGTGCTGAGATTTGGGCATGCATGTAGTGTTTGGCCTTTGCATGGGTGCTAAGATTTGAACTCTGGTCCTCATGCTTGCACAGCTTTTCTCTGTAGGTGGCTAACGTGGTCAGCTCCTTGTTCAGATCTTTGGAGAAAACCTATACCCCAAAACCAAAATAGTGTGTGTATTCCACAGCCCTCTTAAAGGGGAATAGCTAACCCACAAGTTGGCTCTATTGCTCTATTCTTTTCTGTAATGAATGGTTGCTTTTACTGACTTCCCTAAGGTTCTAGTATGACTCACTGATCTATAAGTTCATCTGATCCTCGGTTTACCACATATGGCCTCTTACTGGACACTCCCTCCATCCCTTCCTTTTTTTCACTTGGCAACATATCATGGAATCAATCACTCCCGAATCAATTCACAGAGCACTTCCTCATTTCGTATGACAGAGACACACTGTTCCCCATACGCTGGGGCACGATTTATTCAGCCAGCCCTCTAGGATGGGCACTTAGGTTGTTTCCAGCCTTCCCCAACATTGACACGGCTGCAGTGAATCACTGTGGTGTGGTTTCACACTTGGGCTAGGAATCTGGGAGACGCTGGGTGGAAGGGCGTAGGCATCTGTGATTTGTCAGTCTTTATTAAATTTCCTCATTGGGTCCACAGCAATCTGTATCTCTCTGTTCCTGAGAACAGACCTATGTGAGAACCCAGGAGTCTTTGAGACATGAAGCACTGTCTCAGTTCTGTGGGCTGTTTCACCTTGAAACAGGGCTGGGGGCAAACCCCATTCTCTTCAGGTTTTTTTTTTAATTATTTACCTTTATTTTACATGCATTGGTGTTTTGCCTGAATGTATGTGTCTATGTGAGAGCATCAGATCCTGGAGTTACAGACAGCTGGCAGCTGCCATGTTGGGGGCTGGGATTTGAACCTGGGTCCTCTGGAAGAGCAGTCAGTGCCCTTAACCGCTGAGCCATCTCTCCAGCTCCTCTTCAGGTTTTTAAATACATATATATTTATTTTTACTTTTGAGTGTTAGCATTCACCTGCACGTATGTGTGTTCACCACGTGTGTGCCTGGTGCCTGCGGAGGACGTTGAATCAGGTGGTTGTGGGTCACCATGTGGGTGTAGGGAACCCAACCCAGATCCTCTACGAGAGTAGCCTTAAGCCCTAAGCTGTCCAGCCATCTCCATTCCCCTCAGTTTGGGGACTCCATTCTTCTTTGCAGGAGCTCATGATTGCTACAGTTTCCCTCTCCACGCACCTGACCATCCCCAAAGTACGAGTCTGATGATTTGTCCCTAGCCTGCCTAAGAACTACCGTACCTCCAGGTTACAAATGCAACCCTTTAACAAACTGAGGATTCTGGCTCTCCTACCTCCTCCCCATCACATCCATTTCGTTTCCTACTGAAAAGTTCCTAACTGTGGCTCCAGGACCTCCATAGGACCCGGACCTCCATAGTGTTTGCTGTGGCCACCCCTTTCCTAGCTGGGGTAACCCTTGGGAAGGTTTGGCGCCCTTGTTTCTATGAGGCCCCGCTTGTAGCAAGCTCGTAGCATCCCACCAGGTCCCCCTGGCCTTTATTTTCTTAGAATTTAGCGCAAACCAGGCTCGGAATTCGTATCCCTGGTGAAGCATCTACTGAGTAAATCTTAAGGGAACTGAGACCTTTGGGGTGTCCACGCCCTGCAGCCTCTTCCGCAGTATGGCCACCAGGAGGCGCTATGCTCCCTCTGCGGCTCCAAGAGATGGAACCAGGAGCGGCGGGCGGTGCAGTGGGGACCCGCTTCTCCAGCCAGCGGCAGCAAAATCTATGGCATCAAATAACTGAGGAATTTCCCCAGGTTCTCGGCCACCTGCTGTCAGGAGGAAGAGAGAAGGAAAGAAAGAAAAGGGGAGATGGGATCTGCTGTCCTTGGGTCTGGGAGAATGAGCCACCTAGCCGACATCAGACCTTCGCTTCTCTCTGGCCTTTGGTCTCCCACTTAAAAACCGTTTCGCTGATGTCCTTTGAAGTCAGTGAATCCGCCTTCAATCCCAGCACTCTGAAGCAGGTATATCATATAGGCACAGACTGTCCTATCCAACCACCAGCCTCAAGTCTCCTTGGGGTGAGGAGACAAATGGGTCTGTCTTCCATTGAAAAGAATCTCTTTCCTGTATACTGAGAAACCAGAAGGGACCTCCCCAGAATGTGTTTCCACGGTGACACACATAGCTATCTAATGAGTTTTTTAAAATTTAACTTTATTATTATATTTAATTTTGTGTATGTGTGGATATGTGCACAAAGGTGCAGGAGCCTGAGGAGGCCAGAGGGTCAGGTCCCCTGGAGCTGGAGCCGGCAGACAGCTGTGAGCCACTTGACCATGATGCTGGGAACCAAACTCAGGTCCTCTGCAAGCTCTTACCCCTGAGACGCCCCTCCAGCCACCCTCTATCCACTCCTCTCTTGAGAAAGGGTCTCCTGTATCCTAGGCTGACTTCAGGCTTGCTATGTGGCCAAGATGACTTTGAACTTCGGATCGTCTTTCATCTATCCCCTCAGTGCTGGCATGACAGGTGTGTGCCACCCACCACCATGCCTGTGTACACGGCACTAGGATGGAATATAGTCTCTTCTGGACAAGCACTGTACCGACTAAGCTACATTGTAACCCTAATGCTTTTTTTTTCTTTTTGGTTTTTCAAGACAGGGTTTCTCTGTGTATCCTTGGCTGTCCTGGACTCACTTTGTAGACCAGGCTAGCCTCGAACTCGCAAAGATCCGCCTGCCTCTGCCTCCCGAGTGCTGGGATTAAAGGTGTGCGTCACCACCGCCTGGCCCCTAATGCTTTTTAAAGACAAACAAATAAATAAAAATAAACTGTGTCTCACAGGACTAGAGTGGCCTCTGTCTCAGCCTCGCATTTGCTGAGATTACAATGGCAGTTATGACCAGCCCCAGAGGGACAGTGTCTGCAGGCTGTGACCATCCATAACTGGTGGGACGTTTCGCTGTGGGATGGGACTGGAATAAAGAAGGCAAAGAACTGAACGGCTTCGGGGAAACCAGGGACCATCATTCCCAGCTCAGGGGCAAGCAAAGGCCATCTGAGAGGACATTGGGGCTCTGGTCACTTCTGAGGGAGAGTCTCTCTGCAGCTCTCCCACAGCCCGCAGGTGGCTCACAGCTCCAGTACAGCGGGGCTCATTCCAGCCCCAAGGATCCACCCTCTTTTCTACCTGGATGTAGGATGTGGGGGGCTGGGTTGGGTCTTAGGATTTTTCTAGAGCAGACTGTGCCAACCGGGCTAATGTTTTGTTGGGGGGGGGAGTTGGTGCAAAGATATACTCAACAAAACTTCCGTCTTAACCGTTTCTAAGGGAGGTTCATGCACGAATCTCATTCGCACTGCTCTGGAGCCTCACCATGGACCATCTCCAGAACTTTTATCTTGTAAAACTGGAGCTCTGTCCCCATCAAACTCTAAGTCCTTGTCCCGATCTCAAGTGCCAGTGGCATGAGTCAGACCTCTAAGAGTCTGACTGAAGTTTCCAGATTCTTGGGTCCCAAAACAAAGAATTGTACCAGGGACACATGGCAATAGGAGCAGAGATGGTTGATTAAGGGAGAAAAAGAAGGGCAGGTGATGTGGTTCTGTGGGTAAAGGCACTTGCCACACTAAGCCTGATGACCAAACCCAACCAAATCTCCATCAGCTGCGTGGTGGTGCACACTTTTAATCCCAGCACCAGGGAAGCAGAAGCAAGTAGATCTCTGTGCATTCCTGGCCAGCCTGCTGCACATACTGAGTTCCAGTCTAGCCAGGGTTGCATACGAAGACCCTGCCTCAAAACAAACAAATCAACAGAGCTTGCTTCAGCAGCACATATACTAATTGGAACTATATGGAGGTTAGCATGACCCCTAAGCATTCCATATTAAGGTAAATAAAAATTTCCAAAAATATGTTAAAAATAAAAAAGACAAGCCAAGTGTGGTGGCACACGCCTTTAATCCCAGCACTTGGGAGGCAGAGGCAGATAGGTCTCTGAGTTCGAGGTCAGCCTGATCTACAGAGTGAGTCCAGGACAGCCAGAGCTGCACAGAGAATCCCTGTCTTGAAACATCAAAGAAGAAAAAAGAAAAGGTTTCTTTTGGGCTGGAGAGATGGCTCAGTGGTTAAGAGCACCGGCTGCTCTTCTAGAGGACCTGGGTTCAATTCCCAGCACCGACATAGCAGCTTACAACTGTCTGTAACTGGGGGCTGGAGAGATGGCTCAGCAGTTAAGAGCACTGGCTGCTCTTCCAGAGGTCATGAGTTCAATTCCCAGCAACCACATGGTGGCTCACAACCATCCATAATGAAATCTGGTGCCCTCTTCTGGCCTGCAGATATACCTGCAGACAGAACACTGTATACATAATAAATAAATCTTTAAAAAAAAAAAACTGTAACTCCTGTTCCAGGGGATCACACATGCATACAGTCAAAACACCAACGTACATAAAGTTTAAAAAGAAGAAGAAAACCCCACTCCCGAGAATGACATGAGCTTCTGAGCTGGGTAAATGCTTGTGCTCAGAACTGGCTTACAAGGCTCATGACCCTGCCCAGCACTGTCTCTCCTGTCTTTGTATCCAGCAGGCTTTTTCTGAGCATGCTTTGTCTGTTATTGTAGTCCAGGTAGAGAAAGGTCTTCCAGTCCTGTTTTGTCTACTGGCTTCTTGCATATACTAATCCTACTGGTCCACCCAGTCCCTATTCTCCTACTGCAGTTCCGCCCATTGTACTCTATCTCTAAGACCGCCTGGAAGCACCCTCGGAGGGCTCCCACGGCCTGAGCCTTTCGTGACTGGCTTCCTCTATGTACTGTGGTTTCTATAAGCTTATCTGTAGTAGCACATGTCAGAATGTTTGTTTTTCTTTTCCTTTTCAAGGCAGGACAATATTCCAGCATAATCCACATTTGTGAGTTCATTGTCAGTGGACCTGTGGGTTACGACCATCCTCTGGCAATTCTGAGTGTGCCAGGATCCTCCAGCCCCGTGGATCTCACCCTTCCTCATGCTGCAGCCCTTTAATACAGTTCCTCATGTTGTGGTGACCCAGAACCATAACATTTTTGTTGCTACTTTATAACTGTAATTTTGCTAATGTTATGAGTCATAACGTAAATAACTGTGTTTTCCGATGATCTGAAGTGATCCCTGTGTAAAGGTCATTCCACTCAAAAAGGGTCGCCACCCACAGGCTGAGAAACACACTACTCTAGAGGACCAGAACCAATAAATGAATGTATATTATTGCTAGGTTTGTTTACACAATGATGCGCATCACCCAGCAGTGGCCATCTTCACACCGGAGAGGCTGAGAATCAGTAGCTCCTTAGGCCCAAAGACAGGCTGTCTCAGTTATCCTAAGTCTAGCACTGAAGACCTGGAGGACTCCTGGAGAGCCACTGTTTTCGGTCCACTTGGAAGCCCTAAAAGACTGGGCTTAATATCAGTGAAGGGTGGCAGCAATGGCATAGATGACCGCCCATGAGAGTAGATGAACTTGCCAGCATGAGACAGAAAGGCAAGCAGGCAAAAACCAAAAGCATGTCCTTCCAATCTCTTCTGGCAGAACATGCCACCCCTCCCTATTCATTGTGGGTCTTCCTACTTCAGCAGATTTAATCAAGAAAACACCCCATAGGTGTTCTCAGAGGCCTGTCTCGTAGTTGATTTCACATCCATCAAGATGACAATCAAAACTTACCATCAGTAAGCAATGCTGTGATTGGCTAGAGGCAATCAGCTTCTATGCCTCTTTTGCTCTGGCCTTGGCCAGTATGCACACAATAAATGGTTCAAGTTTTGTTGTTTTGTCTTATGCAGTTCTGGGGTTGGAACCCAGAGCCTCAGTGAGTCCAGTGCTCTACCCCAGAGCCAAGCAGTTTTACTTTGTTAAGATAAATTTATTTTTATTTTAAGTGTATGTCTGCAAGCCGTGTGCATGCAGTGCCTGCAGAGGCCAGAAGCTGGGACTGGAGCTACAGAAGGTTGAGAATTTCCACGTGGGTGCTTCGAATCAAACCTAGGTCCACTGCAAGTGCAGTAAGTGCTCTTGGTTGCTTACACATCTCTCCAGCCTATGTTTTGCAAAGTTACACACTGAAGATCTGGAGACCTCATCTTGATCAGCTCTTTTTCCCTTCTGCAGCTCCAGAAAATACAAACCCAGAAGAAGCCATGGCAGAGATTTGGGAAGCTCAAGTCTGCAGGAGGACGGACATATTCCTGGAAACCGGGGGCCAAGCCTGGTGGCTGCTCTACCTCGTGCATACCAAAATATGACCTAGGCAAGCTTCCTCAGGCAGAGCAGGAGAGTCTTCAGGCTTAGGACATTGGACAAGTGCATCTTGTGCCCGGTACACAAGCCTTGGGCTGAGCTTTATCCCTGGGCAACCTCCATTCCAGCAGTCACTGATCCCCAAAGCCTGGGAAACAGGCCAGAACCTGGGGTCACTTTTTCTTGCTATGGACACCTTAGGTCCTAGAACACATCCCTCATTTGAATGAGCATTCGGATGACAGACGGCAGCATACAGCCCAACTTCCATTCTGTCGTTCCCACCTCTTCTACAGGTACAGAAGGCTGGAAGGCTGGCTCTGCCCAGCCTCCTGCTCATGGTCAGAGGGTCTCCTGAGGTTCCCAGTTGCTGACTCTAGCTTGGAAAGCCAGGATCCCCCAGAAATCTCCAGGGCTACCACAGCTGAACTGGGAGCCACCTTCAGCTTCACCCCATCCTCCAAAGGCCCTCCAACCTCTCCAGGCTAGAAATGGCTTTCCCAGCATGCATGCTACCAGCCTGGTCCCTGAGACCAGGCCCTCACAGCAGTTGCTAGGCTGTCCAAAGAGGGTGTAACCAGTGTCCTGCAGAGAGCACAGTATTTGTAGGCTGAGCTGGTATAGGGACACCCACAACCTATCTGTGGAGGGCATTCGTGGGGTACCCTCCCTTCGAACTTTCTAGAAAGGTCCCCGCCCTTCTCGTTCTTGTCCTGTGGTTGGGGGTGGAGGGCAATACCAGAGTTGGCTGCTAGGCTTCCTCTTTGCCCAGCTGGCTGGGCAGAGACAGAGCCTTGGATCTTCAGCCCCTTACAGGGTTACCAAGGGCCACCCAAGTGCTATGTGTCCACTCCCAGATGTCTCAGCTTGTACCTGCAGCAGTCCAGGGCTGCTTGAAGAGGGTTTATCTACACAGGGGTTTTGGGTGCTGGGGCAGACCCTTATCTCTCAACCAAGGGCCTACCCTACAGTTGGGGCTTTGTAATCTGACATTGTGATTTTTCATCCTTGTTTTCTCCTCCCCAGGGAGGGGAGATTTGCTGAGTCATGCTGGAGAGGTGGTTGCAGGGGCTTGGGGGTCTAGGCAGCTGGAGGGCTCTGATAAGTCTGAGGCTGGGCTGAGGGGCGCTGGGGAGCACAGGGAGGAAACCAACAGCCGATGGTCTCCAGCTAGGATTGTAGAGCTGTAGAGCTGTCCAGAGGAGGCTGAGCCCTGAGTCCTGAATCTTTGCTTCTGAGAAGTCTAGAGGAGGGTCCCAGAGAAGTCTGGGGGGCGGGGGGGGGCCATGTACGCCTTCCAAGCTTTTCTGCATCCTGTGATTGTCTGGACAGTGACTGGCCATGGTGGGGTATACCAGGTCACTCTGCAGCCGGCCTCAGGGCCTGTCTTCTCCACTAAGGCCTTCCTCTTTAACAGATCAAATTCCTCTGTGCTTCTTAAAACAAACAAACCAAACCAACCAAGAAAACCAAACCAAAACAACAACAACAAAATCTTCCCTGACTCTTGGGGCTGGGTTTAGCAAGTCCCTTGGTCTCTCAGAGCCACTAAATATCTTAGGGTCTCTCCAACTCTTACGGGAATTGTTTTCTAAAAGTCTAGACCTGTCTGATGCCCGCAAACCCTCAAAGGATTGGTGGCAGGCTCCAGGATCTCCTGTCTGCTGCAGTGGCTAAGGAAAGTGTACCTTGCCTGACTCCCATCTGCCTCTATCTTCCCCCTGTACACTTTCTGAAGAGTGCTGTGACCCGGCTTCTAGTGCCTAACTCCCCAGCCTCTCCAGGATCTGGCAGTTGAGTGAGCCACACACAGATTTGGGGGTTATGCTGGGCATAGAGAAAAGGCAGACAGAATGGTCCAGTGGGGCAGTACCAGGGCTTCTCTAGGACACTCCCTACTTAGTTTATGTCTGATTTCCTGAAGGCCAGTGTACAACCACTGCCTTGAGGAAGGGGGGTGACTGACACCTCTGAGTCTGTGGCCACACATCCCCTGCTGCTCCCAAAAGGGACTTTGGGGACAGGAAGAGCTGCCCACAGTGGTCGCTTTGGTCCCTTCCTGCTGCCCAACTGAGCTCAGAGATAAGTCCTTGTGTGGCCCAGAGAGGCCAGGGGCCCAGAACTTCCCCAGAAATCATGTCAGAATCCCCCATGTGGAGGAAGGGGTCTGAGGACCATGATAACCCCTCTATTTTTAAGAGATCCGGGAGGAAGTTCTAAGTCACCCTTGGCAGAAATAGCTCCGAGCTTCTGCCTGGCGTCTGTGGCTGCAGCTGGTGGCAGGGTCGGGTGGGAGTGTGTCACAGTTGGGACCATGGTTCAACGGCAGGGTACCACCTATGCCCCAGCCTGGCTTGGAAGGTTGGGCCTGTGCTCCAAAACCAGAGCTGTTCCTAAGGATAATACGGACATTTATTGTGCCCTGCTGTCTCATGGGAGGTGCCGAAATCATGACACAAATGCCAGAAGGTAAAGGACTGCTGAGGAAGCATGGAGTCTGAGTTGCAGTAGGGTGGTTAGGGGAAAGAAATAGATAGCCATGAAAGAGCCACTGGAGTAAAGGGAACAAGAACAGAGGCCCAGCATTAGGGGCATTGGCAAGTACTGGTTATGGCATACCATTTACAAATCCACAAGGGGTTTGTATATTCTGGCCTCTCTGGCCTCAGTTTCCCTACCAGGAAAATGGGAGTAATAACAGCATGTTTTGAACTTATTAAATATACCTCTTGTTCCACTGCCTGGTGCTGTGTGAGCTCCCAAGTAATATTAGACGTTAACTTCTTACCAGCAATGCCAGGTAGGAGGTGAACAGCAGAAACATATCAAATGTCACTTTTCTGTTGTCCCAATCTTCAAACTGAATCTCCACGGTGTGGTTTCTTTCAAATAGGCAAGCTCCAGCCTTCTCTTCCCCATCGTTGTCACCTCCACCCTTCACTCCCTTGTTCAAGAATCAACAGAAGGGTCTGGGCATGGTGGCCCTCACCCATTGTCCTAGCACTCAGCAGGCTGGGGCAGGAGGATCAACAGTTTGAAGCCAGCCTGGCTACATAATGAATGTGATGCCAGCCTGGATGACATAGAAAGACTGTTTCAAAAAGGGGGAAAAAATGACAAAAGGCAATCTAAGGGATGCTGGAGAGGCAGGTGGAAGATTCAGAATTCCAGAGGCGACAAAGGTGAGGGAACTTCTGGCCAAGCCACCCAGCCATGCCAGCAGCCAGCATGCCTGAGCCCCCATCCCACAACCATGTCCAGGTCTTTCCTTCCACACCTAGGGCTTTTGGTGAGGCCTCCTCAGGTAGCCCTTTGACTTGGTGATTCTCGGGTCATCACTATTCTCACCCCACACTGCACCTCTTTCATTAGCTCTGTTTATCCTGTGGCGGCACCCCCCCACCCCCACCCCACCCTGGAGAAACTGAGAGTGTTGGCTGTTGTCCAAAGAACCTGACCTTTCTTCCTAGACGGCGGCCTGGTGGGTGACAGATCTGTGATGGATCTGAGCGAATGACGGTCAACTCAGTGACACCATCATTGTGCTTCTTGGGATCTTGGGTCCAGCTCTCACGTACGACTCTACTGGACACATTGCTCTGCAGCACCCTGGGTATCTGCTTGGGCCTCAGTTAGGCAGAAGGGGGATCTGCAGCGCAGACTGGTCCTGGGTTGGAAGGTCCTCTGCCCAGCACCCCTCTTCCCAATGGGCAAGGAAACACAGGACCCTTCTCTCCTTCCTTCCTTCCTTCCTTCCTTCCTTTCTTTTCTTCCTTTCTTCTCTTTCTTTTCTTCCTTCCTTTTTTCTTTTCTTCCTTTCTTACTTCCTCTTTTCTTTCTTTCTTTTCCTTTTTATTGCCTTTCTTCCCTCTCTCCCTTCTTTACTGTTTATTTATTTATTTTGACAGGGTTTCATGCAGCCCAGGTGCCTCAAACTTACTATATAGCTAAGGATGGCACTGAATTTCTGGTCCTCCCACCTCTGTCTCCCAAGCATCTGAGAGCACAGCATGCTGGGATCAAATTTATGGCTTTGCCCATGCTGAGCGAACACAGTACCAACTGAGCCACACACACATACACACCCTGCCCCTTCTGTCTCTCTTTTAAAATAAAAGAACTCATGATTGGTCTTCCTTGGATTTCCTCCCCAAAACACTTTCAGTTATATTAAAAAAAAAAAAAAAACCACGGAAACCCCAGAAGAAAGTAGAGGACATAAAAATAATTCACACTCCAAATAATTCACACTCCAAGCTAACCCTGACTGGGACCTGTGGCTCCCTCCGTAGATGGTTCCCATGGTAAGGAGTCAGGCTGAGTGTGGCCATGCTGAGCACCAGGAGTGACGTCATCCCAAGTGACTTTTCCCTGTACGTCCCAAAGCACTTGAGATACTGAATGGGAGCTCTCTGAGGACCCTGCTTCCCCTTCCTCTGCCTCCTGTTCTCCTGGGCTCTGTCTTTTCTTCCCCAGTCATCCACTCTCACTCTCAAGCTCTGTGTCTTTATTCCTAGTCAGGAATAAGCTCATCAGCAAGGTTGTAGCTTTCTGGATTGTGACAAGTGCTGTGCTGGACAGTCTAGTGGCTTTGCTAAGTGTAAAGAGTCCAACTGTTACCTGAGACCTTGGGGCACAGAGGGAGAGGGCAGTGTGAGAAAAGGTGAAGTGGCCTAGTTGTTCTGTGCTCCTAAACCTTTTCCTCATGTGTGTCCTGAGGCACTGGAACTGGCTATAGAACAGGAATTTTGCTCTGGAACTTGCATAGGAGCTGGAACACAGCAGCTCTATTCCCCTGCGGGATGTCTGTGACAGGGTCCTCAGCCTGGGCCTTCCTGAAACTGATTCTCAGCTGTTGTCACAACAGTAGTCAGGGACCTTAGAGGCCTCTTTTTCCCTCCCAGCTCTTGTCTCTGCGTAAAGTGGTTGGAAGTCTCTCTTTTCTCTCCTGTTCCCCTGTTTCCCGCGCTCTGGGCCACCATGCCCCTGATAACACTTGGAAGGTGCTATCGACCCGGGAGTGTCCTCCCACCCAGCCCACTGCCAGGCTCCATGCTGACAGTTGGCAGCCGGCAAGGGCTGATAAAGTTATCAGGCCAAACCTGAGCGTGCCTGGGTCAGAGTGTGTCCTGCCTCAGATTTCCCTCCAGTTCCCTTCAGCACTCACAGTCCCCAAGAACCACAGGCTCTGCCTGGCTCTAATAGGGCCCAACCCCAGCTAGACCTACGGGGACCACTAGGGTGGCACCCTCCCAGAATTAATACTGTGTATCCTGGGAAGAGTCAAGTGTCCACTGTCTAGACCTCAGTACCTTGGAAATTCCTTCTCAACTTCCAAGGATCCAGAGACTCCCGTGGACCTAAATTTATTAGGACAAGCAGGCATCGATCCCAAATGACAAACACCTTGTATCTGCTTGAAGGTTGCTTTTAGGGCTGGGGCTGGGGCAGGGGCAAGCCAGTCAACATTGCTAAGACAAAAATAAACTTGTCCCTAAGAAGCTCTATATCCATGTAACAGGAACCTGGAGAGGCCAGCAGTTTGGAAGGAAGGAGCGGAAAGGCAAACCTCAAATTAATATAAAGCTCAAGTTATATTTGAGCTGAGGGAGTCTTTTTTTAATACCAATGATAATGTTATCATTCATGCCCATTGCAGAAAAATAGCATGCACGGGCACACACACACACCTCAGAAAAAAAAGACAAAAGCACACGCACACCCTCCCTTCAGCAGTGGCCCCTGTGGACACTCCTACCTACTTCCTCCTGCTATGTGTGCATATAACGAACAGAACAGGATCATAGGGCATGTGATGATCTTTTTCAAAAAAAATTATTATCTATTTTATGGATGTGGGTACTTTATCTATATGTGTGTCTATGGATCACTTGCCTAGTGCTCTCGGATCCCCAGGAACTGGAGTTACAGATGGTTGTGAGTCACCATGTGGGTGCCGAGAACTGGACCTGGGTCCTCTGGATTAGCAAGAAGCCAGTGTTCTTAACCATTGAACCTTGACCCAGGCCTGTATATCGATATGTGTGTGTCGGTCAGTGGGGGTGGAGGGAGAGTATGAGCAGGTGCCTTCCAGAAGTCAGAGGCACCAGATTACCTGGGGCTGGAGTTACAAGAGATTGTGAGCTCTTTGTTTTGTTGTTTTTTTTTTTTTTAGATTAAAATCTTTCATACTGGAGGCTGACTTTGACCGCTCTATAGATCCTCTGGACTCTACCTCACGAGAGCTGGGATTATAAGCACGTGTGGGGCCTGATGTTTGCAAACAGCCTATAAACATCCTTATGTATCCTGTATTTATTCTAGGCTGTTTCTCCCCCTCCCCAATTTTCCTCTCATACTTTAAGTCATTGCTTCACGGCAGAATAGCACCTAACACAAGCAAGTGCTATGCAAGGGTTATGTTGTTCAGGAGTGATGAGAGACAATGGGCAAAGGGGGCTGGAGAGATGGCTCCACAGTGGAAAGTGCTGGCTGCTCTTGCAGAGGACCCAGGTTCAGGCCCCAGCATCTACATGGCAGGCTCACAACCATCTGTAGTTCCAGATCCAGGGGATCCAATGCCATCTCTGGCCTCTGCAGACACCTACATACAAAATCACGCACGCACATACACATGAAATAAAAACAAATAAATCTAAAAAAAAGAAAAAAGAAACAAGTGAGAAAAGGCTTGGGCATGGTTAGTTCGGGCTCCTTATCCCCCATAAATTTCTTATTCTTGGTTGGCAGGCTCAGAGGCTGGGAGGAGCATGGAGGGGCACCAGGCAAACATAGCTCTGCTCTTTTGAAGATTGGTTGGTGTTGTGCTCTGGTGCTTCCAGTCACCTTATAGGCGCCCCTTCAGACCAATTCTTTGTTTTTGTTTTGTTTTGTTTTGTTTTGTTTTGAGACAGGGTTTCTCTGCATATCTCTGGCTATCCTGGAACTCACTTTGTAGACCAGGCTGGCCTCGAACTCACAGAGATCCGCCTGTCTCTGCCTCCCAAGTGCTGTGATTAAAGGTGTACACCACCATCCCCAGCTACTCAGACTAAGTCTTAAAAAGCACACTCATCCTTTTCAGATCATGTATAGAGATGTGGCTCCAGCCATGTGGCCAGCTGGTTCTCATAGACCCTGGGAGTGTTTTTTCCTTTTTCCCTTTTTTTTTTTTTTCACAGACAAGGTGCACACATTCTCTGTGCCCACTCATGTCTCTTGATTGCCTTCTTAGGATCAGGTCAAGGGCTGATCATAGTTTGAAAACTTTCTTTGGGGCCCCTGAGCTGGGATGTGAGACTGAGCGGGCTTATGGGAGGGAAAGAAGAGCGTGCTTGCGGGGAGAGGACACCAAGGACTTGATGGAGAAGACCTGCTGTTCTTCTGGAGTGGTCAGGACTATATGACCCCGCAGAGCTTGGTTCACCCACACTCTGTCCCCACCTCTTGCCTCTCCTCTGTCCTGGGACACTCCCGGTTCCTCGAGGGCCACAGTAGTGCCTGTCCACCTCAGTCACCCTCCAACGCACACCTCCGTGTCTTGTCCCCTTCCTCATTTTCAGGCTCACAGACAAAAGTCCTTCTGCTCTGTTTGTTCCCAGAAGCCAACATTCTTCCCCATTCTCAGATCTTCCCCTCTGGAACTCCACCCACTCACCTGAAAGGACATATAGGGTGTGTAAGTCACTGACAGAGTGGATTGAGTCATCTAGAGATGGACTGAGGTCATCATGGAAACGGGGTCACCGAGAGCCGCAAGGGCTAAGGCCCAACTGGACGATGGGATGGGCCACACCTGGGATTTAGGGACCCTTAGGGGGTGTTCCAATTTTTTCCCCTTTGTTTTTTTTTTATCTATTTATTCATTATGTATACAGTGTTCTTCCTGCATATATGCCTGCAGGCCAGAAGAGGGCACCAGGTCTCAATGTAGATGGTTGTGAACCACCATGTGGTTGCTGGGAATTGAACTCAGGACCTTTGGGAGAACAGACAGTGCTCTTAACCTCTGAGGCATCTCTCCAGCCCATTTCCTTTGGTTTTTGAGACTCTGTGTAGGCCTGGCTGTCCTGGACTCACTCTGTAGATCAGGCTGGCCTTGAACTCACAGAGATCTGCCTGCCTCTGCCTCCCAAGTGCCGGGATTAAAGGCGTGCGCCACCACGTCCGGCCTGTCCCAATCTTTAAGGTAGCGCTGACTCCTACTTCTCTCCACTCTCAAGTGTCCAACACCCAGCCCTGGCCTCCATCTGCTCACCTCATGCTCTCAGCCAGCACATTCTAGCTAGGAGTAGAGAGAGGCAGGATGGGGCCAACTCACAGTCCTCAGCTGACCCAAGTGAACATTTCCATCCTTATCAGTGATTTACATTGCAGCCAAGGGCCAGGCTTCACCCACATTCAGAAGGAACACAGTGCCCAGTGCTGGGGGTGCAGCATCAAGCCACCAGCCAAGGAGACATTTTATATGACATTCTATATTAAAATATTGGTTTAAAATATTTCTTTTGTTTTTAAGTGTGTGTGTGTTTGTGTGTACATAGTGCTGGTGGCCCTGGAGGCTGCAGATTGGATTTCCCTGAAGCTGGAATCAGAGACAATTGTGAGCTACCTGATGTGGGTGCTGGGAGACAAACTCAGGTTCTCTGCAAGAGTTGTACCAGCTCTTAACCACCGAGCCATCTCCGTAGTCCCAAAGCATTTGTTTGGATATTCTCCATTGAGTAGCTGACTGACACTCTGTATAGACTCCCCAACACCACCTTGGTATAGGCTCCCCCTCCATATCTACCCTGCCCTCCACAAAGGAGTTAGGGCTGGTAGTCTTCTCCCAAACCCCACTGTCCCACCACCCTATGCAGTTCCTGAGTCACACTGTACCAAGGTCTATGTAAATGGGACACCCAAGGCCTGGAGGGGCAGCTGTAGGATTCAAGCTTGGAAAGCTGGATTCTGACATGGCTGAAAATTGTCTGCGTGACCCTTGAGTGAGAGCCACTCTCTCCGGGTCTGGGGCGAATGGAAGTGACAATGATTTTCACAGAGCTGGGTGGTGTCTCTCAGTTCATACGGTGACACAGGTGGTGGGGATTTCTGGCCAGAAAGGAAGTTAGGATGCTCCGCCAGAGGTGGAGAACAAGGGTCTTGAACTTCCCTGGCATTCCAGTAGATGGGCGGTGCCCCACCACACCCACTAGATCTGCCTTCCTCCACATGAGGTGCCATGATAAAGACTGACCCTGTAGCTAGTGTGCTCCCACCGGACAAAACTATCACAGGCCAGTCTGTCAGGGACCTCCAGGCTCCCTCAGCTCCTGGGAAGAGTTGCCTCTGTGAAACCCATCCCACATAGCCCCACTCATCTCGGGCACAGAGCCACCCCAGTCCAGCCTGGGCCAGGAAGCCTTCCCAGCCTGGGCCCTGTGCCCACACCCACCATGGACTGTTATATGAAATGGAGAGCTGTCCCACTCTGGGACTTCTGTGGTCCCTTCCCCTTCTGTTTTGGGGGGCACTCAGAGGAGCAAACCAACTGCCCCTGACCTCAACCTCAGTCAGCCTGGAAGAAAGTGTTCACCTGATTTCCCTTCTCTGCTCACCTTTCTGGTGGCCCCACCCTGCCCCACTGCAGAAGAGGCTGAAACCCTGATATTGTCTTGGTTTTGTTTAGCAAACAAGACACATGCAAAGCAGGTCTGTGTAAGAGAGAAAGATAGAGAGAGAGAATGTGTCTGTGTGTGTATATATGGAAAAGAATACCCCGGACCTTCATATTTTATCTCCTAACCTGAGAGGTTCAGGATTTCCCCTCACACGCATGCACGCACGCACACACACATCCCTCACACACTAAGTGTGCCTTTGGGCCAGTTCCTTGCCTTCTCTGGCAGGAAGAGCCTCACATTTGTGGCCAGGGGCCAAACACCCTAAACAAGTCAGTTCAAGAGGCCACGGTAGGACTGGGTTAATAGTTCAGTAGGTGAAGAGCTTGCCTTGCAAGCATGGGGACCTGAATTCAATCCTCTGTGCACACACGCACACACACACACACACACACACAGACACACACACACACACACACACACGAGAGCCAGGTGTGGGGTGCACACTTGTACTCCCACTGCTGGGAGGCAGAGAGAGGAAGATCGCTGGGCTGGCTTGGGCCCTCCTATCTGGCTGAAAGAATGAGCCCTGGGTCCCTGTGAGAGACTTATCTCAAAAATAAATAAATAAATAAAGTGGACAGTCCTTGTGGTTTGAACGTGATGTCTCCCACAGCTTCAGGCTGTGGTCCCCACTTGATAGCTTTGTTTGAGAGATTTAGAAGGTATGGCCTTATTGAAGGAAGTATGTTGGTGAAGGCAGGATTTGACAGGTATGTGCCATTTCGAGTTCATTCTCTCCTCTTCATGCTTGCTGTTCGAGATGTGAGCCCTCAGCTTCCTGCTCCCGCAGCCATGCCTGCTGCTTGCTGCCATGCTTCCCCACCGAGATGGACTCTTACCCCTCTGGAACCATAAACTCCAATAAACCTTTCCTTTGATAAGTAACCTTGGCTATGGTGTTTTATTATAGCATTAGAAAAGTAACGGAGACAGCCATCAACAGTTGAGGCAGATCTGGCTACAGGCACACACACACAGAGGCACACACACACGCACACAGACACACAGATTGTGTTTTGCAGAGGAGCAGTTTGAAGAAAGTAGAAATTTTGAGGGTTCTTTGGTTTTTTTTTTTGGTATCAAGGATTGGATTCAAGGCTTCACAAATTCCAGGCAAGCATTGTACCATGAACCCCCATGGAGTTTCTTTTCTGAACACACTCTCATCTCTAGGAGACTGGGCTCTCTGAGCCTCAACTGTCCCATCTGTAAAATGGGACAATGTCATGTGCCTTGTAGAGAGTCGTGTAGCATGGGTAAATTGTATGGAAACTCACATGTCTATACCACCTACAGAGGCCAAAACTGTCTACAGGGAACTGTGGGCAGCTCCTGGGCTTTGGGCAAGGAATACAAGTGGCTTAGTGTCAGAAGAGACAACATCTAACCAAGGAAGGCTTCATAGAGGAGGTGGCATTGGCGTGGACTTGTCAGCGGGGCAGGACTTTAAAAGGAAGGCTAGGGGCTTGGGAGCGCTTGCTGAGAACTGGGTTGTATGCGCTGTTTTCCACGGGTAATGTCACAGAATCCTGTCAATATCCCCACCAGGACAGGACCACCGTGATTCCAATGTAGTTCAATGAAGCTGATCCCCGATAGGTTCAGAGCCCCATCTGAAGTCAACTCAGGCAACAGCCCCTGGCTTACCTTAATCACTCTTGCCAAACTCCTTTTGCCGTACTCACAAGGCAACACTGAAGAGGTCTGTGGCCATCCCTCACAGCTGCTGCAGGAGACTGAGGCTGCCCACAGCAGTGCTACCCACCCCCCAGGACCCCCGCCCCCCGTACCTGCCATGATACCTCTCAGTTGGTCTGTTAGCTCCTTGTTAAGGCCTCTCAAGTTCTCAGGCAGTCCCAGATACCTAGTAGGCACTTACCAAACAAGGGTCACACAAAAACAAATCCACCTTTATTTATATTTACATCAGTTGAGAGGAGCAGCGCCAACTGCTGGTTTCACAGCCTTGTGACTGGACTGTGGAGCCTGACTCCCAGGGGATGCATGTGCTCAGAGGTAGGGGACAGCCAGCACATCTGGCTGAAGCAGAGGGGGATGCCAGACCTCCAGCTGGGGCAGGGGGCAGCTCTGACTGTGGCAGCCAGAAAGAGAATCCCTAAAATTTCAAAGTCAGCAGGCCTAGGGAAGCAAGCAGGAGGGTTTTCTGTGGATCCCAGCTCTCTTGTCTTGTTTTGGCATCCCTGTTCACCTGGGTCTTGTAGCTTTCTGTGCTCTGGCAGGGGGTGAGGTGGGAGTACATCTGTGCCTGCTTCCGTTCAGAAGGGCCTGGGCTGACTCCTCCTACACCTTGAAGCAGCTGGAGAAGGAGCATGGCTTACTTGAGGTCCTTCCTTCCGGCAACTCCAGGAGTCTCAAAAGAAGCGGTGCTGCTTCCAGGAGACTGGGGATGGAGACTGGAATCATGAGGCTGGCCTTCAGGAGAGACGCGTTGGAGCAGGCTGGCCAGCCGTCTCACTTGAGGTTGTGTTGGCTCTCACGGTGGCGTCGCAGGTCCACCTTGCGCTGGAAGCCCTTGGTGCACAGGTCACAGCTGAAGGGCTTGAAGCCTGTGTGTTTGCGGCTGTGTGTGATGAGGTTGGAGCTTTGGCTGAAGGCCTTGCCACACACCTGGCATTTGTGGGGCTTCTCACCTGGGGGAGGGGCAAACAGCGGGGTGCAGTCAGATGGCTGCGCTGGGCCTGCAGCCTTCAGCATGCACACATTCACTTTTGATTATGTTTCTTTTATGGTCAGCCTTAGAAACTGATAGGAAATAGTCAGGTGGTGGTGGTGCACGCCTTTGATCTCAGGACTCTGGAGGCAGAGGCAGGTAGATCTCTGAGTTCAAGGCCACCCTGGTCTACAGAGCAAATTCCAGGACAGCCAGGGCTACACAGAGAAATCCTGTCACTAAAAACTAAAACCAAAACCACACCAACCAAACAAACAAAAGAAACCAAGAAAGAAAGAAAGAAAATGTGTTCGTCTGTAACCCCAGCACCGTGGAGGTAGAGGCAGAGGCAGAGGGATTGCAAGGCTGAAGTTGAGGTCAGCCTCAGCTACATATTACCTTCAAAGATACCCTGGGTTACACAAGAATGTCTCAACAAGCAAACAAAATGCCCCTCTGTCAATGTGGCCAATTTGATGGGACTTGAGGTCACCCAGAAAACGCACTGCTGGGAATGTCTGAGAGGACTTCTGTTGATTGGGTTTATTGAAGCCCACACTAAATACAGCTGGCACTGTTCCACGGTGTAGGGTCCTGGACTGACTGCATAAGAGTGAGAAAGCAAGCCGACCATCAGCAGTCACCCCTCTCTTCCCTGACTGTGGAAGCCACGTGACCAGCTGCCTCGTGTTTCTGCTCCATGTTCAAGGACCGGCCCTCACTGAGTTACGGTGAAGACAGTGTGACAGAGTGAAAGTCTGTCAGAACCCAAGTACTGGCCTCATTCTGCCTGCCCGCACGTCCATGTTGATTTGGCTATCCCTCTAGAATTTCTTTACATTGAGTGATTGCCCAGCTCTCCAGCCCCTTTGAAGCTAGACTCCAGCCCCTCTTCAAGTAAGCCTCTTGGCAAATGGTGGGAGGTCTAGAAGCCAGGCAGGAGGAGATCGAATGGCCTTGCCCTAGGATTGCCGTGAGCACACTCACCTGTGTGGATGTAGGTGTGTTTTTTCATGTCGGACTTCTGGTGGAAGCGCTTCCCACAGAACTGGCAGGGGTAGGGCCGAGTGTCCGAGTGGATGAGCAGGTGGGTAGACAGGGTGGATGAGCGCTTGAAGGCTTTGCCACACATCCGGCACTCGAAGCTACGCTCCTGCCGGAGGAAACGAGGCCCTGAGGGGTCAGGAGCAGGTGGGGCCTCGAGGCCCGGGACAGCCAAGCTGGGAGCAGGACTGGACCCGGCTGGGACTCCCTGAGAAAGAGGACACTCCGTTGGGGTGGCCTCAAAGACAGGGGTCTAGAGGAGCAGGAAGAATCTCACCCCTATTCCTGCTTCCTCACCTTGAACTTAGGCTTGGGCCTGACCAGCTTCCTGTGAGACATTTCCTTGTGCTTTTTGCAGTATGCTTCTCAAAATAAGCCTCAGGGTGTGTTTGTTGACTGACGGATGGAACAACTAATCTAAGTTTTTCAGGGATTCACTAGTAATCCAGAGTGAGTTCCTCGTGGCTGGAACAGTGACATGATGAACCAACTTAGTTAAGACAGGCTCTGGTAGCCCAGGTTGGCCTTGAACTTTTTTTTTTTTTTTCGGTTTTTCGAGACAGGGTTTCTCTGTGTAACAGCTCTGGCTGTCCTGGACTCGCTTTTGTAGACCAGGCTGGCCTGGAACTCACAGAGATCCGCCTGCCTCTGCCTCCCAAATGCTGGGATTAAAGGCATGCGCCACCACCCCCCGGCGGCCTTGAACTTTTGATCCTCCTGCCTCCACCTCCTGAGTGGTGTTATACGCACCACCATTCCTGGTTCATTTGGTGTTGGGGCTCAAACCAAGGGCTTCGTGTATACTAGGCAAGCACCCTGCCAACTGAACTGAGACACCTCCCCACCCCAGTAGCCATATCATTTGTGGTGAGCCAGTTAGCCTTCTGGTAACAGTTGGTTTTCTCATCTGTGCACTGGGGAAGTTCCAACAGGAACCCGGCTAGGCTTTGGGAGGCTGTGAAGTAGAAGACGGAGCGAGCTGCCAGCCTGTTGCTGAGGGATGGAAGCGCCTTTCCTATCTCCCCAGGTGTTAGTAACCCACTTCCATCTGGCCCGTGTAGCCTCTCTGGAGGTAGGGCAGAGTTCTGGCTAGACGCCTGTTCCACTCTGAAAAGGGATGGGTCCCAAGATTGGGTCCCAACTAACAGAGATAAGTGGGGTGAGATATACATTTAAAACGAACTCTAAAACTCTAAGAACTGAGGATGGCTGCAGGGTCACCCACCCAGAGAATAAGATGTTTTCTGAGTCTCACAGATATACTCCAGCCCCCACCGCCGAATCCCCAGAGCTTCTTCCATCTAGATGTGGAGCCAGCTGAGCCAGAGACCCAGTATGTTAGTCGACTGAGACCCAGGGAGGCAGGAAGTGAGTCCCCTCCTCCGGCCACCAATCTGTGTCCCGGTCAGCCTTTGCCAGCTGCTCACCTGGGAATGGACGTGCGTGTGCTGCTCCAAGCTCACAGCGTGGCCAAAGGTTTTCCCGCAGACATCACAGGCAAAGGGTCGGGTTCCACTGTGGGAACGGCGGACGTGGACTTCTAGCCCGTGAGGGGTGGAGAACACCTGGGGCAGAGGAAAGAGTCAGGTCCCTGGAAAGAGGCAGGCCTGTGGTCATCCTGGCAGTGGCCCAGCTCTAGAGCACGGAGGAGCAGGGAAGGGAACAACGTTGGTGGTCCTGTTGTTTTGCTGTGTATCCTAGAATGTCCCTTACCTCTGTATGACAGTTTCCTACCTATAAAATGGAGGCTGTGGGAGGGAGCCCGAAGGCCCCTCCATGACCCATCTGGAGGGTGAATAACCAACCCATTGGATAAGATCTCAAGTCTAGGGGGCTGGAGAGGTAGCTCTATTGATAAAAGTGTTTGCCAGGACACATGGGGCCCTAGCACTGAGAAAAGCAGGCAAAACAAGGTGCCATACTGCATACTCACACGATCCCAACACTTAAGAGGTGGAGGGAGAATGATCAGGAGGTCAAGGTGGCAACAAAGAGAGCCCAGGTCCAGCCTGAGTTACATGAGGCTTTGTCTCAAAATATCAGAATGTCAGAGCTAGGGGGAGCCACTTAATTCTGTTCCTGATATCTCCTAGCAGTGGGATCAGGCGGGTGTTTTGACCTCTCTAAACCTTTGTCATTCATCTACCCGCAGAGCTTGCTCACGTCAAGCATAAGGCAAGACACAGTCAGGGGCTGGATGGTGTGAGATTGAGCATTCTGAATCTTAAGCGGCCCCACGCTTCCCAGCATAGGGACCACCCAGCCGTAAGTAACAGCAGGGCTCTGTGTCCTGGAGAGAGAGGATGCTGAGCAGAGCTCACGAGCTTCCCATACCCACTGCTCACCTTGTTGCACTTGACGCAGTGGTAAGTGTCCATGCCCGGAGAGTAGCGGAGGCTGAAGTCCAAGGTGGACTCGGTGCTGGGCACAAGGGGGCTGCCGTACAGCCTCACAGAGCGCTCCAGGAAAGCCGACTGCATGGTAGACGGGGCCTGTTGGTAGCTGTGACTGTAGGAGGAGGCCAGCGTATCCCAAGAGAAGCTGGGCTTGTAGAAAGGGGGTGACTCGGAGAGCGGAGACTCCCCACCCTGGGGTTGGGATGTCACAAGAGGCTCCTCTGTGCAAAGATACATGCAGGTAATACAGTTTAAGGGTTTGCTTTCAACTCTCTATCTGTGTTTATTCTCGTGTTTGTACCACATGTGTGCAGGTACCCTCAGAGGCTAGAAGAGGGTGCGGGGTACCCCAGTTGGAGCTACAGGCTGCCTTGTGGTGCTCAGGCCCTAGAGGACCAGTGAGTATTCCTAACTGCCATGCCATCTCTCTGACACCAGTTGATTAATTTCATTTATTGATTTATATATTTGTTTGTTTATGATAGGGGCTTTCTATATAGCTTTGGCTATCCTAGATGGCGTCTAGTAACCTCATTGATCCTCCCTAACTTAATGACCTTAAGAAGTCCTACCACAGAGCCAACCACTTTCCTGTCTGGCACTTGCAGGGGAAGGTAGAGACCCCAGCTGGGTACCTGGGGCTGAGGCCATCTTGGGCAGACTGTGGGCCATCAGTGTCTCCCTTTCCTGCTTGACTGTGTTCCACTCCAGGGTCTGGCTTGGGAGTAGTGTGCTAAGGACTGGGCCGCCACTCAGGATATGCTCTTTTGCCACTGTGAGGAGACAAGACCCAAGAGTAATGACCTAAGGTTCTGCAATGCCTGCAGAGAGCAAGGGACACCATGTTACCAGGGACACCAGCCTGCTGCTGCTCACACCAGATCTTCTACCCGGGGTTGGTAGACATGAGGGAACCCAGATCACCCTGACCTCAGACCTCAAATGAACACAAATGTCCCTTCCTGTCTCCAAATCTGCTGCTCCCAGAACCCCAAAGGTTAGAGGAGATGAGTATTTCATTCATTCATTCAGTCAGTCAGTCAATCAGTGATAGCCAAGCCGCTCCTTCTAGATACAGAGGAGATGCCATAGCATAATCAGGACAGAATACCAAGTGGGCACAGGATGGGGCCTCGCCTGAGCTCAGACTCACCAGGAATCAAGGCAGGAGGCCAGGCCAGGTCATCGTCCTGTGCACGGGGCTGGTGGTAGGTGTGTGCCTTCTTACTCTTCACTAGGAAGGATCGTGGCATTTTCCAGTGTTCTCCACACCTGCAAGGGGGAGAAGGGTGGGAGTGGCCAAGAGTTACTTTTGCATTTTGGAGCCTCCTCCAGAGATCAAAGACACCATACCCCCATGCTGGGCTGTATAATGCTCCCCAAAATTTCACATCCGCCTGCCAGCTATCAATATCACATCAAGTTAGGATGTGGCTGAAGACAGGCCACAAATGACCAGTGTCCCTACAAGAACAGAGCTGGGTGTAGGGAGAACTGCTTGTGTATCGGAAGCGGGAATTAGAGTCATGCCTGTCTAAGATAAAGGATACTAAGGGCTGCTGGCTGCCACCAAGAGCTCAGCGAGACCCATGGAATGGGTTCCTTGGAACGTCCAGAAGGAACTAAACTTCCTAATACTTAGCTTTGGCTACGTGGCACCCCACAACTGCGAACTAGTCACAGGCAGAATATACTCATGATGAGAAATTCAAGTCAGTCCGGGAAAGAGAAGGGAGGGTGAGGCTGGGGTCTTTGATCCAGGCACACTGTGGAAGCCAGACCTAGTTGTACTCAAGGGGGGACTCAGCTCGGCTGGTTGAGTGCATTCACAAAGCCATAATGCAACCCCAGCACTGCATAGAACCAGGTATGATGGTGCATGCTTGGAATCCCAGCTCTCGGAAAATGGAGGCAAGAAGATCAACAGTTCGAAGCTGTTCTCAGCTACATGGGTTCAGAGCCAGATTGGGTTATGTGAAACTCTGCCTAAAACAGATGAATAAAAAGAGCTGTTCCCAAATTCCAGTTGGACACCTTGAGAGGACCACACAATCTGATTTTAGATTTTTAGATTAAAAACTCATGGCGAAGCCAAGTGTGGTAGTGCAGACCTTTAGTTCCAACACTCCGGAGATGGAGGCAGTTGGATCTCCCTAAGTTCAAGGGCAGTCAGCACAACATAGTGAGACCCTGTCTCAAAAAACAAAAAACCCAACATCCCCCAAAAGAAATTCATGAGGGGAGAGCCTCTGTACAAGTAACTTTTATTTGCCTGATGTAATTGTCATCTTGGAGGCTTACTGCCTCTGTCTGCTAACCTGGAAGTCCTGGAAGCTCCTAACCTTCATACAATTTAAGCTAGGCCTAGAATGTTTTCAGCCTCTGAGACTTACTGCTGAATAAATACACTCACCCTTTCTAGCTCTTTCTAAACTCCTGCTGGCTGGTTCAACTCAGCTGTTCTGGCTCAAAACGTCTCTCGAAGTTGACTGATTCAAACTGGCTTCTTACTGCTTCTCACTGAATTGCTCTGCTTGGTCTCAAATTAACTCTGGCAATCTGTTCTAATCTTCTGGCTTCTTCACGTTCTCTGGTTTGTTCTGTCTTCATCTGTGTCTAGCTTGTTCTCTCTTCAACCTGTCTCTGTAAAACTCTCCTGGTAAAACTGCCTCTGACTTCCATGAACTGAGCTGTCACCAACTAAATCCTACTGCACTGCCTCTCAACTCACTGATTCAACTGAACTGACTGAATAGAATCTGCATGCCTGTCTCCTGAGCGCAGGATTAAAGGTGAGTATCACCACTTCTAGACCTAAGCTTTCCTTTACCTGAAACTTGCTCTATATTAGTCTGACCTTGAACTGAGAGATCTGCTTGCCTCTGTCTCCTGGGATTAAAGGCATATCTGTACTCCAGTCAGATCACACAGACTCAGAAGGTCTTTGGATGTGATTTCTTGCTAGAGTAGCCTTGTTCTGAATTAAAATTCCTCTATAAACTTCATCTTGCCTGTTATTCAATTTGGGTAGATACTTCACTTCTCTGGAGTAATTTCCTTTCCTTTAAGGTGTGCTATCCAGCCTAGAATGCTGGTGTGCATCCCAGATTCTCACTGCCTATCTTTGGCAGGGATTGAGGAGACAGGGGTGCTTACAGAGGGACTTGGGGAAAATGAGGCAAGGAGAGCCTTAATTGTAAGCCTGTATTGCCCTAGAGGCTGGGAGCTGCTGCACTCAGAGCCTGAGCCTGCAGTCTTCTCTCCAGAAATGGTGGGGATTTCTGTCTGTGAATCATGGAGAGAGGCCTGAGGAGACCCATCCTCAGGCTTGGTTTCTTTGGGGATGGAGATAAAGAGGTGGATGTCCATCAACTCCAGCAGTGGGCATCACCACCTAACCTCTTAGTCAGGTATTAGGGGAGAAATTGAGGACCAAATGAGTTAAAGGTCGTAAGGTGGGAACCATGCCGACCTCCCTTGGTGTCTCCTGTTGAGTCCTCTAGGGCAGAGTATTATCCCTCTCTCATAAATGGCTGCTACTCATGCCCTGGCCTTTGCTGGGCTCCCATGGCCCTGGGAGACAGAGAACCCCCTTGGAGTCCTCTATCCTCTCTGTACTCCGGACTGTTCAGGCCAAAGCTTAGAAACCCTGGGAGGAGTCCCAGGCCCACCCAGGGCCAGCCACTTACTGAGGGCTGCGTCTGTGATATGCCTAGCAAAGGCGGGAAAAAGGATTTGGCTGGCTCTGACTGACAGCAAAGGCTAGGTGATAAGACCTCCTCTCAGACCAGAATGGGAGGCAAGATTAGGAAAGACAGCCTGGAGTTGAGCCTTGGGGCAAGGGCCCTCAAGTCACCCCTATCCCAGGGGGTGAGCCAAAACCAGGTCCAAGAGGCCTTAAGGCTGCTTGTCCTGTGACCCAGAACCCTGCTTCACAGTATCGGTTGGGGCTGTTTGCAGGGTAGCCCCCCTTGCTGTGGAGCCTGTATTTAGATCAGCTAAGAGGGGGACCTGATTCCATGTCAGTCATTGCTGGGAGCAAGAAAGGACCTTGGACATGTAATGGGCATGTCTGAGCCATCCCAAGGCACCTCCACCCACTGAGGAAGGAGGGAGGCGAGGCTCAACCCAGTGGGTGCACTCTAAGGATGAACCAGGGAGCCGGCATAAGTTCAAGGCCCTCTGTTCTCTGAAATGAAGAATGGGACTTAGCTTCTTGGGTCTCTCCTACTGACAGATTCTCAGTTTTCCAAACAAAGGATTTGGAAGGGCCGCTGCTGGTCCTTCTATACATAGTAGCCACAACCTTATCTTCCAGTGACAGTCTTCCTCCCCTGACCCCTTCCCCTCCTGGGCTTCTCCTTTCTTCCCACCTTTGATCTTCCCAACTCTTCATTTGAAGGGGACTCTAAGCCCTGTGCAGGGGGAGGGGGCTGGATGCCTCCATCTGGCCCCAGGACTTCCATTCTCTTGGTGGAGGGACAGCAGCTATTCAGTGTGGTCTGTGTGCCACAGGCCGTGTGAGGCCTTCCATGTCAGGTCCTCACCAAGACACAGTCAACGCACACTGCCCCAAAGAGGAAAACAAGCTCCAGTCAGCCCTACTCTGTGCATTGTATCACTGGGGATGGGGAAGTGGGAGGAAGCCTCAGGTTGTAGGTGGGGATCTCAAGGCTTAGAGAGGATGCTGACTCGTCCAAGGTCAGGGTAGAGCCAGGTCCAGGGCTACTGTCCTGTTTGGATTTGACTCCTGGCCTACTGCCCCCACCCATCATCTGTGCTCCTCACAGTAGCCACTGGTATAGACTATAGCACCAAAAGAAAGTGGGAGCTAGAACAAAAAGTCATATTCCTTTGATTCCCCAAAGAACCCATACAGGGCCCTAACCAGCTTCAGGCTGGGCAGGTAAGAACAGATTTCCTAAAGGTAGGTTTTGCCAGGGGATCCAGAGTTAAAGGTGACCCTAGGTCAATTGACCAAAACCCAGAGCAACATAGGACCATGACCTCCTGCATTCATAAGCACTTACTGGGCCCCTTGTGCTTAATGGGAACCAAGGCCTCCCCCATCCCCTGCTTCCTCCCACCATGTTGCCTTAGCCCTTATCCCTTCCCTTCCAGGGAATTCTTTACCCTAACCTGATAAGACAGCCAGCACTTGTTCAGACCTCCAAACCTATAGTGAGAGCCAAATGTAGCCAGACAATTTCCTTTTGGCCCTTGTTAATTGAGTTTAAAAAGAAAGAAAGACAGAAAGAAAGAAGGAAAACAGGAACCAAATTACCTATAGTTTAGTTAATTAACAACCACTTGGTTTTGATTCACACAGACCATTCTGAGAAAGAGCTCAGGGCAGAGATTGTGAAAGACACTCGGATTTCTTCATAAAACAGAGACAGTGATGGTATCTAGCCTCCGGAAAGAG
Organism: Lophiomys imhausi; assembly: GCA_907164525.1. Lineage (NCBI taxonomy): Eukaryota > Metazoa > Chordata > Mammalia > Rodentia > Muridae > Lophiomys > Lophiomys imhausi. Next base: position 6,246,590 of record CAJQZJ010031933.1, on the reverse strand, counting down.
GCCCTGTCAGCATGCTTCATAAACCTTCTATCCCCATACCTAAAGGATCTGGGGACCCTGACTCAGAACCACAGCTGGGGTTGCTGGGAGGGGTACAGTATCCTATACTCCCAGGTTTTGAATATAGTGGGCTGGCTCATCAGGATTTGGTTTTCCTGACTCGAGGCTCCTTGTACAGCCCACGGAGATGAGTCTGATTCTGTGACCGCGTGAGCCGCTAACCTGGGTTTGGTTTTCCTATCTCGCATAAGAGACGGTTGGGCTAAGAGATTTCTAAACTTCCCCTTTACTCTAAAATCCCATGTACAATCTGTTGACCTTCACCTTCAGCTAGGGACTGACCCACCTTGCCTGAGACACTTGGGTTCCTTTTTTCAGGAAGGTTGGGCAAGACTGGGTTGATTCTCAGGGTCAGCTATGGGCGACCCTTTGGACTTCCTTATGTATAAGGACAGAAGGAGAGTAAAGAACAAACAGACTCAGAGCTGTCTCACGGAGTCATTGGCCAGGAGCCTGGATCATCTTAGGGGGCCAAAAGTCAGTGAATTGCACGAAGCCCTGGGTTCAATCCCAGCACCATCAAATAAATACATAAATAAAACCAGCGAAGACCTTCAGGCATTCAGGAAGCACAGAGTTCAGCGGCTCTGAGTATCCACATCCACAGTAACACTATCCTCAAAGCCAAGAGGTCTATGGTCCATCCAGGCAGGATGGATAAACATGGTACAGCCAGGCCAAAGCACAGAATATGATTCAGACTTCCCATAGAAGGAAATTCCAGCATGCATGGCTCAATGAACCCAGAGAACATGGCAGGTGAGATGAGTTAGTCACAGAAGGCCAAATGTTGGTATAGTTGCGCAGAATAGGCAAACTCACCGAGGCCGGAGTAGATTTGAGGTTGGCAGGGGCTGGGGGGCAGGGAGGGATAGTTATTGGTTAATAGGTGTGGAGTTTCAGTTTCACAGAAGGAAACAGCCTTGGGGATGAGTGGTGGTGTGGGGTGAACAAGATGAATCTGCTGGAGAGCTAATGAGCAGTTCATGAGATGAACTTGGCACAAAGGGAAGCATCTGTAGTCCTAGATACTTGAGAGGAAGTCAGGAGGGTTGCTTGAGCCCAGGAGATCCAGGCCAGCCTCAACAAACACGGGAGACACTGTCTCAGTGGGTAAAGTGGGTAAAGTCTTGCCATGCAAGCCCAATGACTTGTGTTTAGTCCCCAGGACCCACGTAGTAGAAAGAGAATGCACTCCATAAAGTTGTTCTCTGACCTCCGTGTGTGTGCTGAGCCATGTGAACAAATGCCACATGCTCTCTCACACCCAAAACAAACCCTAATAATAATAATAGTAATAATAATAATAATAATAATAATAATACTCTTTTATTGTTCTTTTGAGACAGTCTTTCTATGTGGCACTGGCTACCCTGGAACTCACTCTGTAGACCAGGCTGGCCTTGAACTCACAGAGATCCACCTGCCTCTGTGTGTCCCTCCTGAGTGCTGGAATTAAAGGCGTGAGCCACCATGCCTAGTTAATGATAGTAATCTTAAATTAAAAACAGAAAGGAAAGGGGTTGGAGAGATGGCTCAGTGGTTAAGAGCACTGGCTGAGACGGGGCATGGTGGTGTATGCCTTTAATCCCAGTACTCAGGAGGCAGAGGCAGACTGATCTCTGTGAGTTCAAGGCCAGCCTGGTGTACAAAGTCAGTTCCAGGCCAGCCAAGGCTATTACACAGAGAAACCCTGTCTCAAAAAACAAAAAAAAACCAAAAAAACAAAAAAACAAAAACAAACAAAAAAACAAAAAGAAAAGAAAAGAAAAAAAAAGCACTGGATGCTCCTATAGAGGACCCAGGTTCAATTCCCAGCACCCACATGGCAGCTCACAACTATCTGTAACTCCAGTTCCAGGGCATTCATCCCACAGGGCATGGATGTGGCGCACACCCCTGTACATGCAGGCATGTACATACTCAGAGAATAAAATAAATAAATCTGTTTTTAAAAACAGAAAAGAAAGATAAAAGGGAAATAAAGCAAAAGAAGAAAAGGTCTGGGGATGTAGTTCAGGATAGTGTCAGGAGGTAGAGGCAGAAAGATCAGAAATTTAGGGTCTTCTTTAACTACATACTGAAGAAAGAAAGAAAGAAAGAAAGAAAGAAAGAAAGAAAGAAAGAAAG